>CM030852.1:4174933-4199933 GCA_018105865.1 Metaphire vulgaris
TGTGACGAATCTAATTACCTTCGATTCATCGGCAAATCGGACACTGTTTCGCACGAACGATACATTATTTAAATGCGCGGGTATTTTTACTGAAGTGGCGTACCCAGGGTTCCTGAACTAGGGAAGGGGGCACATCAACATATTCTGGTGAAAAAGTCTCTGACCGAGCAAATAATATCGTTCACACGAGGAATTCATCGTCATGCCGACATTGAGCGTACATTCGCATATTCTCTTCGATCATGCTACTTACCCCCAACCCCCAACCCCCACCCCATTACCCGCCCTCCCCATTTCTCATCGGTTTTACGCGCAAATCCTACGGCCGATCCCCGTGTCCCCTTGGTTGCGCCGATGTTTAATCGATTCCATACGCGGGTATGGACTGCGACAATTGATTTCTCGAATATATTGTCTTAAGCAGGCGGCAAGGCTGTTAATTATGGAAAACGGTCGTGCCAGGACCAGTCGAATCGTGTCGGAAAAAGCCATCCAATGCACCAGGACGCCGGAGTATATTGATCGATCGATCGATCGATCGATCGACGATAGACCCACGTGCCTGATACTTTGATTGCATTGATCTGTATTTTGCAGCGAAGTAAGCGGATCCTGTGACGATCGTTTTCTGCGCCATATTACAGCTACCGGCTGCCATTTTTATTTTATGTATTCCCTTCAGGGTCAGAACAATTGTACGTTTAAAACCGCAACCTAAAGTCAATATTTTTCTACGGTTATAATACTCGGCGCTGATCAATTTCAATCGAGTTTTTCGATATCTGATTGTTATGGTCAGTGTAGCAGTGGCGGCTCCACCGGGGGCCAGGGGCCCCCCCCTATTGAGAGCCTGAGAGCCTGGCCCCAGTTGGGACCCTATACTTAATGCTACATACATTAAACAACAAATGGTTGGCCCCATGATTAGAAGTTGCCCCCCAACGCCCCCACTTGCCAAATCCTAGAGCCGCCACTGCAGTGTAGTAGTTGTTTCATTTGTGCAAATTCTACTAAATATTCGTTTCATCTTTAGTTTGTAATAATAGTATCATGTCAAATAAGGAAAGTAACGTAACGATTACGATAGAAACTCTGATGAGTAACTATGTTCAAACGAGTCTGCGGCCTTCGCAAGGTCAATAAAATAAATAACACACCTAAACCCTTGGACTTGACGCAAGTTACTGCATAGAGCTGTGTGTACCCGATATAGGCGCTAAACGAAATACTAACTCTACCTGGTTTACTTTTCATTCGGCTGTTTGTTCATGACATCGAACGCATAAACTTACTCTTTGCATGCCTCTGCATCAGAGTTGTCCATGGGTTGGGTTAACCCATGGGTTGGGTTGGGTTGGTTCAGACTTTTCCATATTATAAGCTATATATGTACAGTATATATATATATATATATATATATATATATATATATATATATATATATATATATATATAGCATATAGATATAATATAAGCAGATAGGCTAATGAACGTGATAGTTGCGTAGTTCAGAGACCAATTATAAATATTTATTCATAACCCGTGTGACCCACCGAGTACTTTGTGAACCATTTGACCTATGACCCACGGGTCATGACCCATTGCCATATCTCTGTCCGTATAGTTGTTTCCATAATTTTGCATTTTCGTTCTTTCGCTCTACAGGCATTCTCCGATACTTTTGCGTCACGAAAAAGTTCAGCATCATCAAAGACCGAGTCTTCCAACAACAACAACAACAACAACAACAGCAATCAACGGCAGCAGCAGCAGCAGGGAGTGCTTCAACTATTCCAACAGGTGGCTGTTACCATCCGACCTGCAGCAGACGTTTTGCATGAATAGACACAGCGCCACTACCGCAGTTTCTCGTCAACCACTCTCTACGAATAATCGCCACGTTCAAACAGCTAATCGTGTAGTTACTATAGTAGGTGCCTCGTCGTTTTCACTATGCGCACAACGAAAACAGGCACAGAGGCGACACGCGAACCCTCGGTCGAACGCAACCAGGGATCAAGGACCTCTGCCCCGACCCCTGAATGCACCCCGTCGACGACGGCGGCGGCGGCGACGCCGAGAAAGCCGCCGCTAGAACCTCCCGACGGCGGCTGGGGATGGGTGGTCGTCGGCGCGTCGTTCGTCGCCCATCTCATCGCCGACGGGTGCGGCTTCTCGTTCGGCGTCCTCTTCAGCGAGCTGCTGGTGGTGTTCGGCGAGTCGAAGAGCCGGACCGCCTGGGTGGGGTCGCTGTTCGTGTCCGTGCCGGCCATCTGCGGCCCGGTGGCCAGCGCCGTCACCAACCGGTACGGGTGCCGCGTGACGACGATGCTCGGGGGCGTCATCGGGTGCGTGGGGTGTCTGATGGGGGCCTTCGCGAACAGCATCGGGGAGCTGTGCTTCACGTTCGGGATCGTCGCTGGATTCGGACTGTCGCTTGTCTTCGTTCCAGCCGTCGTCATCGTCGCCTTCTACTTCAAGAAGAAACGAGGACTGGCCACCGGCGAGTATTTATTTTTATAATTATAAGAAATCTTGTAAAAGTTTCATCACACATTCTATATATATATATATATATATATATATATATATATATATATATATATATATATATATATATATATATATATATATATATATATATGCGCCGCCGAGAGTGACAGATCAAAAGAAATGAAAACATCAACACATTGAAATGATCCCAGCAAAGCATTATAATTATCCACTGTCATTGGTGATATTACGGATTCGTAATCTTGGGAATGTATTGTAGATTGACGACATTAGAAAGAATAATAAAGAAAGGTGGTATTTGATAAAAACATACAAAATAATGACTGGGGAAGAAGATGCGCCACATGAGCGAGTTTATTATTATTATTATTATTATTATTATTATTATTATTATTATTATTATTATTATTATTATTATTATTATTATTATTATTATAAAGTAAATGTGAAACGAATATTTGGCAACACTTTCAGAAATGAAACTACTGTTGATCAATAAAAAGACTAAAAATGGTAATTTGCGGACCAAGGGTTTGATGATGAATAGCCTACATTATGCGGTCAGCCTTGTTATTTGTGCAGTCTTCTGGGAAATGTATTGTGGATTGACGACATTAGAAAGAAGAGAGAGAGATGGAATTTTATATTTAAAAAAACATCCAAAATAATGACTGGGAAAGTAGATGTGCCATACGAACGATTCTTTTCAATATCACACAGTAGCAGCACAGGAGGCCACAAGAGCACAGCTGCATTTTGTTCAGGAAAATGGTGGGATAAGAAAGAAGTTAGTGCATTGCTGTAGTTGTGGACAAATGGAGCAGTCTGGACGAAAAGGCAGTAACAGTTGAAACAATAAACGGATTCTAAAGGTATCTGGAAAAATCGGGTTATTAAATGTTGAGAGTAATTATGGTGGGTATCACACAGACTAACTTAGCCTCCTAAATCACTTAAAATTACGTTACTATTACTACTACTACTACTACTACTACTGCTGCTGCTACTACTACTACTACTACTACTACTACTACTACTACCACCACCACCACCACCGCTACTACTACTATCACTAATACTACTGACACTACTATTACTATTATTATAATAATAGCATTTGCAGTTTACTCATCAGGACATACTACTATTATTATTATTATTATTATTATTATTATTATTATTATTATTATTATTATTATTATTATTACTACTGCTGCTACTACTACTACCACTACTTTTACTATTATTATAACAATAGCACTTCCAGTTTCCTACAATATTTCCTATTATAATAATAGCACTTCCAGTATCAGGACATACTCCTATTATTATTATTATTATTATTATTATTATTATTATTATTATTATTATTATGCTTTCAGGACTCGCTGTTGCAGGATCCGGAATAGGAACGTTCATCTTCGCCCCCCTTACCGAGCTGCTCATCGATCACTACCAGTGGCGCGGGGCGCTGATGATCACCGCCGGCATCCTCCTCAACCTCGTCGTCTGCGGCGCCCTCTTCCGACCGCTCGACGAAGTCCTCGGCCGTATTTTGCTCAACGACAGTAAGAGTTCGGACGTCGGCAGCTGTACCAATGCCCAGTGGTTGACCTCCCCCGTCGCAGCCACGCACCACAATATGCAAATGAATGCCGTGCCGGAAGAGGGTTCCGAACCGGACACGACGCCGCCTCGTTACGTCAGCAGGTCTCATCCGGAGTTCCTTCTCTGCGCTCACATGACGCACAGCGGGGTCGGCGACGATGTCGCTCGGCGACCCTGCGTGGTCCAGTCCCTTGTCCTGCTGCCGATCCGAGAACAATCGCCCAAGGAAAGCCTGGAGACGAGCAGCCTGCTGGGCACGCCCATCGTAAGGCGACACCTTAGGAGCGAGTATTGTTGCGAAGGGGACAGACGCAGTCTGTCCGTCGTTCCCTGCAGAGGTAACCGATGTCGATTCGGTTCGTTCGACGTGGGTCACAACAACCCCCGCGAATACGAGATTCCCGCAAACCGGTCTCAGTCATTCGATTCTCATCGACGGCGCCGACACGACGACATCGATCGGCGACTGCACGAGGGCAGTCTCGGCCTCGGACCGTCCGGTCGCCACTCGAAGCCCGGTCTGTCGAACTCCGACCGGTCCGTCTACTTTCGGCGGCAGGACATCGTCTATCGCGGCAGCCTGCTCAAGGCCGGATTCTTCCTGCGCAACGGGCGATCGGCCAGCTGCCCCGTCGTCTTCGTGTCCGCGGAAGAACCGCAGGGTCTGGCGGCGAGGATCCGCGGCATGGCCAAGAAGTTCCTCGGGCAGGCAAAGGGCGTCGTCGACCTGTCCGTCTTTCGGAGCGCAGTATTCAACTTCTTCTGCCTGCACACGGTCCTTCTGTACATCAGCTACGACATACCGTACGTCTACGGGCCCGACCGGGCGATCCAGAACGGAATCTCGGAGGACTACGCCCCGATTCTTGTGGCCATCATCGGCATCTTCAGCACCATGGGTCAGGTGGTGATGGGCTACGTCGGAGACCAGATGTGGGTAAACCTTCTCCACTTCTACAACACCATGACGTCGATTGCCGGGCTGCTCACCATGCTTGTACCGTTCGTCTTTACATTTCTTCCGTTGTCGTTTCTATACGCCGGCTACGGGTTCTTCATCAGCGCAAACTTCGCGCTAACGACAGTAATACTTGTCGAACTGCTCGGTATGCAGAAACTGACGAATGCCTTTGGAATGGTGTCACTTGCACAGGGAATCGCCAACCTGTTTGGACCTCCTTTGGCAGGTATGATGACAGTCACTATAGCATAGCCACATAAAGAATGTGCTATTGTATAACTGTAGATCAGTGTTTAATCTAGACTCCTGGATTCCGGAGGGAACTGAAAAAGCGGGGGGGACTGACAAAGCCGGGGGAATTCTGTTTGGGGCCGTGTTAGTCCATGTAGTATTCCAAAATTTCCGGGGAGGAATTTGAAATTTCCCGGTGGGGAGAATGGCGATGTTTAAAAACTGCTGTAGATTAGAGCGGAAGATGACTCTACTATAGTGGCGGTATAGGCTGAAAGGTAGCGATGTGTCCCCGTTAGAGCCTTTACCACGTTAAATCGCCCTACGTTAAATCACCCTATAATTTTTATTTATATTGCACTTCTACCATGGATGTTGTAACAAACTTTGTCTAAGAATAAGAATGCCCCAGTGTAACGTTATACTGTGAAACAAAACTAGTTTTCCTAATCCTTTTCCAACTGGTATTAGTTGGTATAACAATGGATGGGCCTACAAAGCACTACACCCACACAAAGTAGAAGGCGACAGAGGACGAGGAAGACCAAGAAAACGATGGATTGATAACATCAAGGAGGATCTGGAAACACAGAACATGTCAATTGTGGAAGGATACAGGTTGACGCAAGATCGAGCAAAGTGGAAATGTTTTCTTATCTAACTACTGGCAGAAAGTGAAGAAGGAAGAAGAAGAAGAAGAAGAAGAAGAAGATGATGATGATGATGATGATGATGATGATGATGATGATGATGATGATGATGATGATGATGATGATGATGATGATTATATTCTATTTTAACTTTGTAGGTTGGCTTTCGGATGTCACCGGATCGTACGATGCCGCCTTCTACGGCGCCGGTCTTACCATCTTGATCTCTGGTCTGATGCTCTTTGCTGCGCCGTGGCTGGCCATACTGGACGGTTCGTCGCCTCTCTTCCGAATTACAATGAACGACCTTCCGGTGTATATCGGCGATGAAATCCAGATGGAGGAACGGACGACACAGCCCCGCTCTGGATCGGTGAGCTGTTCCAAAAGGCTGAACGCCAGTCAACTTACAGAAAATTCGATCAGTGAGGAGCAGGATCAGGACACGGACGAAGAAGACAAATCGTATACCAAGGACGAAGAACTCGAACAACTCGAACGAATCATTTCTAATCACGATATTTACATAGAAGTCAACGAATCAAACTGATTTTTCTTGTCTTTCATGAACGCGCACGGCAGCACAGTGGTTGTTCGGGATTGGCTGATTATCTGCAAGTCCAGAATGCCCTTCGGTATGGCTAGACAGTTTGAAGTTTGAAGTTTGAAATTTGAAATTTGAATTTGAATATCAGGCCGCGAATCAAAGATTACCAAGAGTTGTCAGCAAAGATATGAGTTTTGAACGGTGTCCGGCGGCTGACGCTTTTTGTTTTGAGCATAAAGGCAGTTGAATTTTGTTTGACAGGTGAAAATTATATCATTGAGATTCTGCGCCATGTTTGAACTGCACTGCAAAGCACTTGAATACAGATCATCGTTTACTTTGTGATTTATAGATTTTCAAGTTAAGCTTATCCAGTGTTTATTCTAGCCACCTAGACATTGTGGGAGTTTAAAATGTGGGGTGGGGGAGGGAACAGACATTGGGGAGGTCATACTACTTGCCAAAATGTAAAAATTGGGGGATTTCAAACTTGGGGGAGAATTCCCCCACAGAAGGCCTAGAATAAACACTGAGCTTATCCTTTCAATCTTTTTTACATCTTTTTCAATTGCATTTTCATTAGTAGAGGAACTACGATAATTCTGTTGTCTTGTTATTGAATGAATCTCTTGTTGTTTACACCCGGTGTGGCTTCTAAGAACATTACAGCTTAGAGGTAACGATATTTTGCGCCTATTTATACTGTACTATTTTCTCCATTGTTTGTCATTATAACTGCATGAAGCAAGCCAATGATGCACGGTACTAAAAATTATTGGATGCGAAAGACAGCTGAAATTGTTTTATAAGTATTTATACAGTTGTACCTTTTGACGTAGCCTATAGCGTACCATCTACTAGTGCGATTTCAAAAATTAATATTAGAAAAGATACCGTTTACTGAGCTTATGGCTATGCTATAGTTCGATATTCCGGATGTTCGGTATTGCGATGGCAAGTGTTAGGGCTATTGCTATATTCAATAACCTACCTCGTCCCTTTCTCTTGCCTCCTCCCTATTCTCTTTTCCTATTCCCATTCCCATTGTTTTTTACTCCTTTTCTAAATCGCATGCTACCCCCATAATAATGTGATTTTAAGTGGTTTAGGAGGCTAAGTAAGCCTGTGTGAAAACCACTGATGTGACTCCTCTATCGCCTTCTTAGCCTTCATCATTGCCTCACCTTCGAGGTTTAATTGATCTACTTATGTAGGTACAGTAAATATATAGTCTATAAAGTCTATAAAGTAGATGCAAGCATTTACTAAAAATAATATTTCTGATCATTATGGGAATGAAGGTAAAGAGGGATGGAGGGCCAGCATCACGCCGTAACGGTAAGGGAATAGCGAACCTTGGGAATATCAAGCAGTCACCATGTTTGTGAATCTCATTATGAATATCCACACATGTCCCTCAACAGTCTGGTCAAGTCTACCTTTGGCACCGTCCTTCCTTAACTCTGTGCTACAGTCACAGTGTGTACCGTGCATCACTAGGATGGTGCAATTTAATTCGTGTCTTGAATAATTAATTATCGTCAGCAAAACACTTAATCCGTCTCACTGCGTTTGCCCGGTTTCCATTGTTTGCCAGCTATATCATTTGCATGTGAAGCAATGATACGAGGACTTGTTAGCAGGGTTTAATCTACGCAGTTTCCCGGGGGGAATTGCCTTTTTACCCCGGAAATTTTAAATGCCCCCGGAAATTTTGGCATACTACATCAACTAACAGCAGGCCCCTAGCTGACTTCTCCCCGGCTTTGTCAGTTTCTCCCCCCCCCCTCCGGAGCCCAGAGTCTCGATTAAACACTGCTTGTTAGAGATAATGATTAGTGTAATTGCCTGCAGTGGCGGTTCCACCATGTTGATGACTGGGGATGCATCCTCCACCGGGGTTCCGGATGACCTTTTTTGCTTGTCAGCCTATTTCCCAGTGAGTTTAAAAAAATTGTGAAAAACTCTGCAAATGACCTTCTTTTTTGCTTGCCAGTCTTTTTTGACAAGGTTCATTAATATTTAGTGGGCAGAACACTAACAATGACATTTTCCTCTCTTTTCCGTTTTTTCTTATTCACTTTGCACACCCCTCCCACCAACTTCCTATAAATGTTTTTCATCCCCCCACCAAGAATTCCTGGAACCGCCACTGATTGCTTGATATGATATTAAGTTTCGGTGAATCTAGACAGGACTGTAGCCACTGTTGTTTTTGGTCGACTTTGGTATGGCGCATAACAGAGGCATTCGACTAAATTCCACGAAGGGCCAACTTTTATTACGACTGGCGGCCGAGGCAGGTGATAGAAGTTTGAGTTTAAAAATATAGTTCATAAGTAATGGAAAGTAAGTAAATCGAAAAGACGTTTTAAAATATTTCGTATGTATTAGAAAGAGTTATTGATCGTTTCAATATCTTCGCGGTCCACTTCACCCCTGGCGGGTCTGATCTGGCCCGCGGGCCGCCATTTGAACATCACTGCCTAGAACAGGGTTTCTCAAACATTGCGGAACCGCGGACCACTTCAAGGGTTTTGTAACGTGCCGCGACCCTAAACATAGCATGTAATATCAAAATGCATTAGGCCATCTGGCGTACGTTAGTTGAAAAGAACCTTCCGAGTTTTGAATAAATGGCAAAACAAGAGCTCTGGTTCAATTTGAATGAGAATATGGCAAATATATTATACATAATTATTCATATTATTGCCAAATAAGACAAAATGAGAGAAATAGATATTGAAATTTCTTGAAAATTATCTATTTAAAATGTTGCGGGAACATACCCTTTTTACGCGTCTTAAAATTCTTATGAGTATGGCAAAGTCGCTTAACCGCTAGGGTTAAAACATGTTAAAGACAGAGATTCCTTTATTAATGGAGTTTCAGAGCAAAATGGTCCATACGTTATTGCAAAATAAGGTAAATTTTTACAAGTACTATACGATAGGGCTTCACAAACTGTTTAGAACTGTGTACGACTCACTTCAGCGGCTTTGTAACATGCCGCGACCCTGCAAACTTTATTGTCAACTAAAAAGTGCAACAGAGCGCGTACAGATGAGTAAGGCTTAGGTCTGTAAGAATCCGTGCAGTCTGCCGAGAGATTTTGCGTTTTAACTCCGCCTCTGAGGGTCGAAAACGATTTATACCCCGGCCCGGTGGGGTACAAAGTTTATCTTTTACTTCAATCACCCTTCACTCAATGTCGATAGTTTGTTTGGTCAGGAGTATAGTGTGACCTTAAAGCTTTTGCTATTAGAGTTAGAATAGACCTCAGTGACTATTTTAAGCGTGGAGTCCAACCAAAATGTGGAGTCCAAAGTCAATAATGTGGAGCCGAAGACTGAGAATTGGGGAGTCCACAAATATCATTTTTACTGTCTAAAAACTTTAAACACTGCAGTTCAGGTACATCAGCATAAGTACTGTTTAGTAAAGTAAACAGTACTTATACTGATGTACCTGAACTATGGACATTTGGTCTACATCTTCTGTTGTGTTACATGGCAGATATTTTTGGCTGCATTTGCTGACTCCTGAGAGGGCAAAATAGCACATTTTAACAGCTAAATGTTGTCAGCTTCAAGGGGGCTTCGCCCTCTGACCCCCTACCAGGGACTTTGCCCCTGGACCCCACTGGGAGCTCTGCCCCCGACCCCTTATAGGCTCACGCTCAACGCGCTCGTCATGATGTGGAGTCCAAACAGATCCTTAAAATAGTCACTGATAGGCCTACTCAATAATATTTTAAACTATAGGCTATTCCGATGAGATTATGACTAATCAATGTCGTGGTTTTAAAGTCTCTTCATTCTATACGCTGATATACACATTTTCAGATTTGACTGTCTATGATTACGCGTAAATATTTATACTCGTTTCCAGCGGCGTAGCCTGGGTTCCGTAATGGGGCCACCAACAGGGGCGTAGATAGGAATTTGATTTGGGGGCATAATTCTTTAAAAAATTTGAAAATCTTTAAAAACACATTAAAAATTTTAAGGTAGTCTGATTTTGGGGGGTATATATACCGACAAGGGCGTCTTTACATGTAAAAATTCTGGCACAGTGCCCGAGGCCCCGCGCATCTCAGAGGCCCCGCGCGCAAACTACTTTTTAACGTAGGGTTACCTTTTTGCTTGTCAGTATTCAAAAACGTTGGAGATGACATTTTTTTGCTTGTCAACATTGATCTTCACGTATAGGGCCCCGCAGGTGCCCGGGGCCCGCACTGGTTAAAGACGCCTTGTATACCGATATACCCTCCCCACCCGTCGCCACGCCCATGGCCACCAAGGCTTCTGCAGACCGACATTTCCAGTTCCGGCTGTGGGCTTGGGGTCGAGCTCTCTGAGCGGGGTCGATGGCGGAAAACTGTTAGGTCAAATCTTGAGATTTCATGCATATTTTTCAGACTAGGCTCAAATGGGCATGCCAGCGTGTTGGCAATGCTCAACTGAACAATATGTTTTCAAAGGGATCGTCTCTCCTAGCGCGCTCTGGGGCAAAGCCCCAGCCAGGATATTTTTACACCACCCCATAACACCCTCCCCCTCCAATTTGAGGTCGTCACTCCCAAAATTTGGTAATGTGACAATGGTATGCATACAAAATGCATACTAATTAGCTCTGGACCCCCTCCCCAAATTTGAGGTCGACACCCCTCCCTCCAATTCACAATCCTAGAAATATTCCTGGCTCCAATCGACCCCAATCTAGGCCGATACTAGATTCAAATCTTGAACTTTGGAGCAAATTTGCAGACTTATATGACAGCAATCACTGGCAATCACTTTACCCCTCGCCAGATAAAATTTTCTTTTAATGTTTCTGCAAGACACTCCCCACTAGTGTTGGCCAGCTACTGTAGGAGGGCTCCAGACCACTGTCCCTCCTGTGACTGCGCTAATGGACACGAAGACAGACACGCACATCCTATTTAGTCCAACTAGAGGGTCTGGGGAGCTTCCCATGGGCCTGGCCCCGTGCCCCCTCGTGGCTACGCCGGCGCTTAGGCCTATATCACATCCGACGACTACTCTTATTATGGCGTATTATATTATATGGCGAGCGTTTTAAACCTGTACATGCTATAATTATACTAATAGCCTACTAGACATTGAATGTACTATACACTATGGACTCCAGTCCAATAGGAAAGATTTGCAAGAGTTAAATAAGAAATTCTTGACGTCTGATAACGCGTGCAACATATGCAGTGTTTAATCTAGGCCGTTTCCGGGGGAAATTGCCCTTCTCCTCCCGGAAATTTCAAATTCTCCCCGGAAATTTTGGCATACTACATGGACTAACAGCAGCCCCCTAGCAGAATTCCCCCGGCTTTGTCAGTTCCCCCTCCGGAGTCCAGGAGTCTAGATTAAACACTGATCCTATGATCCCCAATTCAACATTTCAAAAGTTAAATTTGAAAAAGACTTTTCCCACATCTGTCGGTATCATAAATGTGTAGAACATTTTGGGATTTATATTTTCCACTTTTCCCAGAGTTTCTCTTTAAAACCTGCAAAACTGTCTGCTCTTTCAAGTTTCGTCTAAAAAATGTGTGACCCCAACAAGTGGCGTCTCATCTATTGATGTAGACAGGCCGAATAAAAAATTATTTATTTATTTATAGGTAAGACAAAGGTGTCTATGACTAACATTTTGCAATTACTTCCTTTGGCAGATATTTGAATATTTCCTGGCATTGTTTATCTGAAAAAATTAAAGATTACCGATAAAAGGCTGTTTGAAGAAAGCTTAAACGATATATGACGGTGTTGGCTGATAAGTTGAGATTAGTAGTACATGTAGCTGATCTATCATGACCAGCTTTTTGCCATAATAAAATTCGTGCATCATTTCCATATTTTCAAATCTGCAGCTCAACCTATTTAAGCTTAGGGGCCATCCATAAAGTACGTAACGCTATTTTCTTGAGTTTTTTATGCTCCACCCCCACCGATTCGAGTTTCTCCTTCAATTTTCAGCATCGAAACAGAGATATTTATCTTCAAGCAATGACGACGAATGTAACTTTGATTTAAAATTCCATGTACCCAGTGGCGGCTCTCAATGGGGGCCCGTGCCTCCTATTGAATGTCTGGCCCCCTTTTGGGACCCTATACTTACTACTACATACCTATCAACAAATAGTAGGCCCCCATGCTTAGAAGTTGCCACTGCAACGCCCCCCCCCACTTGGCAAATTAAATTCTGGAGCCGCCACTGCATGTACCTGCCATAATATAATTACTATACACCAGTGACATCTGTTAACATACAATCCATCCTTTCATTTGGTCGACACAGGATTGACGCTGGTGAAAAGGAATGACGGAAGATCTCGGGCATGCTCCCCTAAGTTCGTGGCTACACACAAATATTACTCTCGTGTTGTTGGGCTCTGTCACAAACCTCTTTGGAGGAGTATTTTGTAACATTTTGTGAATTCCCTCTATTAACCTTCATGGGGCGGGAAGTTAGCAGAGTGGTAACAACGTTGGATGATGGAGCAGGAGGTCGCGGGTTCGAGTCCCGCAGGAGCCCCAAAGGTCGACTCAGCCTTTTTCATGATGGTAAAATGAGGAGCAATGGCAACATTGCGAAGGTAACCATAGGATCGGCGGAATGACTGGCCACCGTCCGCTGATAAATGGCTTAGCCACCTATGGGCTGATGGTCTTGAAACCGGAAATCAGCACCGGCACCTACGGGCACAGCGCCTACGGATGAACTTTACCTTTACCTTCATGGGGCCCCAGAAATTTCCGATACCATTACATTGCCAATACACCCCTGGATACATGACCAGCAAAATCATAAGACAATGTGAAGCTACATAACTTCAAGACATTGAAGAAACAAGGCAGTCGCGTTCTCTAACAATGTGCAGATCCATTGTGAATTTTTAATTAGAAAATTATAATAGTAAGCAATTTATATAACAGAGCATGACAGCCAAAGATAAGTATATCTATAGTCTAACAAAGTCTTGTGCACAGACAATAGAACAAGCACACATCATTTGTGATTTTATCAAAACCATGTCCAAACTATATAAATTATACAATAGCTCCACAAAATTAATCAAAGACATTCCTATTTACATTTGAATTGCAACATATTGCAACAGCGATAACAGCTGAATACTGCACGTGCCAAATAACAACACAACAGAAATGTAACAGAAACATGAAACATTTAAAACTGTCAACATATCACGCAATTACTACACCATAGCTAGCACAGCATTAACAAATCACAAATAGGCAACAATAGCTGAACTGTAAATGGAGTAGATGTCACATAACCATTACCGTTTATGTGACTAGTACCGTATTTTCGCGTGTACTGCCCGCGGGCTATGCGATTTTTTACAAACAAAAATGCCAGGTGCGGGCAATGCGGAGGTGCGGGCAATCTGATTCAAATTCTACAGAAATTGTGTCAACAGAATGCAGCTCTTTCCAATTCATCTCCTCATACCCTTCCCACCCATTTCCATCCCCCTACTGCTTCACCAATTACCCATACCCATGGTGCTCAAGGGGCAAATGAACTCAAGAAGGCATTGTTGTATCTCCCAATACAGCAATTTCATGCATGACTGATTCTTTTTGGTGGAAGCAAGTCCCATCAAAGCCCAATAAAGCCCCGGGCAAAGGCAGGTGGGTTGTGACAGATGACCTGATCACCTTTAGTGGTACTAACCTGATGTGTCCTTGTAAGTCTGGCATCTGACTAACCCCAGGCAGCTGACCACCCCGGGCCGCTGACAACCCTGGGCAGCTGACGCCCGTCTAGAGGTACCCAGTACACTGATGGCATTTCGGATACAAAGAGAGTACAAGGTACAGAAATGCCAGAGACACTTAAGGCTACCATGATTGGTCTGCACAGGGACAAGACTCTCCGCCCACCTCGCCCGGGTCAACCCTCTCCCGCCCCGTGATGCCGATCCCGTCCTCGCCCCAATGCTTTTGTCTCCAATCCCCGCCTCGGGCCGCCTGTCACCGTGAATGAGAAGGTGCGGGCAATGGGAGGGTGCGGGCTATGCGAAGGTGCGGGCTTTCTGATTCATATTTTACAGGATGTATATTTTTTGCGGGCTATCCGCGGGTGCGGACTATCCGCGGGGTGCGGGCAGTACGCGCGAAAATACGGTATTACTTACTGTATGTTGTCAGCAATCTATTATATAGATTGCTGTCACTACTGTTATTCAATGATTTTGCAGCACTTTCACAGCAAGAACTACAGTACAGTAAAGTGTATCACAAAACAGACAGCAATATTAATACAAATACGCCTAATTATTAGCAACTGTATGGATATTTTATATGTGAATATTGCAATATATTATAAGTAACCATATGCTTGGTTTCAACTAAATACAAGCACGAAAAAGTCTCTGGCAAACCCCGATTAGTAGTAGATTTATCGAAAAAGCACTGTGGGACGGACTATTCCCACCCAATTCTAATTGAGAGCTAACGCCCAAAATTTCTATACCCCCACAATGAGGACCGTCCACAACCAGCAGGAGGTTAAACATTCCAACTCTATGACAAACATTGTTCCAGACTGCCTAAATACAACTCCCTTTTGACATGACATCTTTATTTCTTTCTCCATAATTTCTTCACAATTTCCATGAAAGATAAACAGAACAACATATATATAAGCCTATATACTTGTCTAATAATAACATAGTATCTACTCAGAGGAAGTTTGAGAAAGAAATAAGAAATGGTTACTGAAGGGATCATGGATCCCACATGAAAGTAACCAGTATATAATGATAATCTTTAGTCTTGTTATGTTGTCTAACATGATACTGTAACTTCAAGATAGATATGTCCTAGTCCTTCTGTAGCAACAGCACTATTAGAATAAGATACATTTATAATTTTCCTACTGCTTTGTTCAAACAATATAACAAGAGCAATCAAAGCTAAACAAAGCAGAAAACAGCATGAAACACACACACACACATAGGCAATGTACAAATATTTACAACCGAAATAACCAATCCTCTTTCCTTTGTGCAAAATGATCCAAAGATAAAGGAAAGAGCAAGAAATTATACCAGAACAACAGAACAATTTGGGGCTTCTTGCTGGCATTATAATCTGAAATACTTACGAAGTCAGAGGTGGCCAACCCGCGGGCCATGTGCAGCCCGCCGGCTGCTTATTGGTGGCCTGCAGGACATCTTTCTAAATATTTTATTGGTCCTATTTATGCATATAATATTGAGTCATGGGTAAGACTTTTAGTTCCTGTGCTCAATTTTAATAACTTAGTAAAACAGTAAGTAACTTTAAACTGCTGCTTTATTCTAACTGTTACCAGTTACTACTGTTGTGACTGCAGACTGCAGTGACTGTACTACTGTTGAAAAAAAAAAAAAAAGTGCAAATGGCAGCAAAAACATGCGGCCCTCTGCTGATCAAATTTATAATTGCCCACTTGTAGCAAAAGGTTGGCCACCCCCTGTACTAAGTAACAGCTTTGTTTTTTAGAACATGATAGCATCTCAGGCAGCCATGATCTCAGTAATATTAATTACAAAATCATCAACTCAATCAAAGATGTAAATACTATCCAAAAAACCATCTTCACAAAACAGAAGAAAGTAAAGCAATATTTCAGAAAAAGATCATGAACTTTGAATGTCACAAAAATTCGGTAAAATCGCAAAAATTAAGCAAGCTCTTTACAAAAGTTTTTGAGCCATCTGATAAAAATGGAAAATAAAAATTTAGGAACGTGGTCAGCAAAGCTGAAAATCTCACTGTTAATCAGCAGTCAACCAGGTGATTCAGAAAATCTACAACAGATCGATTTGAAAACATAAAAATGCTCGCGTCCAATGCGCGACAGAATGTGGAAACTGTCAAGAAAAACCCCGCCCAAATGCCACCCACACAGTAACAATCAACTAAGGCAGAACTTAAGTACAGACAATACATTGTACAGACACACGACGTACAGACTGTGGTCTATGTACACTCATCATAGGATTGTACACCGCCATCCGCGCTGTTTCTTTGGGACATCGTTTTTCAGCACTTGCCCTTTCGATTTGGCTCCTGGATTTGATGACTCCTGAAAAATTCACAGCAAGAAAACAATGTCAAGAGCACTAAAAATTTAGTAGTGGTAGAATTTTGGCGAGGTAATCAGTGGGGTGCTGATTCGAATCCAATCCTAGTCGCTGCATATAGACCTTCGACATGTTGTTTAACCTTAATTGTATGCAAGGAAAGCAATGGGAAACAACCTCATCCATCTCATCTGTGCATGGGTGGTGAAACCCAATTGAACCGGTCTCCAGGCAGAGAATATGCCATCATCAACATCACCACCCTGATTTCTTTATTTCTTTCCCAGTCACATTCAATGTGCATTTAGACCAGGGGTTCTCAAACTTTTTACAATAACTTGCATGGTGGTTCCTTAGAAATTTTTTTGATGACTCATGGACCTTATAAAATTTGAATTATTTTAAATTACCTGTAATTAACACATAGGCTACTTGCTTTGTCAATCAATTATTTAATCAGAAAATTGCAAATCTTATTCATCAAATTTAAATTCAAATGGAATCAACACTCTTAGAGCCATCAGCATGTTTTGTGTTCTGAGGTGTTTTTGGTGAGATATCTTGAGAAAGCAATCCCTTTACGGTCCCCTGATACCCCTTTGTCTCACAGACCAGTCAAAAATTTCTCAAGGACCACCTGAAAAATCACGGGACCACAAAAAACCAACTTACTAAAATTCTTGACAAGAACCACTGCAAAAAATTTAGACTGACTAAAATTCTTTACAAAGAAGATATTTAATTTTTATAACAACTGGAGAACCCTCTCTCGTGGACCACTTTTGGTCTGCGGAAGAGCATTCATTTTAATTTTCTCAACCTTATTTTCAAATTACGCGACATTCACCAGAGCTCATCACCCTCTCTACTAGTAGGAAATAAAAAAATGAACATTACTGAGATCCCAAGAAAACTATTATAAATGCATTAATATCAATTTGCTATGCCAATGTTGAAGTGCCAAACTGCACCATTCTTCTTCGTTCCTGAAGTGCAGGAATATTTTAAAGATAGTGCATTTAAAACAGAAAATCCCTACCAATTTCTTGTCCATTTTTGATTTAATATCTTGAGCCAATGTCATGAAAGCTTCCTCGATGTTGATGCTCGCCTTAGCGCTCGTCTCCATGAACTTGATTCCATTTTCAACAGCGAGCTGTCAAGATTGCAAAAAAGAAACTCAATCAATCAAATCAATCAATCAATCAATCAATCAATGGACTCGTCATCAGCTCAAAGTCCCCTCAGGAACCGTCGAGACCAGCAGCTTGTCGAAGGATCCTTTTCCATTCAGTTTCTGATTAAATAATTGATTGACATTTTTCCGGTCTTGTGCCACAAGAATCGCCTCCCTAAAATTTAGACCCATCCACTCTCTGATGTCGTCAAACCATTGTCTTCAAGGGCCTTCCCGAGGCGTGCTTCATCCATTCTTCCCTCCATGCAACGTTCAGAATTCTCTTCTTTTCCATGCGACTTATGTGACCAAACATCTGAAGCCTTCTTTATTTGATCGTGGTAATCAATGTACTAATGAATGAAAATATTTATTGCGATTGAGAAAGCGCAAAGCAATATGAAATGCTGGCAAAAATGCTGACCATAAGTTTCATCCAATTATTGAAGAATAATGGTATTAACGTACGGCGGTGCCGCGTTCCTTTGACACTTGTCGTTTCTCGTTGATGTCGCATTTGTTTCCAAGAATCATCTTTTCCACATCAGATGTTGCATGCTGAGACAAAGACAGTGATAACATAATGCAACTAAATCTTATTGCAAAATCAACATCTGGAAGCGCCATTTTGGCTGCTTGCGTACATCGTATTATCGCCATTCTGGTGGGTCTGCTGATGATTTGCGCTTGACTTGACACTAGAGTAACTAAATGGAAATTTTGAGTACCAGTATAAATCACTATTATTCACTACTAAACTAAAGACAGGTAACTAAAAGTTAACAATGATATGAATATCATAAAGGCAAGAAAACAATGAAGTTTCACCCAAATATGGAAACATCTTGACAAACCTCTTCTATGTTTCGAAGCCAATTTTTTATGTTATCAAATGACTTTTCGTTTGTTATGTCATAAACTAGCATGATGCCCTAAAGAAATAACAAAAAATAAATAAAATGTCATGTTAATGCAATTTATATAACAATCATTGACACTTTGGAACCCAACATGATTTCTTTTTCACATAATACTATGCACCAGAATACCTCAACATTCTCCCGGTAGCATTTTATATATATATATATATATATATATATATATATATATATATATATATATATATATATATATATATATATATATATATATATATATATTCAGTAGAACATGACTATATAAAAGTAACCTCCTGCAAATGAAGTTTGAGTACATCGGTCTTACCATTGCACCTCGATAGTATGCAGTCGTAATCGTACGGAATCTCTCCTGACCAGCTGTGTCCCTAGAAACAAATAATATTATTAAGTTTTAAAGCAATAGCAAATTGATTGATAATATAAATCAAAAAATTTATAATAATTACCCTCAAATATACAATCTTAAGTGAAAAAAGGATGCTAATGCTTCATAATTCTAATAACTGAGACAGTATCTTTTGTCAAACTCAAGGCAATTAATATTTTGAATTCTGAAATATCCTGACAATGCAAAGGGTTGCAAAATTTTTAATAAGCAATCCAAAATCCAATATTATCACTAAAACTTCTGACTATGTCTTTCCCATTGGCACGGCGAGGGTTGGCAGTGCCGGGGGCGTGATGGAGAGTAGGCAGATTGCAGCCTTAACTCATCAAAAAGTCTGACGGGCAAAAAAAGGTCCTCGCCAGTTTAGTGAGACAAGAAAATCATTTGTTTCAATGTTATCATTTGTAATAGTGCATCACTAACCTCTGGCAAATGCCTGAAAAGCCAAAAAGGTCCTCCCTTATAAAACATGGACAGTTATTTAATTCTTTTTTTAATTATGGGGCGGAAAGTTAGCCAAGTGGTAACAACACTGGGTGATGGAGCAGAAGGTCGCGGGTTCTAAACCTGCAGGAGCCCTAAGGTCGACCCAGCCTTACTTGCTAGAGGGTGGTGGTAAACTGAGGAGCAGCGTTAAGCTGTGAGGTAAACGTGGGTCTGGAGGAAAGTAATGGCAACCTGCCCCAGATTAATGGTTTATACCATCTATGTCGGTGATTGCCTAGACCGGAGATAAGTGCCGGAAACCAACACTTGGACTCAAGTACGGGACCTAACTTTACCTTTTTTATTATTTACAAATGCTGGCACCCCTCATCCTCAGCGCCCAGGGTATTTGTCCCCCTGCCCCCTCACTATGCCACTGGTCTTTCCCAAAGCTCATAGAATTGCTACTTGCTGCAAAAATACAACAAAAACCTTAATTAAGCAAATAAATATTAACATATTAGAAGACAAGCATGTTCCAAAAATAATTTTAAACATTCTGGATGGGAAAATCAAGCTATTCTTTGCACAATACCATAAAATCATTTTGCAAATTGATAAAATTGAAATTTAATCTGAAAAATCCAGAGATAGTTTGGAATTACGAGCGACAAAAATGAATGTCAAACCAAAAAAATTCATTTCAACCAAAACATAATGCAGAAATATTCTTACCATATCTGAAGTTTGATCTTCTTTCCATCTATTTCAATCGTTCTAATTTTAAAGTCAATTCCTTGAATAAAAAAATTCAATGAACATCATGAGTCAAGAATGAAAATCAACTAACTCAAACTTCACAAAGTTCAGTATATGAAATGCATATGCAAAAACTATCCATGAAATACTGTTAATTCTGGGATGCATTCAAGTCATATTGTTACCTGGCGTGCAAAATCTAGCTAATATGTACAGGAAACCAGAGTGCTGCTGTTCTATCTTTTCTATGTACATCTGTTTCACTGCCTGTTGACCCCTTTCAAAGCACATATACAATTATACAGCTCTATTTCTAAAATATCTGAAAATATAGTTCTTCATTAATTAATTAACACTGGAATACTTCTGAGTGAATTATCAGAAGAGCTACTGTAAACCTAAATTGTTACATTAGGTACATTACAATGTAACACGCTGAATGCTGCCAAAGACAAACGGCTACGTTCTGTCCAGCTTCTTTGCAGACTAATTATTCCAAAAATTCATCAACTAATTTAAATATAACTCTAACAAAAACAGTTATTATAGTCAACTTTCTCATTAGATTCTTTCTCATTTCTGATTAGCGTGATACAAAACTGTCACAAAATATTTTATGCCATCCATAAAAGCACCTCTCTACCTGGACAGTAAATTGGTTTTATGCTCAGTTTGTGCATGTAGGCACTATATAAATCGCTCGGTTATAGTTCGATATTCTGAGGTTTGATATTCCAAATGTTACATATTCCGATGACAAGTGTTAGGGTTATTGCTATATTCAATGTCTTAACTTGCCTCGTCCTTTCTCTCCTCCCCTTCTTCTTTCCCAACCCCATTGCCATTGTTCAGTGGCGGTTCCACGTGGGGGGAGGGTGAGTTGGGGTGCATCCCCACCAAACTTTCGGACTTATTTTTTTGCTTGGGAAACCTACTTTTGGGTAAAAACCTAGTAAAACTAAGCGGGGTATGACCATTTTTTGCTTGTCAGCCTATTTTTAGGTTAAAATGTAGCAAAATGAGGGATAAAATTACCTTTTCCCCCCTTTTACGGCAAATGTTAGTGAATTTTCCCTTCTATTTTCATCCCCCCACCAACTTCCTATGAATTCATTCATCCCACCAAGAAATCCTGGAACCGCCACTGTCATTGTTTACTCATTTTCTACACCACAGGTCACCACCCCTCTCACCTCCTTTGCCTCCTTCGTTTCCTTCACTTTTGCAGCTTATTTGGTTTACCTATTTAGGCTATTTTTGCTATTTAGGCATATAAGCAACTTATATATGCAATCAGTGGTGAGGTAAACATTCAATAAATAACATTACTGATCATAGCTGAAAGAGAGAGAGGCAGAGGGAGAGCGATGGAAAGAGAGCAAGGGATAGTGTGAGAACAGAAGAAAGGGGAGAGATGGAGAGGGCGAAAGGGAGAGATGGGAGAGGGAGAGAGCGGAGAGGATAGGGTCCAGCCGTAAGTCATAAAGGTAGAGGAATGTCCAAACTTCGGAATACTGAATATTCAGCAAATCACTGAACGGGCAGGAAATTCTAAGGTTGAGGATCGTTACCTATGGTCGAGATGAACGTAGAATTGAAGGCGTCTTCTGAAAATCGGAATAAAACGCATGTTTTCCCCACTCCAGAGTCTCCGATCAGAAGGAGTTTGAAGAGGTAATCATATGTTTTCGCCATTTCTTCTTCTATCGCCGATAATCAAGAGACGATGATCGAATCAAAGACCTCGATTACCACGAACAAGATAACAAACTTTCGCTCGAACTCAGGTACTAATAAATTCCAACATAATTATTATTAATTATTATTATTAATTATCAATTTTATTATTATCATTATTTCATTATTATCATCATCATCATCATCATCACAATTAGTATTTCTTTAATAATTATCATTAGTATTATTACAATAATAAAGTCATGTGATTCCAGGTTATGTGATAATTGTGATTACAGCGATGCGATGACCGCAAATAACGCGATGGTACGATCAAACAAATGTTTAATAATAATTAATTCGCGTGGAAGAGAATGTTGATCGTTGCAACGGAGGGAACAATGGAGGAAAAAGTCCATCTGTTTGAACAATTTATATGTTTATTTGTGCTGCTAATACTGCTAATGTGAAGAATCGATCTACAATCAATCAATCAATCAATCAATCAATCAATCAATCAATCAATCAATCATCCAAACAATTGCTAATTAATTAAATATTAAGTAAGTAGTAATTTATTAACTAGGCCTAAATAGTAATTTGTCAGTTATTATATAGGCCTATATTTTTTTAATTTGTAATTTACAGTGGGTGCAGTTTCATCCTTAATTTGCATACACCCCACGGCCCTGATGCTCATGGTTGCGATTGTGGATTTGTGGAGGTAGTTTTAGTAACGAGACAAGGACATGGTCACGTGGACAACTAATGTGGGCGTAGCAAGTTTTCTAAAGTTGAAAAATGTGAGCTTCAAATCTTATAGAAGATTAGGATTGGTTCGAATCCCAGTTTTTTGCATTTGGAACAGACGTATTTATGATTTCTTGGGCCAGGAAAGTTTGGGGATGATCATTCATGGAAGATAGGCTATTTTCGCGTGTTAATGTATTGATTTGTTCTAAACTTCAAAAGGTGCATTATTATTTGGAATAAATGTATTGGTTGAAATTTGATTGTTGAAATGGTTATTTTGCGTCATTCCATGAGAATGTATTCCTCTCTTTAGTGACGTTTTCTTTAATTTTTTCTCTTTTAAGCCTAATCGAAGTAGTCTATAGTAATTTGTTTCAATGTAACAATTTGATTTGATTCACATTTTGACATAAAAATATTTATATTCTTGAGTATTGGAAAGCTTCAGGTTTTATATTCATTTAGCGTCATCTGAATCTCCGAACAATAGGCCTAGAATGCCTCAGTGGTTGCGATATTTGGATTTGTCATAGTAGTTGGCGGCTAAGGATTTTGCAAGTGGGGGGCCTTTGGGGTGGCAACTTCTAACTTGTTGTTAGGCATGTAGTATTAAGTTTTCTAGGGATGAGAAATGTGAGCTTCAAATCTTATAGAAGATTAGGGTTGATTCACATTTACGGGTTTTCGGGTACGGGAACAGCGCTATTTATGATTTAGCGGCTGGGTACGGGTAAAGCTTTGGGGATGATCGTTTTCATGGAAGTTATATTTTCATTTCTCACTACTATAGCAAATTAGCAATGCAATAATAGAAAAATAATATTGAGTAAAGTGTATTAGTATAACTTGTTATCGCGTTCAGTTTGTCAGACAGCATGCATTTTAATTATTGAAAACATGGAAATAAGATGTAATTGACATCTTGTAATAAATTTGATTGTTGAAATGGTCTCTTTGACGTCATTCTTCATGTAAAGTTTAATGTATTAACCTGAGCTTTAATGCCTGTTCAGTTTCTTTAAATTTTCTACTAAATATTTTAAACAAGCCTATTCATGTCGGTAGTCTGACTGATTATTTGTTTCAAAGTAACAGATCTGTCCTAATCTAAACATGCGTGCTATTTACAATGAATAGATTTTTATTCTTGCCTCTCTATAGTCTTGGAAAAGGTTCAGGTTTTATATTCATTTAGCTTGTCATCTGAATCTCCGAACAGGTAGGCCCAAAATGCCTCAAAAAAGTCCAAATTCCAACGAAAGTCGGTTACGGGTACGGGTACGGGTCGGGTACACAGCTTAGGGGCGGGTCGGGTAGGATTTTGCAAGTGGGGGCCTTAGGGTAAAAAGTTTTTCCACGGGTACGGGTTGTTAGGCATTTTGCTAGCACATCTCTAATAGGGTCCCAGCAGGGGGGCCACTGGGGGTCAGGCACTCAAAAGGGGGATGGCCCCCCCGGACCTCTTATGTGGAGCCGCCACTGGATCATAGATCCGCTTTCATACCAGTTTAAGTAAAATCTGTCATACAGTGGCGTAGTCAGGTTCCCAGAATAAGGGACACCATCACTTAATTTATGGGCCTACGAGCCCACTTTGACTAATCCGACTAGGAGGCCTAGGCCTATTGTACGTCATTTGCGCCCATGGCGTAGCCGCCCCAAATTTAGGGTAATAGTAGATGGACTTATTGATTGATTGATTGATTGATTGACTTGGTTGATTGATTGATTGATTGATTGATTGATTGATTGATTGATTGATTGATTGTTGATGGTAGGTAAGACTAACTTGTCAGTGAGTTTCTTCTGCGTCGGCAAAAAGGTTCGGAATCTAAATGGATTGTGGAAAAAGAGAGAAAGATTGTGGAAGACGAATGCGGAAGAGGAGACAGAAGGCCGAGAGTAGTCGGCGGCCTTGCACTGTACGACACCAATGTTGGCGACTGGGTATAAGCATTAAATTTTTTGGATCGTTTGCCATTGTGCCGTCGAAAGGATGCTGAAACAGTAAGTTCTAGGATTTGCCTACATTCGTAGAAGTGGAAACTTGTTAATCTGGGGGCCAACCATTTTTGTAGTTTGACTTAACTGTTTACCGTTGCGATGACTGCATGATTTCTCAGGCACTCGTCTGATCTTATGGGCAGTGGCGTATTTACCCCGGTTGAGCCGCCACTACCATGACAGGATCGACCTGACAAGTTACATTCTTTGGAAAAAAGTTGACGACCTTTTTTTCCTTGTCAGTAAGACCAAACTGGGGCCATGGCGA
>CM030852.1:4204933-4297433 GCA_018105865.1 Metaphire vulgaris
ATAGTTAACAGCGACTCTGGTTTTTCGCAGTCGCCATCGACCAATCATATTCGTTCATATTAATATTTTATCTTTTAATTATCGTCAGAATCATAGAATTAAATCATTGGAATGTCGCTATTTTCAAGTATTTTGCATTTTACTCTCTGTTTTGCATTTTACTCCATTTTTATATTATTTCTTTTATTGCAATAATGAAACCTTGATTATAATATATTTGCGTCGTTTATTTGTTTATTTTAATCGAAATACCGTATGCAGTGTTTAATCTAGAGTTCTAGACCGTTTCCGGGGGGAATTGCCCCCCGAAAATTCAAATTCCTACCCGGAAATTTTGCAATACTACATGGATTAACAGCAGCCCCTAGCAGAATTCCCCCCGGAAATTTCAAATCCCCGGCTTTGTCAGTTCCCCACCTGGAGCCCAGGAGTCTAGATTAAACACTGACCGTAGGCAACCACAGGGGCGTTTGTTTAAGCAAGATCTTCCTTTAATAAACCCATGCTGGCTATCCTTTAAAATCTTGTGTCTCATAAGATGGTCCAATATATTTGCTTTTATTATTTTTTCCAGAACTTTACATATTATACAGGTCAGACTCACTGGCCTATAATTTCCTGGATCCCCACGGTTACCCTTTTTGAATATAGGAGTGACTACTGCATCCCTCCAGTCCCTAGGGACTATTCCCGATTTAAGTGACATATTGAATATTGTGGCTATTGCCTCACTAACCTCATGTCTTACCTCATACAGATTATGATTATGGATGTATATTGTCTATTCCAGGGCTTTTGTCAGTTTTCATTTGACTCGGATGGCGGAGTAGGAGCGGCAGACAGTGGCGTCGAGAGGGGGTGCCGGGGGTGCGGACCGCACCGGGTGACACCATCTTGCTTGTCACTGTATTTGAGAAGGAAAAATAAGAAAGATTTAGAAGAGGTCCCAAGTCTAAATGGGTGACACCATTTTGCTTGTCACTAGCGACGCCATTTGAGAAGGAAAAATAAGAAAGATTTAGAAGAGGTCCCAAGTTAGGGTTAAAGGTTAGGGTTAACACCACGCGACCTTTTTTTTTTTTTTTTTTACCGCACTAGAAAAGAGGCTGATGACCTTTTTTTTTTTTTTTTTGTCGTCAGCCCGAAGCGAACGCCATGACAAAGATGGCGGCAAAAATCACCGACGCCACTGAGTCACTGGCGGCCCGAAGCCTGGGCCTGAAGCCATCCTTAGCCAGTTCTTGGTGCAGTCAAAATGGCCGCCTTTTGATGCTCAATCCGATAATCGTTACATTAATTGTAATTTCAGAGAATTTTCAGTTTTCAACGTAAAATTCCATTTGCACAAGGTTTTTTTAATACAGTCATAACAAAAACGCTGACTAAATCTGATCAAAACAAACAAGAAATATGCAAAACGTATATAGTCAAAAAACAACAGTTTAAACAAAATACTATAATAATCAGAATCAACTACAGTCAAACCTGTTAAATATCATTCTTCAAAATGTTCCTACTAGTGTAATCCACTGCTACCCTCAATACCAAACCTCTGAAATGCCAATAAATATAATTATAGCGGAACTTCGTTATAACAGGACCCAGTTAAAACATATCCTCCAGTGTTTATTCTAGTCACCTTGACATTGGGGGAGTTTGAAATGTTTGGGGGTGGGGACAAGATTCGTCTCTACACGCTTTGGGGGGGATTTCCATCCCCAAGCCAACATATACAAATTTGGGGGAATTTTAAAACTTGAGAGGGGTAGATTCCCCCCCAAAAAAAAACAGGCCTAGAATAAACACTGCGTATCCTCGGTTATGACGTACCGCAATGTATACGGTCCCGTGTGGTACACTACCGTGTTGGATATAATGTACCTCCAATAAAATGTAGGCCTACTAAGTTTTACAGATCTGTTAAGTACATTGTAACGAAGTTCTACTGTACATCACATAAATGAAACGACTTCAAAGTCTATATTACTCAAGTTTTACACTGGTTCTATACATTCATGATATGAAACAACGAATTAAAATTGACTAGAGTGAATAGAAATTGACTAGAAATATATACAGTGGAATCCCGCTATATCGAACTTGCTTATATCGAAGTTTGAGTGCCGGTCCTGCCAAACACGGTATTAACAGATATAAGATCGGATACAACAAACCTCGGATATTTCGAAGTATTTATCACTGTCCCGTCAACTTCGATATAACGGGGTTCTACTGTAAATATATAAATATACATATACATATGTATAGTATATATATGCACATATATGTGTAAAACTAGTAGAACAAGCTAAAATAAGTCTCAAATAAATATCACGTCACACAGTGAGCTAAGAAGCCATCCATATATTACATACGCAAAAGACATTTTCAACCCCCGACCCCTGTTGCATCCCGTACAGTTTTTGGACCACCACTATGCGTACATATTATATGGATGGACCCCGAAACACATACTGAAGTATTTTGATCAGAGTCATAGTGTAAAGATCCTTAATTTAAACAGCAGGAACAAGTCAGTCGGCCACTTATTGATGACCATCATACTCATATGGAACAAGATCTACAACACCACACCACGGAACTATTCAAAACTTCTACATGTACATCCAGTGTTTTATACAGGCCCAGTAGGAAGGACTTCCCCCACAAAATCCCTTCCCCAAAATCTCAGCACCGACACAAATTTTTGCATTGAACTGTGTCTATTCCCCCCGAGGCAAGTGACTTTGCCCCTCCCCCCCCCCCCAAGGCCTGGGGTCTGGATAAAACACCGTCTACGTCTACAGTTCGCTTCGATTAGCACCGGTGCTTAATACTGCAGTACTCCAAAGTTGACTAAGTACAGTAAGTAAGTAAAACGAAATTTCTATAGCGCTGCCCGAAAGCTTGGCACAGCACACCAGCTCATTCACAAACGCTCAATCCGTGTGAAATCCACAGTCCATAATCCGACTAAACAAAACCATTCCAAGCACACACACACCACACACTTTCAGATTTCTACGCTACTACCAGGGGCGTAGCGACGGGGGTACATCGGTATATATATACCCCAAAATCAATCTGCTTTAAAGATTTGTATATGATTTATATGCGGTTATATGTGGTTTATATGGTTTATAGTTAAGATTTATACCCCCCCCTAAATATTCATACCCCCAAATCAAATTCCTGGCTACGCCCCTGGATAATACAGTAAGCCCATTTTGAAGTCCAGGGTCAACTGCAATGGCTAGCTGAAGCTATTTGAAACTAACGGCTACCTGATCTTACTTACGATTCACTAAGAACAACGCATACGGTGGTAATACGACTTCATCATTCGTCAAACGCAAGACACCAAAGGCGCCAAAGTTTCCCTACTCGATGCTCGACATCCTCCGCTCTTCGATCTGCAATCGAATTTCCGGTACCGCGTTACTCAATTTCCACAGGGTGGGGGAGGGGGAGATCAATTGGAAAGTCTTTGGCACACGTCGTGGGTCTTCAACAACGTCACAGCAGACGAACCGCCTGGAATCAGACGATGGAAACGAGTGGAACCTTCCGCTGTCTCTCCACGACCACGCCTCTGTTGCTCAGAAGACTTGCTTCCGCCTCGCGGCCGATCGATTTCCTCGCTGCCGTGCCATCCTGGAGAGACGCCGAGACGCTGTCCAACCTCTGGATGTCCTGGTCGATCATGAACGGCCTCGACAGGGAGGACGCCTGATGGTTGCAAGTTCCCGATCCTTCGGCCGACCGTCGACGATTCGGCCTCCGCGTTCGCCGAGGACAGTTCGTCCTTCGTGAAGGCCAGGCTGATGTTGTCCGACTTTATGATCTTCAGCTTTCCCACGCCGAAGAGTAGAAACACCGCGCCGGACGCGGCTGTGACGGCCGCCGACACGTACAAAACGGCGTGCCACTCGTAACGTCCACCCTGCAAACATGGGAGAAAACTCTTTATCAATCGAAAATAAAACAAAATTGAAAATACAGGTGCCAGCAGGGTTTAATCTAGGCCGTTTCGGGGAGGGAATTGCCCTTTTCCCCCGGAAATTTGAAATCCCCCGGAAATGTTTGCATACTACATCAACTAACACCAGCCCCCTAGCTGACTTCCCCCCAAATTTGTCAGCTTCCCCCGGCTTTGTCAGTTTCCCCGGAGTCCAGGAGTCTAGATTAAACACTGGGTGCCAGAGACAGTGTATGAAATAACCACATGAAACAGAAGTAACATAGCCATAGGCATCATTATTTTCCATTATATAACAGGCAGACTAGAAGATGGTTATATCTGGTCAAAAACTGCTTAGGATCCATACATATAGTATGTATGCACTGAAGGGGGAGGGTGGTTGGATTTAGGAGATTTTGCGTATGTACGGTATGCAAACGGGTGGGAAGGGGTTGAAAATATGACTTGTTTGCGTACGTACTATATGGATGAACCCTTACCTGGGGCATATTGGCCAGATAGTCACATGGGAAATATCAGGGGACCCTTGACACCAAATAATCTTCAAGAGTACCTAAACCACATATATGCATGTTAGTGATTTAATAACCGGCCTTAGTAAATTTGTTTGTCTGATGAGATGAATAAAAAAACCGGACATCTTGGAATTAATCAAATCTTAGTACAAATAATCAAACCTGACTGGACACAGAAAAATTGGATTGCAGCTAGTATTATTATTATTATTAATTATATGGTCAATATGAACATTCTCCATTACTTTTTCTGGACACATGGTTGAGTCAAAATGTTGCTGGCAGACTGTTTGATCACCAAAGCCTGTCCGAGTTATTTCTGTCAAGGCGGAGGCGGAAAAATCTCGAGCAGAACCAGTTAGATATGACGGAGCAGAGGGGCAGGATATATACTATATAGCCTTCAACAATGTTTTATTTATGAGTGCCGAGTTGAAGTTTTTCAATGGTCACTGATGCCATAAAGGACCTTCTGCTGCTGATGAATTGTAGGCAGACAATTTGCGCGGCCAGGTGTGCGAGTTTAGCTGTGTGGACTTCCTGCAAACTGGAGCAAGGACATCCGAGGTTATTGACCACTGTAGCACATTCGATGGTGGCGTCAGGACGGCGTAAGGCATTTATTGTGATCTTTTGAATCTTGTCTTTCAGCCAGATATTTGTGTCTTATCCTCAGCATGCTGCAGACCAAGAGTACTTTCATACAGAAAAATGCTTAGCAAAATCAACAAAGTAATTCCACATGTTGCAGACCAGTTATACAAACAAAATCAACAAAGTAATTCCACTCAGTTATAACAACAACAACAACAACAACAACAGTAAAATAACAAGTACAGTAACACGTAAATGTGACACTTCTCCAGATAAACCAATACGTCGCACAAAGAACAGATCTTGTACACATGCTGCAATGCGATCTAGAAGCCTGAAAATTCTTGCCTCGCGGAGAAGATAGTTTGACACGTATATCCCGACGATCTTAAGCAACTGGGTGACGATCTGTGAGAACATCATGATGACTGTCGCGTATCTCGGACACTTGTCCATCGGCGCTATCAACGAACTGCAGTACTGCAAGCCGTGAAGACCAGTGGCGGATGTCAGGGCGATTACAAGGTTCTCCCAGTCGTCACACCTCACGAATGTCAGCACGACCATTCCGCTGCTGAAGGCAAAGGTCCCTGTCAGAAATGAAACCGTCGAAGAATTCTGAGTAACGTGCGCGATTCAAATTTGTCGGAATTCTGTACGCTGTGTCCAGATAAAACGAGATCCGTTGCGATGATGATGATGATGATAAACGCTAGCAAATATTCAGCAAAATTTTTAAAATTCGTGTTAAATCTGACATACCAAAACTAATAAATGATCTGATATTCGGCAATATTCAGATTATTACACATTTCAACAAGATGGTGCATCCGCTCATTGAGCTCGTGAAACTGGTGACAAGTAGGGGGCTGTTGGGGTGGCAACTTCTAATCATGGGGGGGGCAACCACTTGTTGTTATGTATGTAGCATTAAGTATAGGGTCCCAACAGGGGGCTCACTGGGGGGCCAGGCACCCAATATGGGTGCCTGGCCAATACGATCGAAGTGTCACCCTTACCTGCACATGCATAGATCTTCCTGACCGTTTCAACCCGACAGGAGCAACACTTCATCATGCAGTCAGCAAGCGCCCCAAACGCCAGCAGGACCACAAGAAATAAGGCAAAAGGGGCCGTTGAAAAATAACCATTCTGTGAAAATAACAACGACAATATAAACAGAATAACATGAATATCTAACATATTGCACATTTTCAAAGATTGCTTATAACTTGCACTATCTATCTATAAATCAATAAATATGTATTAATAGCAATTAACATACCTCAATAATAATAATAATAATAATAATAATAATAATAATTATTATTATTATTATTATTATTATTATACAAACATCAAAACAAATATAAGGTAGCTAAATGGGTTGCAACAAGATTATATGGTTGTATTGCTACCGCTACAACAACATGTCACATATACCAGAGCATCAAAACAACAAATGCACAGCATGCTAACAACAAGGCATTTGCAATCATGTCGCTATGGCAACAGTGAGCACCACCAAACGAACGTACTAGATATCAACCAATTCTCAGGATTGTGAATTTGGGGGCTGTTGACCTCAAATTGGAGGGGGGTATCCAGAGTTAGTTAGTATGCATTTTGTATGCATACCATTGTCACATTACCAAATTTTGGGGGGTGTCAACCTCAAATTGGGTGTTGTTGGGGTGTAAACATATCCCTGAAATCAAGTGATATTTCTGCCATTCAAATGCAGTAGCGATGACCAACGATGATGATCTTACGGAAAATCTGTTGATGTCCGTGTACTTGACATCTCGCAGATAAACTGGTATCGCATACGAGAGCAGGTAGAGTCCCCAGTCGGCGGAAAAGTGAACTGGAACGACCGACCACAGCAGACGACTAAGAAATACGTTTTTCCATGGAATGTCAGTCTGAAGAGAGACAGATCGACAGAAAAACAATAAGACATCTCAACAAAATCTCCTTTAAACAAACAATCCACAGTTAAAATCCTTCACTAATCAATAAGAAATGAAGGCAAACTTAACACGGCATTTTTCATTAAGTGATTCAAAACTTTAATTTAAACTTAATTTAAACTAATTTAAACTTTTAAAAAATTTATCATTACATGGCTGTTGATGCACTCCAGATCATTTGAAAAGTGAAGATTCATAAGTGGAGGAGAAATCAGGGGGCGAAATGCAGGGCAAATCAAGGTCAATGCACAGTGGCTAGGGTCAGATATGAACTCCCCCATGTGAATGTGAGAAATTGTAGTTAAAACACAAGTTAACAATTTGTGAAATGACTGAACTTTCCATGAAACCAACAAATAAAATAAGTAAGATAACTGCAAGAAATCACTAAAGATAAGCCTAATGTGTTAGTCTCATTTTAAAATTTGATAAATAAAATGCACAATTAAATCCTTTTCCAGTGGCAACAACGACCTCAAAACCACAATTCTAGGCAGAAACAATGAACACGAATGCCAAACCAACAACGAACACAACAGCCAAACCAACAACGAACACAAATGCCGAACCAACAACGAACACGAATGCCGAACCAACAACAAACACGAATGGTGAACCACCAACAAGCATGAATGCCGAACCAACAACGAACACAAATGCCAAACCAACAACTAACACAAAAGCCGAACCAACAACGAACACAAATGCCGAACCACAACGCGCACAAATGCTGAACCAACAACAAACACAAATGTCGAACCTGGTCGAAGAGGCTCTCGTGACAGCTCAGAGTTTTCGATATGTACTGCCTTTCGATTTCGGAAATTCGACTGTGCTTGTCGGGAGAGCTCGACACAAGAGTCATCCAAAGAATGAACCACAGGAAACCAAACAGACCTGATCAAAATTCACCAGAAAAAACACATAAGAGAAACATCAGAGAAGTCAGGGAGAACACATCTGTATCACCCAACTGTTTACTTCTGGTAGATTATATATTTGCTGCGAGGATCATCATCATCATCATCATCATCATCATCATCATCATCATCATCATCATCATCATCATCATCATCATGTTCTGTCCTGGGACAGGTTCAGGGCTCCATTGTTTCCATTCCTCTCTGCGTCTTGATTCTTCTTTGATTTCTGCATAGGTCTTGTGAGGCTGTGTATCTGTTTTCATCATCCAGTCCAGTAGCAATCTCCTTGGTCTTCCTTTTGTCTTTCTTCTTGATATACTTCCCTCAATTACTGTTCTGCAAGGATAGACATAATGCTACTTTTGCTGGATCGTGTATTGATATTTTCATTTTTATATTTCCATTTTAATTTCTGCTCTTTTCAAACTGTTATTCTCACTGCACATATATACAATGTGTGATAAACTTTTGAAAGTTTTTTTTACAATAATTGAAATCATGTTACAAACAAATTGATACCATTTTAAGTGAATAACATGCATGAATATGCTAATTGCCAGGAAAAACAATAATGCCACAAGTACGATATAAAAAAGTGACAAATTTTAACTGCACCCAGTTGTAACCACATGCACGCATACACTTCTAATTTTATTCAAATATTGCAAGTCTTTAAAAAAGTCACCACAGACACCAGAAATCTATATCAGAGGAAAAGAAAGTGAATATGAACTGTACTGTACCAAGAGAATAGAACAAGGCAGACCAACCGCGGCCCTGTGTGTGGTAGCACGTAACCTGAATTGAAGATGTTGCTATCAACATACCAAGAGGAATACCTTCAATAAGTCCAAACATTTCAACAATAAAGCCATCATCAGACCCACACATTTAATCCAATAAAAACACCATTTAAAAAAACTGTCTGTTAATGCACCTTCAAGACCGAAAATTAATCGAAGCTCGATTACAAATTCAATGCATCCAAAGGAAGTCTACAATTGGACATCCTATAAATTGCAGTTTAGACCCATACAAACTTGTTATTACTACCACCATCATCACTTCCACCACTACCACCACCAACAGGCTCTACAGTCCCCGGTACCTGATGCATACTTTACAGCTTGCTCCCATTCTTGTTCGCAGTGATGTAGCCACCATTCAAGAATGGGGCTCGTCCATATAGTACGCATGCAAAAAGGCATATTTTCAACCTCCCACTTGCACACCGTACATATGTAAAATCAACTAATCCAACCCCCCACCCTCTCCCTCAGTTCTTACATACTATATGGATGGACTCATAGGGGACACTTTGACATTTTTCGGCCCAAAAGTCTTGACAAGCAAAAAACAAGGTCATCTCAAACACTTTAAACTCTCCTGTCTGGTGCATTTTCCTCCATCAAATAATACTCCCCCTCCAACTGCTCACCGGTTTTGGACAAATCTCACGACCACCCTCGATAGGAATGGGGAGGGGCCGTGCACCCCGTGGCTACACCAATGCTTGTTTGTTTAGAGTTCTGTGATTTAACTCTCAGACATTAACCAACTAAATATCAGAGTACGGTTTTTAGCAAGGTTCGCGTTTAAAATACGACTTTCAAGCGTAATTTCTACAGAACACTGACCGGAAAATGTTACAGCAAACAATCTAGCACGTTCGTTCGGCGGCGCCCACCGTTGCCATAGCGACATGATTGCAGGATACGTGGTGCCCTGTGTTTCAATCAATCAAAAAAACAATCAACTCATCAAATTCTTTCCAGCTGATAAAATTGCACATAAAGTTTCAGTCTTCATCAACTTGCAGGTATTGCTTCAAAAAAGTGAAAGATTTGGCAAAATTTCTTATCTGAAGTTATTTATGAAGCAGATTCATGGAAAGTTCAAATGTGCAGTCAAAACCTTTAGTATAGAATAAAACAGTATATCTGCTACCAGTCAATACCAATGCCATGTTATCCACCGCAGCCAATGGCAATCCATCCAAATAAGTAAACAGTTGGAAGAGTCCATTAGCGTCGTCACGAGGGGGACAAATGGGGCAACTCCCCCCCCCAACCTGACCCCAGACCACCTATCAGATTCACACAAATCTGGTGAGAAAGTTTTTTGTGGAGGGGTGTGTGGGGTGGGGTAAGGAATCGGACACACCAGCCCCCTTTTGCCCCCCTAACCTAAAATTCCTGGCGACGCCACTGGAAGAATCCCTTGAAAATGATATTAAAAATCTGTGGCTGCACATTTAATGGGGTGAAGGAGATCAAATACAATTGCAGAAGGTTACAACTTTTCCAGCAAACAGAACAGCAACAAAGATTTTAAAAACATTCAAAATTCAGGAACAGTCAAGTGAAACAGGACTCAATGGCCTGTTAACAGATTAGTCTTGAAGCCATATTACTCAAGGTCAAAAGGTCATGGTTAGGATTATTGTCTGATAGGGTATATTGGTTAACGGAAAGCTATCCATACTAGATTAAAAATTTTAAAATGAGATGCTTTGAACACTTCAGAACTCAATGCATGAAAATAAGGAAAAACTTCAAACATTTAAGCAGAGCTTAAGCACTAAAAGATAAATAACACGTAATGCAATATGGAATTTTAAATATCTATATCTGATTTAATATAATAAATTTAATATAATAAAAATTTTTTTAAACTTCTTAATCAATGTCAATTTGTCAATGCATTGCATTCAGAAGTAAACCTTATCGTCTTTGGAAACTGTGGCAAATGTCAATATCCCCTAGGTTAACCCTTACACCGCCAGATACTTTGCAACTATAAGCATTATAACCGAGTGTACTCAGTTATGGCGGTTTATGGGTTAACACAGGAAATGTTCCCTAATGCTGGTTTTTAAAGTTTGAAACGATGAACTTTAACCACTGCAGCTCCGAGATTAACTCACCGCACCAAGACCTGACATGAACTGAAGTCCAACGACCGAATAGACGTGCATGTACATCGAAGCTATCGGCGTCATGAGCGTCGCGAGCGACATCGCCAGATGCGAGTAGCCGAGCAGTTTGTGCGCGCTCGACTTAAAGGCGAAGAGCCCTCCCAGTCCGACCGAAAACAGATAGCCCCACATAAATGCACCGAGTATGAGACTCTGAGAATTGCGCTCCCAAGCTATTGATCCAGAAATCTAAATGACATAGATAAAAGTCAATCGGATAAAATGACACAAATAAGTGGATTGGATAATATGACACAAATAAAAATCAATCGGATAAAATGACACAAATAAAAATCAATCGGATAAAATGACACAAATAAAAATCAATCGGATAAAATGACACAAATAAGCTGATTGTATAAAACAACACATAAGATGATCAGATAAAATTACATAAATAAAATTGGATCGGATATAACAACCAAAATAAAAGTCGATCAGATAAAACGACCCAAATAAGTCTATCGGATAAAATTAAGTTAAAGCTCAGAAGTTAATTTTATCCAAAGATGCAAATGATGACAAAATGTGAAAGAAATACAGTTTCTAGTCTTAATCTGAAATCATGATAGAACCAGACATACAAACTATGCGCTATGACCAAATTCCAGAGCCCATTAAAACTCTGTTGTACTCATAGTAACTTGACATTAGCACAAATATCTGCTTATCATCATCATCATCACAAACCACCACCACCATAGCTGAATGCATCATAATCAAGCAACGATATGTGATAAAAAATCTGCAATGTAATAGTATATGAGAAACACTGCATAGTTCAGACGAATTTTATCAGTCGCAAAAGGTATCATTCATGTCAAACCTTGAACGAAGGATGAACAAGCCGAGTCTTTGACAGACTCTGATTGTGCTGTGCTGCTTCTTGGAACAATCCCGAACGCTCGCAACCATCTGGATCGACGCTGCCGTCGAGCGACAGAACGTTGCGAACGATAAGAGAACTGTTTAGCATGCAGCCGAGAGAAACGGTCATCGCCAGTTGCTGCGCGTACATATTCATCAGTGAAAGGCAACTGAGTATGGCCACAGTGCACCTGCACGACCAACAACAGAGGGACGACTCTACAATAGGAAAACAAACATTAGAAACTCACATCCCTCGACTGTTATCTGTTGCAGACAGACAGATAAAATATCATTTTAAAAATATTCAAATGCTGCAATAATTCTTTTTAATGTGAACTTGTCAACTGACAGTACGTACAAAATTTGATACTAGAAGGCAATAAGTTATAAGTTATAAGTAACTCCTTTGTAAAGCGCTCTTGACTTTAGCTCCAGTTATGTTACTGCGCTATATAAATTGTCGTAGATAATAATAATAATAATAATAATAATAATAATAATAATAATAATAATTAAGTTAATTCACGAATCGGAAATCAGAAACACTGTGAACTTATTATCAGGCCACTGCAACTGCATAAGCACAGCTACAGGTGCACTTAGGAACATCTTAAACCTCTGTTCCTGAAACTATTCACAAAAACTACCTCATGCCTGGTAGCTAGAAAGGGCCTCTGGCTTTGGACATAATTATTTTCCCCCAATGCGATGATAATCAACACAGATAATAGCCAAAAGACTCAACTTCCACAGTGCTGAAATGGGGATTTTGTTCCATGTTGTTCCAGCTTTACAATCCATTTACCTAATACAGACATGCACCTGCATCCACTCACTACATGGCCCATGGATCTTGCTTATGTCCAAATGGAACAAAAGACAAATAGGTCTCTATAAATCCATCATCGTCTTTTAATGGAAGTGCTATAACATCATAAAAATGTAAATGGCAAATTCCACAGGAGCCTCCACCTCCGTGCTTTGTCAATTAAAACCCACGACACGCCAGTAAATGTCATATTTCCCAGACAGAAAATCTCAGGCGCCATACAAATTGCTCCCAATTACTTCAGTTTTCATCTTCGCGTCGGTTCAAATCTACGAGCGTTTCTCTCATTAGGTAATTAGATAAGTATACATGAAGGCCCTAGATAAATAGCAGAACGTCGGCTGTACTTGTAGCGTTGTCGCCATTTCCAGAAATACACGCCATGCGAATAAACACGTAGATTTCCTTCTTTTGGTCGTATTTTTAGAATAAACGGAATAAACTTGCAAGAAATATAGTTATAAAATTAAAATTAAAAGACGCTTGAAAATTAAAGTCTTAATTCAGAACAGCAGCAAAGAAAGATCGCAAATAAACTGAAAGTCTCAAAGAGTCATTTATCTAGCGTTAAATTTTAGCCGTTATTGCTAAGTAAGTAAGTCAGTACAATCTCTTGAATTTATATACCGCTTTTTAGGAGTGCTGCAGTAGGTGTACACTGGAATCCAAAAGACATAATTAAGACGGATGAATAATCGACGGGCTAAAGTTACGCAATAATAAAGTGGTTTATGAGGCTAAGTAAACCTGTGTGAAAACCACTGTAGTACCACATTCAACAGTCTAGTTTTCCGAGATAACCTTTGAATTCGATAGGCCTAACTGTTTCAACTGTCTCTCCCACGTCGTCCAAACTCTTCCATTTGTCCACAACCCTTGTTATCGAAGGAAATTTATGATTAATTTTCTTCTGTTTCGGTATAGGGAAAGGCGAGCTAAGATGAACCCACGAGGTAAGACGGATCCCTCAAATAACAGTGATCCTAGTGGCGTTATCTACCGAATGACGATTAAAATAGCTGCAGTAGGCGGCGATTGATTTCCATTCGTAATATTTTGTCGTTGATCGAATTTTTGAAAGTTTTAGCGCCTGAACTTGTTTTTACCCCCTGTTCAATGTGAGCGCATCAATGCTTTGTTTTCTGTTGAATTGTCTCATATTTAATTTTATAACGAAGTGTAGCAACTGTAACTTTGAAATATACCAAACAAATTGGTACCACGCGGGTGAGCGATAATGAGGAAGTTTTCTCTTGGAGTATGGTGAATTAATGCATCACATATTGAGGTATGATGGACCCCGAATGCTGGGGCAAGACGGATCCATGGGTCCATCTTGCCCCAGTATTCAGTGGAATGCAGTCAAATGAAATTTTGAGACCTGAAGTTGCTACTAAAGTTGGTAATAGTCTAATGAAGGTTTTACGTAAACACATATAAGTGCAGAAGGATGGACAAGATGGATACATAGAAACCATCTTACCCCACGTGTGAGGCAACACGTACGGACCCCTATGGCTTAAACTTTGAAATTCAATATGGTACTGAAATAAACATTCTTACGCTTTTATTTCTTTTACACTGTCTCTTGTACACTATTTCTGGTACACTGTCTTATATACTAGTCGTAAGTAGTATTAGTGCTTGATCGGATAAATTTAAAACAGGCAAATATAGAATTTAAATGAGCTAGTCCATCTTACCCCACATATGGGGCAACACGGACCCATATGGATAAAAATTTCAAATTCAATTTGGCACTGAAATAAATATGCTTAAGTTGTTATTTCTTGTGCGTTGCTTCATAACATTATTTACTGGCCGTAGGTAGTATTAGTAATTGATCGGATTAATTTAAAGCAGGAAAATATGGACTCTAAGTTAGTGGGTCCATCTTACCCTGCCTTCCCCTAATGGGCAATTCTATGACTTTGGACATGCATTTGATGAATACAGCCTACTCCAGCTTTTCCTCTGTGCGTTTCCCTGTTAAATAATAGTGAGTGCCGAGATAATTATCGAAGGATCAGAAAAAATTAGCTTCAAATTTCGATTTCTCAGCAGACAAAGTTAACTACGAATTCTAAGAAACATGAGCAAAAGTATAACAGCATTCAGTGTTTATTCTAGGCTCTTTTGGGGGGATTTTCCTCTCAAAGTTTGAAAATCCCCTCCCAAAAAAATTGCCATATGTTGCATTGGGGATGGAAATTCCCCCCAAAGTGTGACGAGAGGGGTTTTTTATTTTGGAGAAGGGAAAAAGAGAAGGATATGACCACATAGAAGAGTTTTTGAAAGAAAAGGAAAGATGTGATGACCTTTTTTTGCTCGTCAAGGTTTTTGGGCAGACAAACCTTCTCCCCCCCAACATTTCAACCCCCCCCCCCCATGTCAAGGTGGCTAGAATAAACACTGACAGCATGTATCAAACGAAAGAGACAACTTACAAGACAGCGTAACAGCAAAGCCTACGTAAGCAGACACACACATATTGAGACAGACAACACGGGCAGGCACACTGGCGTAAACTTGGATCCAACCCCTTTGCCTTCCACCTTCCCTATGGTAGTCTTTCAAACAGTGTAGGGGACTCGCGTCTAGAGGTCTAATGGAAGTTTACGCCTATGGGCAGACAGGTAGATGTATGTAAGAGAAGATAATGCTGATTGTCCCATATAGGACCTGGTTGTGGTTATCCTACTTTGTCGGCAGCGGGTAACTTCCAGGGGTTAAATTGAACCGGATCTTGCTGGATCTCCGATCCGGGACGTCTGGCAAGAGATCCGGAACGTCTGGCATCAGATCCGTAACGTACTTTTGAAGATCCAGTGCATTTTTGCTGTCAGCTGATGTGCAACGGAAATTACTCAACACAGCAATACTGCTACAGGCTACAGCTATATGATGATGCCAGTTTCTTTTCGATTAATCAAAATAATCGATCAAACGAATTTCAATCAATTAAAAATTGTAACGATTAATCGATTGGTCAGGCCTAAGCGTTAATTTCCGCGGCTATATGCCTAGCACTGCTACAATAAAACAAATCAATTAAAAAGTTGTGAAGAAATTTTGTGGCCGGAGGAAAAAATAAGGAGATCCGGCACCTCTGAAAAAGTAATTTAACCACTTGTATAGGCTAACTTCTATTCTGGATCCTGTCCGCCTGATGCATCCAATGCTGCATCCATTAGCTCCGGACCCTGTTGTTTGTAACCAAAGGTCAGTCCGCTTCAGATTCCAGGTTAAGGCGGAAGAAGTCAGGAAAATGTGTTTTTATAGACCTCTTGTTGTAAGACTTTCAGTTAGCCGGACCTTTTCGCCTGCTAAATGTCTGGGTCGGCGACAGAAAAAGCACGTTTTCCATTTTTAAAAACTTACACTGCTCTTTGTAAACGAGAAAAAATTAATCAAAATAATCGATTTGTTCAATTTTGGAGGCGTTTAAAAATTGTAACGATTAATCGACTTCGAATAGTGACTGAATTGGATTGGAATATACATGTAGATCTGCTACAATAAAAAAATAATTTAACAAGTTATGAAAATTTCTGTTATAAAATTCAGTCCGGATAAATGTAATTTAATTCAATGGACAATATACAGGTATCCCTGTCATTTAACAGGGTCCATTTAACGTGCAGTGATACACAGTGGCGTCATTAGTAAAATGAAAATGTGCAGCGGTACAGTAAAATGTAAAAAATTTTTAAAATTTTTCGTGCAGTGATAAATTTTTTGACTAAGTTTTTTTAGCCAAAAAAGTTTTTGCGCGGATGTCCATGATTTTTCTGAGTTTAGTGCAGTGATAAATTTTCTTTAAAACAGTCCCTGGCATATTATTTTGATTTTTTAGGTCTAGGTCAGGGTTGTCAACCATTGGCCCGCGGGCCATAATACACTATAATAAATTTAATTAATCTTTTCATTTCTGGCCCGCGGGACTGTTTTTTTCGAGCAACACATTAAAACATTATAAATTAATATTTTCATTTCCCCGGGGTACAATTTCGAATTTTTGTTTTGGCCTGAGAACATTATTTTTTATAAATTAGATATCTTCATTTCCTTATTCATATATGTTGGACTACTTACAAATGCAACCTATAACAACGTGACACTTAAGACGGGCGATAATAAACTACTTTGATAATTTGCTTTATACATTTAAATTGTCACTGCAGTAAGTCTAGAATATCTAAATTCGAGATTAAAAAACGTATGACTGAGGCAGAACAGTGACATTTCAGTGAGGAATGTTTAACTCTGTTTTTTAGCACAAACATTTTTAATGGTTTTTTAAATCATTGTGTTTAATTTGATTATGAATCACTTAGAGTTATGAAGATTATAAAAGACAACGGGATTACGAAACACTGGGATTAAAAGCTTATGATTAAATGCAGGATTGAGTGACTGGAATTAATTGAACTGTTAAAAGACTCTGTCAACCATAACAGTTTTTTCTGGATCCTGGAAGTCGCAAGAATAAAATGTTGCATCCATTAGCAGCTGCAAAGTTGGCCCAGCTAATTGACAAAGTCATCTCGGCCTTTCGCAGACGGAAATTTTATACTAGAGTTGTCTCTTTCGCTAGCCTCACATTTTCGCCTGCTAAATTGGGGTCAGAAAACGCCAGTATTTTTAAAAAAAGTTCCTTTTTATGAATGACAATTCAACGCCGAGTTGATGACCTTGCAACAGACGTTACTGAGCAGTTGATTTGAAGATTAGCTAATCATCGGACTTCGAATAGTGACTCTGATTGGATTGGAATTGGATGTAGAGGGAAACCAGATAACACTGATATGTAAACTCTTATATATTCAGTCCGGATAAATTAGATTGTCAATGGACAAGAAATTACTGTTTGTGTTATACAAAGGTCTTGCTTTAAAAAACTGGTGTTACACAAAATGTGCAGTAATAAAATGGTAGTTCATTATAGCATTTATTAAAATTAATTTTTTCTTGATTTTCGTGATTTATGATAAATTTTATGGTTATTTTACAGCTTATTTTTTGCGCGGAAAACATGCATTTTCTGAGTTTAGTGCAGTGATAAATTTTCTTTAAAACAGTCCCTGGCATATTATAATGATTTTATAGGTCTAGGTAACTAGGTCTACATAGGAAGAGTATGCAACTTAGGTTCATTGGAGGCCAGAGGCGGATCTAGGGGCAGGGGGTACACATGACCCCGGGCGCCGAGGTGAGGGGGCGCCAAAATCGGATATTTGGGTAAGTGAAATGCACAACAAAGAAGAAGAAACATGTGTGAGGACTTTTTGCTTGTCAGCCACCATATGAAGAGGGGCGCCGTAAGAGCTGACGGGCTCCGAAAACGACCTTATTGCTTGTCAGTTATGTTAGGGGCGCCAACGTACACTTTGTCCCCGGGCGCCGAATACCCTAGATCCGCCTCTGTTGAAGGCTAAATTATTGGGGGGTGCCCGGTGCAGCACTTATCTCCTCTGGAAAATGTCCTGCATGCCCTCGAAATGTCTCTTGCAACCCTAAACCAACTAACAGAGCTAGGAGAGCCGAGCATTAAGAAATCGCAGTTATGCCTTGATTTGTGGGCGTCATGCTTTGGTCGATAAATTGACTCGCTGGAGAATTATTTCAAATACTCGAAAGTCCACTGTCCATTAATTGCTGTCGCTTGGTACGGAGCCTATTCGGCCGAGTCGAATTACACACATAGGCCCCATACGAAGTGGATTTTATTCGGCAGGAGAAATGTGATACAGCTTTTTACGATGTTAATTAACACACGCGGTCAATGTTTGGAGTTGCCTGTTACCGCCTGTGCTTCTACAATCTACATGTAGGGCCTATGGCCATGAGATATGGTTGAACTATAGGCCTAATCAGTGGCGGCTCCACCGAGGGGGCAGGGGGGCCGGTGACCCCCCTATTGAGTGGCTGCCCCCAGTGGCCCCTCCAGTTGGGACCCTATACTTAATGCTACATACATTAAACAACAAATGGTTGGCCCCCATGATTAGAAGTTGCCACCCCTACGCACCCCCCCCCCACTTGCCAAATCCTAGAGCCGCCACTGGGCCTAATCAACAAGAGTTGAAAAAAGATAGCAGCGAAGTGAAACATTACTACCAGCTAAGTATTGGGCATCAAAGTAATAATATTATGCCTTCATTTGACTAGTTTTGCGATTTGTGTGTTTTTTAGTTGGAAATAAACTTCTTATATAGGCTTACGGCTGTAATAGGCCCTAAGACTTTTTTCATTTGATTCAACTTAGCGTTCCTTTTGACAAAGTTACACTGAGACAAAGAGCTGGGATTTAGAATTTCCATAGCAATAGCCTTCTATTATACTGATAACAATAACAAATAATTATGCACTTCTATAGCACCATTTATACTAGTACCCAGTGTCATATCCGGAGATCAGTAAGAGGAAAACAACAATTAATTATATAATTAGTGAGCAAAATAGTCTGTAGTGTGAAATCTGAGAAGCTGGCCAGAGTTGTCAGCATCGAATACTAACTAAATTGACCGTTCAATTTCATTTGTCGATTAATCTGCGTTTGAAATTTTGAATGCATGACGAAGCGAATTAGAGACACTTTATTCTTATCGATTCAAAGTACAATCGCCATCCGAAGAAGAGCAGTTCAGAGTTCAAAGTTCAAAGGGTACGTTGACTAATTATAATTTGCATTGCGTCATAATAAAGGAGTATAGCCGCAAGGCTCAGTGGTTGTTCCAAGTTGGGGATGACTGGGGATGGATGCCTCCCCCCACCGGACATTTTTTGCTTGCTAAACCTATTTTTGGGTAAAGGTCTAGTAAAACTACGGGGGGGAAAACTGCGGATGACCCCTTTTTGCTTGTCAACCTGTTTTTCGGTTAAAGTGTAGTAAAATTAGGCAAAACATTCCCTTTTGTCAGCCTTTTTCGGCAAAGTTAATTGATTTTTCCCCTTCTCCTTTTATCCCCTTCCCCACCAACTTCCTATGAATTCATTCCATCCCCCCAACCAAGAAATCCTGGAACCGCCACTGGCAACGCTGGTAAGGGGTGAGGTAACTGGGATTGGGGGGGGGGGCTATGACAACGTTCCGGGCGTCAAAATACCTAGTACGCCACTGTTCTAATCGGTACTGGAATACCCGGGGCGCGGACATTCTCCCCTCTGGACATAATCCCCCCGGACATTATCCCCCCGAACATATCACCCCCGGCAAAGAAGTAATGAACAATGTAAATCAATATCATAGATCTTAATTTTGCCATCAGTATCGTTTAGGGTTAGAGTTTCGTGTCTGGTTTATGGTGTGGGTAATGATTATATGATTATATGACGGGTGCAATACACCTGCTTTTCGTCAAAGGCCACAGAGGGGGGATTATGTCCGGCAGTGTCATTTCAAAGGGTGTACCGGGGGGGATAATGTCCGGGGCGATTATGTCCAGGGAGAGAATGTCCTACACCCGGAATACCCAAGTATCTTTAGACACGATAAACCAGAACAGGGACATTATTTTACAGCATCAATTTCTTTTTAAGCATCTACATTCTACGAGCGTATAATGGTGGAATTTTTCAAAAATTTGAGCAATAATCCAATCATTTGAGTTATGTGATTGGATCGCGAAATGAGGGTAGATAATGTTTACTCGTATTGAATAACACAGCGAGTCAACAGTCTATAACTTTAATAATAATAATGAATTCGGTAATACACTGTCAACTGGCAAGTATATCAATTCTCTGCGGAATTCGAAGGCCATCGTGTTTTTCAACGTCCGGGTTTAGTACGCCCTGCGAGTAGTACCGAGTACTGGAACCTGATCTCAGTTTTCTGTGGTTTCCAATTTTCGAGCGTTTTAAATTTTTAATTAACCTTTCATCGTCGATGGAAATAAATGGTTCAACTGTCACATTGGATTTAAAATAAATCCAACCGAGCCTCGTTTCTCCCGCAAAAAGATAACGCGGTCTCTTCTGTTCTGTTGTCGATCTGCGTGTGTCTGGTATTCCGCTTCGACTCTTGAATTTTGTACTAAATCTTCAGTCCCACGGAGCCTCGAAAGGTGACGCTTAAAATCAGTGGCGCAACCATGGTTCCTGAATGGGGAGGTTCTTTTTTCTTAATCTTCTTTTTCTTTGTCTTCTTCGTCTTCTTCTTCTTCTTCTTCTTCTTCTTCTTCTTCTTCTTTCAGTGGCGTAGCCACGGGGAGTTTTGGGAGATTAAACCCCCTTGGGCGGCGGAAAATTTTTGGGGGGATGTATTCCCATGCAATTTTTATTTTTTGTGGCGATTTTTGGCATTTTTGGGGTAAAACCCCTTTGGCGGTTATCGACGAAATTTTTTTCAAACCCCTTCCGGAAATCCTGGCTACGCCACTGTCTTCTTCGTCTTTGTCTACTACTATTATTACTACTACTATTACTACTATTATTACTATTACTACTATTATTATTACTACTACTACTACTACTACTACTACTACTACTACTACTACTACTACTATTATTATTCTTATTATTATTATTCTTCTTACTTGGCCTCTTCTACTACTACTTCTTGTTCTTGTTCTTCCTCTTCATGTTCTTCTTCTTCCTTGTCCTCTTCTTCCTCATGTTCTTGTTCTTGTTCTTGTTCTTCATTTCTTCGATCAGTGGCGGCTCCAGGATTTTTTGTCATTTGGAGGGGGTTGGGGTGGCAACTTCTAATCATGGGGAGCCAACCATTTGCTGTTAGGAGCAAAAGTATTAAGAACGAGTTCTTCGAACACACACTTTTCTTGGGGCGACAAATTTTTCCCCACCCCAAAAAAAATTTTAAGGTTTTGTGCAAATTTTAGACAGTTTTTGCAAATTTGGGGCATTTTTGCAATTTTGTTTACAATTTTGTTTACAATTGGGGGCAGGGGGCCAATTTTGGCAAATTTGCAGTTTTTAAATATTTTTGTAAATTTTTATATATAATATAGTATATATAGTATATATGATTAAGTTGGTCTCAACAACGGGGCCACTGGGGGCCAAATCTCAGAGGGGCACGGGCCCCCCACCCCGTGGTGCCAAAGCCACTGACTTCGATCAGCTGCCATGCCAGTTCGATCTTTACAAATTTTTTCCACCACGTCTCGTTACTGGTTTTCTTCGGTCACCAGATCCCTATGATTTTCCGTTGTCATTTGAATTGGGAGGGGGAGGATCACTCCGACAATTTCATTGGCAAACCAAGTCTCAGTTTAATCAAAAACCCCTCGTCAACGAGTTCTTCGAACACTCGCGTATTCTCTTCGCTCATGCTACAAACCCCTTCCCCCACCCCAAAAAAATCCTCAAAGGTTTTGTGCAAATCCCACGACTAGTTCCAGCCAGAATGGGGACCCGCACCCTAATCCCCCAAACCTACCCCCTCCGGCTCCACCGGGGCCCAACCCCGTCCTTCCCTATTGAGTGCCTGGTTCCTCTTCCAGTCCCCAGTTGGGACCCTATACTTACCTCTCTACATCCATTAAACAACAAATGGTTGGCCCCAAACCATGATTAAAAGTTGCCACCCCCACCCCAAATCCCCCCCTCCACTTGCCAAATCCTAGAGCCGCCACTGCAACCCACCCCCGTGGCTACGCCAAAGCCTACAGCGTTTGAAACATTGACACACACGAAGGGGTTAATATTACAAATTTTATTTTAAAAACCACGTCCTCGGGATATGAGGCTGCGAGTGAAAGTTGAGTGTATATAGGTTATAAAATTCGTTTCTGCCCCACGCAGCCAACGTTACACCTTCTTCTTCTTCTTCTTCTTCTTCATCATTACCCCTCGTCATCCACCTTGACTTCGGCGGTGAGAAGTGTGTTGGTGTTCGGTTGCGTTTAATGAGACCAAGGTCGCTTGACGAAGAGTTCTAAAACGTCGGCAAATTGGGCGAATTGCTAATTACGCCGCCTGATTAATGCGTATGCACTTAACTATTTTGCTATATATGATCACGAGCGCCATTAACCCCTTAACTGGGGATCCCGGATACAGTATATCTGTCCATTTTACATTGAGTTACAGTTAAATACACGGTTAAGGGGTTAAGAACACCAACGAACGCCATTGAACAGTATAGTGGATGTCAAGCAGGATATCATCGACTCTCGCTGTAACTGTAAGAGTATAATGTCGCACATATACATTGTACATTGCACATATACAATGTACAGGAGAAATCATACTAGACCACTCAACATGTTATTATGTTATTATTATTATTATTATTATTTTGTAAAATTCCGAATTTAAATTTCCAAGTTAGCGGTAGTTATATCTCAGGCTATATAAGAGCTGCTATATAATAATCCCAAGGTAGTGCGGCAATTAGCCTATAGGTTTTGTGTGTGCTGAGAGGTAGTACAGACTATGTCTGTCTCTGTCCCTGTCCCAATCAAGTGAGAATGAGGAGCATCTGTTGCTCGGCGTGCAAACAGTCCCTGTTTTCTCTCTCTCACTCTCTCTGTCTCTCTCTCTCTCTCTCTCTCTCTCTGACTCTCACTCTCTCTTCTCGAAAATTTGGTAAAACAGTAATTGGTTTGACAGCTATAGCCATTATATAATTGCTATTATTATTATTATTACAACCAGTAACCCTACTTGGCGTTAGAGATTCGGCGTGCTTTAGTACACGTAGGTCAACCAGTCGTGAATGCAGTCGTCCTGTACTTAATGGAATATCTGGCGATAAAACTTATTTTGCGTTCGGCGAAGGGTGGTTGAGATGGTTAATGATTAGAAAATTCGAGTGGTTGCTCTTCGATGCTAAAGCTGCTTCCGTCATCGATGTTAGCGGTGTGACCTTAGAATTAGATTGCTGTAAAGATGATTCGTTCCAAGTATCTCTTTTCGGATCTCTGCGGAGGCGGTCAAAGCAGTACTATGAAACGCAGCAGTAGGCCTACGGTAAGTACGCAGTAAAAGTATCAGAGAAAATAATTATTGTACAAGTATGTTACTGTATATCCGGCGATATGTATCCTGTGCGGGCTGAATTTGGCATTTCCGTGTGACGCGGAGACCTGTTTCGAAAGTTAAGCAAAGTCGAGCGCGGTTAGTAATTGGATGGGTGACCATCTTGAGATCGAGTGTTTGCGCCCCAACTCAGTCAGTCAGTCAGTCAATCAATCAGTCAGTCAGTCAGTCAGTCAGTCAGTCAATCAGTCAGTCAATCAATCATACTACTACTACTACTAGGCTTACAACAACAACTACTACTACTACTACTACTACTACTAGGTCCTGCGTGCTATGCGCTCGAGAAGTTTCAATATAAAGTGCCGATTAGAAGAGATCTGTCTTTAGTATTCAAGTTCTCAACATGGACAGACGCTTTCTTGAGAGGCGGCTTAACAATGTATTTTTGTGCAAAAGACGGAGGAAATATCCTTTCCGGGAAGGATACTGTAGATTGATTAGGGAAGTAAGTAGATGTCCAAGCATATCAAAGCATTTCTAAAGAGATGTGGGAATGGAGTCAAGAAAACATTGCTTGTTTTTTGACGAAGCGAATCAACAAGACTCACATTAATTATTAGTAGCAGCGTGAAGAAATGGAATATCTGGCGATAAAAGGATTTGTTCGGCAAGTGGGGTGGGGCGTTAATGATTAGCAACTTCAAGCATGGAGGCTAACTATTTGTCGATAAGTATGCAGTAGTAAGCATAGGGTCCCAACGGGAGGGGCCACTGGGGGGACAGGCATTCAGTGTTAGGAAAGATCACTTGTAAAATGATCTTGATCAAAGATCAAGATCACTAGAGAAAAATTGATCTAAGATCAAGATCAAAGATCACTAGAGTATAAATGATCTAAGATCAAGATCACTTCAAAAGTGATCTAAGAAAAAAGATCATACAAATATAGTTATTATATCCGTATGATATGTCACGTATGATAACGATACAAATGTCCACTGTACGATGCATGTAGACTTTTGTAATACTAAGTTACTAACACATTGGAAAGCAGTTCTTGAGATCAATTTTAGCAACTCAACTGTCAGTTCAGTCAGTCAGTGTTGAACACGGCAGTTCATTTTCAGTCATGAGCAGACAGTCAAACATTGCGTCAGACAACCTGTTTCTTCGCGGCGTATGTAGCTATCAAACTTCCAATACTAAAAGGTCTTTCGACAGGCGCAGAAGATGGCAGGGCTGTGTTATACTGTATTTCACAAATGCTGCCTTGACATGTGGGTATGCCAACAAGCTAGAAAGTTCCTTATTTGGGTTATTCAGGTAGATTATGACCTCTATCTTGACTGTATTTTCACGACCAGTTGCAACTGGAGCAAGCCTCCCTGAGTCCCAGTGGCAGTGCCAGTACTAATGTCAGGGCCATATCCATAATCTTCATCACCTGCACCGGCTACTAAAGATTGATCATTGAGGTCCGAATGCTTGATTTGCATCAAAGTCCCATAAAGAGAGAAGTTCGTTGATTGATTGACTTAGTTGGGAGAATACGAATAATTTGATCTTTGATCTTTGTTGATAATAAAGATCAAAATCACCAAAAAGTGATTTAAAGTCAGAGTCAAAGATCACTAGTAAAAAGTGTTTGGGATCAAAGATCAAAGATCATGAATTTGTGATCTTAGATCGTGATCTTTGGGTTTTGATCTAAGGAGGGGGCCCTGGGGCCAGGCATTCTATATGCATGGGGGTATGGGCCACTCTCGGACCCTCCATTTGGAGCCGCCACTGGTGTGAAGGTAAATGGCGGTTCTAGAGAAGAAACGGTTGACCAAAGGTATAGTGTACTCACTATGTTAATGGCATTAAGCCACCTGTTGTGTCCCTGCCTGAAACCAGATATGGACGGCTGATCCAGAGCTAGATAATTAATCGAATATGTGAGCATTTTTCGGGTTGCAATTAAATCGTCAGTCATTTTTGGTTTTGGGTTGTCGTTTAGAATTTCGAAGGATGCCTTCTCTGGTTTGAGGAGACAACAAATTAAACTATCCATTATCTCCTGAACTGGGTGAAGGTAATGCAGTCAGTCCAGGGTACATGCAATGACCGGTTAATTACTAAATAGGCCTAAGTGGCATTCGGGGATATTTTTACACCCCCTAACACCCTCCAACACCCCCAATTTGAGGTCGACATCACCCAAAATTTCCTAATCTTACAATGGCTAACAATGGTATGTAACCTACCTTAAATAGCCCCCTAACATCCCCGAATTTTACCGACCCTCATGGGCGTCCGGAGAGGGGGTGCAAGGGGGTGCAATTGCACCCCCCTGAAAAAAGTGTGGAGTTATGAAAAAAGTAAAATTACTTGTTTCTTTCGTCACAAAACCTTGTTTTGCACCCCCTGGAAAATGTTTTCACTTCTTTCGTCACAAGACCCTGTTTTGCACCCCCTGGAAAAAGTTCCCTTAATGAAATAAAATTTGAGCGGTTTCCTTACTTTGCCTTATAATTAATTCAGCCTTGTCCAACTGCGGACTGTTGCTGCGGAGGAGTAGCGCATCACACGGGACCGTACATTGCGGTACTCTGTAACCGAGTATACCAGTGGTGCACAGACTCCGGCCCGCGGGCCAAATCCGGCCCGCGAAGAGACGTCACGTGGCCCGCCGGAGTCCAATAGGAACGTACGCTGTAGACAAATAAATACTAGCCTATATATTACGAACAATTATGCCCGAAATTGACCAGCACCGATAAATATAATTAAATTAACCGGCGATAATGTATTGGCTGACTTATCGAAAATACCAAAACACACCCAAAAAGCATAGCTACAAAACGCACCTCGTTTACCGATAATAGACTTAGTTACTGTAATAATTTTTATTAATTTTAATTTTAGCGCTTTTTTGCCTCCGGCGTCTTGGGAAAAATTATTATCTGGCTCTTTGGCCAAAAAGTTTGCACAGCACTGGCCTTATAACGAAGTTCTTCTGCATACAATGCCCTAAAACAGTCTAGCAGAAGCCAAATTTGTCCGCGCACAATTAAATTTGAATCTCCAGGTTGGCGCTGTAGCATTTAATTGATTAATTATTTCTACTTGTACGTCGTCAATTCGATAAATCAAGACGCCAAAAATTCTACGGAATAAAGTTTTTTTTTTTTTTTTGTTTTTTGGATATTTCCACTTTGGACTCTAAACGACGTTTGTTTCATTATTAGTATATATTATCGCGCCATTCGCTTCCGCCTTTGGTTGCCAATTAGCGATCGGGTGTTCCAGAAATTGTGTACGTGAGAAGTGAAACATGAAAGTAAGTAGGTAAGTAAACACGAAATTTCTATAGCGCTGCCCGAAAGCTTGGCGCAGTGCATGCCAGCTTATTCACGAGCGCTCAATCTAGGTAAATCCATAGTCCGTAATCCGTCGTTCGTGGTGGTCGAGGTTGCAGATCCAGGTAGGCAGTCGCAGTAAAAGTATTTTTATTTAGGATGATAACAAGATTTACGGCGGATAGAATGCAGGTCTGTACTAAATATTTCGCCATAGGATCTCTTGAAGAGAATAGTTTTGAGTTGTTTTCGGAAAGTTTGTGGAGTGATTGATGGCTAATGATGACTGATTTATGGACTGAATAAATAAGGGTATTATTATTAAACTCAGTCTCCGTGGGCTTCTAATTAAAGATAGGATACACTCTGGTTACCAGGGGCGGTTCCACGTTGGGGATGACTGGGGTGTATTCCCCCACCGGCCCACCAAAAATGCGTCTTTAATGAAAGATGATCGTCTAAACTCTAAAACGGATTAGCCTTGATGTAGGCCCATATCTATAATGATATGGACATATCTATAGACAATGTCATCGACAAATTCGCTTCCAGCAATAGAAAAATCGAGTTTGCACTATGACTTTGTACAACCAGACTATAATTGGTTGTATGCATTGTCAATTCTGAACATTAGATTTTATAAATTAAATCTACAGATTCCTTCTAACCCGTTTAAATATTTAGGCCTTATAATTCCTTTGACAATTGGCGGGATCTTCCTAGAAATTCATTTCATCGCCCACCAACTTCCAGAAATTCATTGCACCCCCCCCAACAGGAGTTCTTGGAACAGCCACTGCTGGATACAAAGGACGCAATTTTCCTCCTCGTATACAAATCCTTCGTTACAAGGAACCTGGCTATGCCTCTCTTCAGATAAATCCTTACAAACAAACAAATACTCGACCAGATCCTCATCATCATTAGTTCTAAATTCCCTCTCTCATACTCGGACCGTTCTTGGTACTCGTGCTTTCTCCATAGGCGCCCACCCCCCCACCCCCACCCCCCACAAACTCTGGAACTCATTGCCTTCGCCCTTCGCCTCATGTACGCATTGCAAATTCACTACAGATTTGTGGAGTAAGATAAAAAAAGACATATATTTGCAGTGACGTCTCCACCGGGGGGGGGGGGGTGCCAGGAGAGGCCGTGCCCCCTATTGAGTGCCTGGCCCTACAGTGGCCACCCTGTTGGGACCCTATACTTAATGCTACATACATTAAACAACACATGGTTGGTCCCCCGTGATTAGAAGTTGCCACCCCAACGGCCCCCACACTTGCCAAATCCTAGAGCCGCCACTGTATATTTGACCCGACTTATCCACCCTATAGGCTGCCACCTGGGGACTGGGGACCTGCGCCCTCAATTGAATGACTGCCCCCCCCCCCCAATGGCCCCATACTTTGGTGCACGCATTCTGTAAGTAAGTAAGTAAGTAAAATTTCGTAACTTTATATAGCGCTTTAGTTCAATGGCAGCTGCTTATTTTTATGCGCTTAATCTTTCTTGAAATAGCTATGCCCATATGGGCAAGGTGGGTTGTTGGCCCTGTGAAGGTCAGTGTATCCACGAGGCGGCAGAGAGGGCACCCGGGGTTGCTGTATAGCTGCTGGTTTGTGAAATTGTTGGTCCACCCCCCTATGCTTAGAAGTTGTTGCCACCCCGACCGCACCCACAGGGGCTTCTATCCCTAATTAAATCGGACGCAGCTGCGCCCGGAAAAAAACTGTTGGGGGAATATTTTGCTACTAATCTGAACTGAACCGAGACTGATATTGATTCAAAATAACACTGACCGTGAAGTAATCAATGATAGTTATGCCCAACACAAAGGATAAAAAAACTGAATATAATGCTAACTCTACAAGGGAGCAAATTAACAGGGGGAGTTTGTAATTTGGGGGATTTGTAATTTAGGGGAGGGGAGGGAGCCCGGCTGCAAAGGAGGGGATAGAAGCCGCTGCGCACCCCATGTTGGAAATTCTGCAGCCGCCACTGCAGCGGCGATGCGGTGCGCCCGAGGTCCCTCGCTTCCCCGATGCAGAAGACGACATGCCCAGTCGATGACGACGAGGTAAGGTTTTCAAAGGGAATTAGATTGATACTTTTATTATAAGATCGACGCTGCAGCAGATCGTAGTAGTTAAACACAGGACAAAGGCGCTTGGATGCGAAGCGTCTGCCGTGGTGTTCCGACACTTTTTCCGGCCATTAAGCCCTTCCTCGTTCGCGGCGGCGGTCGAAATCAATTCGTGCCTCCGAGTGCCTGGGGTCGAGAAGGCGACTCATTTCACGAACGACGGAAGGCGGGCTGTTTATATACGAAATCAGCCGATCAGATGGATGCAATGTTTGGACTCGCGTCTAAATCGAGCTCTCTCCTCTCTCTCTCTCTCTCTCTCTCTCTCTCTCTCTCTCTCTCTCTCTCTCTCTCTCTTTCTCTTTTCTCTCTCTCTCACACACTGTCTTGCTCCTTCTCTATTTAACTTTCCTTCTGTTTCTCTACCTGTTTGCCAATCTACCTCTCTAACTGTTACTCTCCCTTCCTCCCTCTCTCTCTCTTTCTCTCTCTCTCTCTCTCTCTTCATCCCTCTCTCCCCCCTCTCTCTTCTTCGTCCTCTCTCTCTCTCACTCTCTTTCTTTTTTCACTGTTTTACTTCACCTCTCTCTTTCTATTTCTCTTTCTCTTTCTTTTCCTGTCTGTCTGTCTCTACTTCTTTCTGTGTCTCACTGCTTGTGTATCTGCCTCCCCTCTCTCGGTCTGTCTGTCTGTCTGTCTGTCTCTCTCTCTGTCTCTCTCTCTCTCTCTCTCTCTCTCTCGTGACCCTTGAGTCCAAAGCGTCTCTCGTCTCTTTGCCATTTGTCGGTGTTGAGCCGATTAGAAGCGAAGTCCGATCGACGCGTTCGAGTCTCTGTCCGTGCGCCGCACAATCGACGCTTTCCTCTTCAGCGAGTCTCTTTTCTCTCTCTCTTTGAAAACAGGAAGCGGTCGGTGACGTCATGACGAAAACGGAAGTCGGCGACGACGACGACGGCGACCGGAAGAAGCTGGCGATCACCCGATTCCAGGCCGCCTTCCTGGTCGTCGGGGTGGTCGCGTCCCTCGTCCTCGTCGGCCTCCTGGCGGGGCTGTTGAGGCCGCCGTGCAGCACCAGGGCCTCCTCTCCCCGGGCCCGGATCTTCCGCGGGCGAGGACTTACGCGGACGCCGTTGCCAAAGAGAACAAAACGACCGTCGACGAGCAAGACGGAAGACGGAAAAAGCCCGGAAAAGAGGAGGGGAAGCGGAAGGGGACGGAGGAAGAGGAGGGGGAGGGGGAGGAGGAAGAAGATGGAATCTGGAGAAACCACCGTCTTCCGCAAAATCTCATTCCAGACCATTACGACCTCGCCCTGTTTCCGGACTTCTACGACGGACGCAGTTCCTTCACCGGAAACGTTTCCATCCGGATCAACGTCACCGAGTCGCCGGCCAGCGTCCTGCTGGTTCACATCAAGGCGCTGCGGATCCTGCGGTCCCTGGTCCGACTCCGGTCGTCGCCGGAGTCCGGCGTAGAACTGGATCGGGAACAAGAACTGGCCGTGAAGAGGAACTTTTCCTATGACCGAAAGGAATTCTGGGTAATCGAGATGCAGCGACCGGTCGCCGCCGGGTCCGTGATCCGGATTGAAATCCAATTCGAAGGTTCCCTTGACAACGGTCTCACCGGGCTCTATAGAAGTCGTTACGTCGACTCGAGGACGGGAAAGGAGAGGTCGGTCACTACTCGGCCTTTTAATAATAATAATAATAATAATAATAATAATAATAATAATAATAATAATAATAATACTGTAATAATAATAATCATACTGTAATAATACTACTTTAGTAATAATAATAATAATTATTTTTATGCTGTAATAATACTGTAAAACCAATGATAATATTATTATTAATACTGCAATAATAATAATACTCTAATAATAATAATATTAATAATAATAATAATAATAATAATAACACTCAAATAATAATAATAATAATAATAATAATAATAATAATCAGTAATAATAATGCAGTAATAACAATGATAATATTATTTTGTAATAATAATACTGTAACAATTTACTGTATTAACAATGACATGTAATGATAATAATGTAGTAATAATGCTATAATAATAATGATAATTCTGTAGTAATAATAAAAATAATTGTTATAATAATACTGTAATAATAATTTATCTTATTCTGACCGTACTACTCACTACTACTACTATTTTACCAGATCTACTTCCTACTACTCGCTGCTTCCTCTTTTCTACTACTACTACTGCTACTACTACTACTACTGCTTATTACTACTACTACTACTACTACTACTATTACTACTATTACTACTACTACTACTACTACTACTAATAATAATAATAATAATAATAATAATCTCTAGCGTCTGATTTTGTGATTTTGACGATGTAGACGAATTTTTCGTTGTATTTTAGATTCTGACCGTCTATCATACTTACTACTTTCCAGATCTTCCTGTTCGTTTCCTCTTTTCTCTAATGTACTGCTCTCCTCTGGTTCTTCTTTATACGTCTCCTCCACTATCTTCTGCGTGTTTTTTCGCTCTGCTTCAAAACTTTCCATATCGCGACCAGAACTCTATAAACTCCGTGCGTCAGGGTTGCATTTTTCTTTTGCTTTTCCCCCTCCGCTCAGTGGTCGAATCAGAGGCGGATCTAGGGGGTGTAGGGGTGGTACAGATGTCCCCGGGCGCCGAGGTGAGGGGGCACCAAAATTGGTTTAAGGTAGGGAGTTCCGCTACGGGTGATGACTTTTTTGCTATAGTCAGGTATTCGCGAAGTTGAGTAAAGGGGGAAGCCAAATGGGCAGAGCGGCGACCTTTGTGGCTTCTAAGGATTTTCGTCAAGTTGAGGGGGCGCCGCCAGTATATTTTGTCCCCGGGCGCCGGACACCCTAGCTCCGCCCCTGGGTCGAATTGTCATTAGAATAATTACATTTATTGTCGACTTGTTCTGTTTGTTTATTGTTCTTCGCCTTCCGACTGATCTTGTGTGTCTAAGGTTTCGTTTTTTTTGTGTATTTTATTGCCTTGTGATAATCGTATACTGTACAGTAATTGCGCAGCCGAACGCGGATAGTTTCTCGGTTAACCCCTTAACTGGGTGCCCCGAGTAACAGTCGTCCAGTTTTACATTGAGTTACAAATAGTAGTCCAGTTAAAGGGTTAAGGTCTTAATTTAGTGTTTTGATAGATTCTGAACTGTCCGGCAGTTGGCTCAGTTTCTTTACCGTTGAAAAGTAGCGTTTCGGCGCCATTTGCACCGATTGGGGGTACCATTGCACGGGGGCACAGTGAATGGCTCTCCTGAGGCCCCGCGAAATCTAAGAGGCCCCATACAGGCCCGTAGAGAACTTGTAAAAGGTCCCGGAACACGCCTCAAATATGCATTATCTTATCAGCGGGCAATCGACCTATGATTGGGCATACAGTTGTTACAGATATACAGTAACACGTGGTGAGCAACCTGTACACAGGGGCGTAGCGACGGGGAAGTGGTATATCGGTATATATACCCCCCCCCCAAACCAGGCTACCTCAAAGTTCTTAATGTGTGTTTTAATATTTTCAAAGTTTTTAAAGATCTATACCCCCAAATCGCATTATACCCCAAATCAAATTCCTGGCTACGCCCCTGCCTCTATACTGAGGCGTTGGGGGTTCTTTAAGCTACATCGCTACCGAGTTTTATGAAGATTTGTCAAAATTTGACAAAGTTATAGCCGAAATAAATAGGGTTTGGTATTTATTGACTCAGCGTGTATTTTGGGCAGTTACCCTATAAGCGACAGTGGCTCATAACACAGGAGAAATACTACTAAACCACAAAACGACCAGTTATTGTTGTTTTTATTGCTGTCATTTTTATATTATTAGTTTATTATTGTTTTTGTTGCATTTGATGCTGTGCTTGTCTCGAAATAAAAGTTTATAAGTTTATATTATAAAAAGATTTTACAGGTTTATCACACATTGTATATATATTCGCCGCGAGAATTACTGTACAGATTGTAAAAGCAGATCTCAAAATGTAAATATCAACATTCTTATGATTCAGCAAAAGCATAAATAGCGATGGAATTTAGGCCCTGGAGTGTAGCGCTTTTTAACGTGTCCTGTATATCTTATAACCTATATTTACTCCTGCATTTGGATGGCTGACCATCCCGGGATCGAGTCGTGGTGCCGGCGGCCAACCAAGCCGTTCATCGCTTCGGCGTCGATAGATTGGTAGCAGCGTTAAGCTGCGAAGGTAAAACGCCGGTCTAGAGAAAGCAATAATTGCAAACAACTCTATATTAACGGCGTGAGCCGCCGACGTCGCTGCTATATCCGAGTGCCCGAGTACACGGATGTCGGCGCCGGACCCCGCGCTCGCTCAAGTGTGGGACTACTGCGACTACCTTTACCGTGTACTTTTCTATACCTTTGTAGTGTGTGCTTTTTCTAGATACGTCTTCGTGGTTTATGACTGAGCTTATTCGTGTGTTGTTTGATGTTCTGTTTTTTTTTTTTTGGGGATGCAGATTCTTGGCAACCTCCAAGTTTCAGCCGACTGATGCCCGGAAGGCTTTTCCCTGTCTCGACGAACCGACGTTCAAGTCGACGTTCACCGTCACCCTCTTCCATCGCCCGGAATATATCGCGCTTTCCAATATGCCACAGGAGGTAAGTTACTGTAGCAGGACCTATGGTAAGAGGGAATCTACTTTTCAAAGATCACTCGTTGTCTTCCTGATTCAGGAGAGGTGGTCAATTTAAAAGAAAACAGTGTGAGGTCGATCTATGTCGCCCGCAAATCAGTCATTTGGAACAGGGCTAGATCTCTCTCTCTCTCTCTCTCTCTCTCTCTATCTGTCTCTCTGCTTCTTTCCCGTGCAAGTAGAATACCACTTCAGAGATCAATAGTACTAAATTTTCTCTGATGAAGAAAGAAAGAAATGAAGAAAGAAAGAAATAAGGAAAGAAGTAAGTAAGGAAGAAAGAAAGAAAGAAAGAAAAGAAAAAAGAAAGAAAGAATGAATGAATGAATGAATGAACGAACGAATTAATTAATTAAGGAATGAAGGAATGAAGGAATGAATGAAGAAAAGAACGAAGGAATGAACAAATGTATTTATTCAAATTTTATGAATGAGAATGCATATATGTTATGCTTTGAATCGAGCCATTTCTCTTGATGCGATCCTGCTCCGTTAAACACGCAATCTATAGCGTCATCTTCCTAGTATTGACAGTTAACGAACCGTTAAAAGCTGCACATTGCATCGCATTACCTTACATGTGCATGCAACATCTTGTGCATATTGTTTGATGTAAGAGTCCCAGTCAGGGATATTTTTGCACCCCTCTAACACCCATAAGGGCCCCAACACTCCCAATTTGAGACCGACACTCCCAACACTCCCCCCTCCAATTTCAGCTATGGAATGACCTTTTTTATTTTGCTTGTCAGATTATTTGGCAGGGGACCCCCAGAATTTACCGACCCTCCCCCCCAAATTCATAATCCTAGAAATAACCCTGGTGCCAGTTCAATAATGGCCGGACAGGGGCGGGGGTAGAACAGTAGAACGATCCATTGGCAATGGTAATGCACCTCCAGAATATATTAATTTTAATAAGGATGCAGATTAGTGTACATCGCCGAATTTAGCGATTTATTCGGTTAATTCTCGCGCTTAATTTTAGAACTCAATTTGTTCATTCGTTCGTTCGGCCGATTGCTCATATTTTCCTTCTTGTAACCATTCATTTATTTTTCTTTCTTTTTTCTTGCGCTCATTTATTATCTTCTCTTTCATTCGTCTATCCTTCTGTCCGTCCATCCTTCCGACATATCCATGCACGCGTATACATGCATTCACATTCATTCATTGCTTCCTTTCTTCTATATTTCTTTCTATCTTTCTATAATAATAATAATAATAATAATAATAATAATAATAATAATAATAATAGTAATAATAATAATAATAATATAGATAATAATATAGATAATAATAATATCCAATAATAATAATAATAATAATAATAATAATAATAATAATAATAATAATAATAATAATAATAATAATAATAATATAGATAATCTTAGATGATAATAATAATAATAATAATAATAATAATAATAATAATAATAATAATAATAATAATAATAATAATAATAATAATAATAATAATAATAATCTATATATATAATTCTCGATGTCCGTCCGTCTGTCCGACGGCAAACGGCGGGTATTCAAGACGCTGTTGTCATTGACAACCAAATATTGTTTAATCAAAACTGTATTATAATCAACGGAGCGTTTAACGAAGCGCCTTAATTGCAGCAAACCCCGTCCCCCTTCCCTCACCCAATCCCTCTCCCAATCGCCCAGGCCCAACCCATTTCCCCGGCCCCAAACCCCTTTTCCCTTCCCTATCCCATCTCCTTCCCTCTCCCCATCCTTTCGCCCCCCACCCAAACCCCGTTTCCTTCCGTCTCAACCCTTTTCCATCTCTCCATCCCTCTCCCAATCGCCCCCCAAAACCCCGTTCTCCTTCCGTCTCCCAAACCCTTTTCCCTCTCCCCATCCCTCTCCCAATCGCCCTGGCCCCAACCCATTCAGGGCCCAGGCCCCAAACCCCCGTTCCCCTTTCCTCTCCCCATCTCTTTCCCTCTCCTCATCCCTCTCCCAATCACCCCGGCCCCAACACATTCCGGCCCTGGCCCCAAACCCCGTTTCCCTTCCCTCTCCCCATCCCTTTTCCCTCTCCCCATCCCTCTTCCAATCGCCTCAGGCCCAACCCATTCAGCCCCAACCCATTCCCGCCCCCGGCCCCCTAAACCCCGTTCCCTTCCCTCTCTTATCCCCTTTCAACTACCCATCCCTCTCCCAATCGCCCAGGCCCCAACCCATCAGCGCTCCGCCCTACCCCACCGGCCCCAAACCCCGTTTCCAAACCTACACAACGCTGCTCCGAAAACCCGTACAACCCACTTTCCTCCTCCCAAATCTCCCTTCCCTCTCCCAATGCCCTGCCCCCCGTTATTATATATTTACTCTTTCCTAACCTCAAAACCTATTTTTTTAAATGTTACCCCTCAAGAGTGGATTAAATTTTCAGACGCTGTCACCGTACTGGGGATTTAATTTTTGGAAAAGCGTTCTTCAGAAATGATTGCTGTAACGTTTTAAATTTGCTATATCTCAGGCTATATAGGAGCTAAAAAGATGAGGTTTGCACCATTGTTTAGATTGTTTATTTCTCTTTCTAACCGTCCGTGCAAAACAAAAAAATATGGGGGTAGAGTCCACTTTACGGCCTAAAATATCACCCTCTCCCCCGAAATTTGTTTTAAAGCCCGCTAGCAAAATATTTTCTGCGGTAACCCCACTTTGGTCAGCGGCAAAATTGTAAAGGGATGTCAGAGGAACAAAATAAACCAAAAATTTTGAAAATCGGTTGACATTTGGTAAAGATCTATCCGTTCTAACCCGATGACCCCGATGTTTGAACATAAGTATTATCGGTGAATTTCGTGAAAGTTTTGAATTCTGAGTTTCCAATTTTTTTGAATTTGCTATATCTCAGGCTATATAAGAGCTAAGAAGATGAGATTTGCACCATTGTTTAGCTTTTTTATTCCTCTTTCTAACCGTCCGTGCAAAACAAAAAAAGTCCAGCGTTCACGAGCTTTTCGACAATCAAGTGAGAATGAGGAGCAGGCTGTTGCTCGGCGTGAAAAGCAGCACAGCAAACAAGAGAATCAAGCACTGCATGTCGTTCGACACTGCCAAATCAGTACTCTTACCTTGACTATCAAGTTTCAGCAAATTCCTGCGAATGGGCGTTAACTCGGTTGAAGGAAAAGGCGGCGATTTAAGAGAAATTAATTGCGCAAAATCCTATTGCATTCAGGGTCGGCGCTAGGGGGTGTCCGCGGGTCGGACCCACCAGCCTCGGGCAGGGCACCCAAGCAAATCGTTCAAAGACGCAGAAAAATGTTGATTGGGGGTGAGGGTAGTCTGAGCCGGCGGGTCCTGGCTGTAGATTGCATTAGACCCACCCAGTCAACAAATTACAAAACCCAGCGCCGCCCCTGATTGCATTTGCACAAAATTGGGTGGTAAACCAGCCAATCTCCCCCGTCATTTTTGACGGGTAAACACCTAGTCTTATTATATAATTCTCGATGTCTGTCCGTCGCGTCTGTCCGTCCGCAACACGGCGGGTATTGCAAGACGCTGTTGTCATTGACAACCAAATATTGTTTAATCAAAACGGAGCGTTTAACGAAGCGTCTTAATTGCAGGCTAAACCCCGTCCCCTTTCCCTCACCCCAATCCCTCTCCCAATCGTCCAGGCCCCAACCCATTCCCGCCCCGGCCCCATACCCCCTTTTCCCCTTCCCTTTCCCCATCCCTTCCCCTCTCCCCATCCTTCTCCCAATCGCCCACCCAAACCCCATTTCCCCTTCCCTTTCCCCAACCCTTTTCCCTCTCCCCATCCCTCTCCCAATCGCCCCCAAACCTCCGTTCCCTTTCCTCTCCCCAACCCTTTTCCCTCTCCCCATCCCTCTCCCAATTTGCCCCAACCCATTCGGCCCAGGCCCCAAACCCCCGTTCCCCTTCCTCTCCCGATCTCTTTTCCCTCTTCTCATCTCTCTCCCAATTGGCCCCAACACATTCCAGGCCCCAAACCCCCGTTCTTCTTCCTCCCCATCCCTTTTCCTTCTCCCATCCCTCTCCCAATCGCCCCAGGCCCAACCCATTCCAGCACCAACCCATTCCCGCCCCGGCCCTAAACCCCGTTCCCCTTCCCTCTCCCTATCTCCTTCAAACTACCCATCCCTCTCCCAATCGCCCAGGCCCCAACCCATCAGCGCTCCGCCCTACCCCACCGGCCCCAAACCCCGTTTCCAAACCTACACAACGCTGCTCCGAAAACCCGTACAACTCACCTTCCTCCTCCCAAACCTCCTTCCCTCTCCCAATGCCCTGCCCCATTATATATATATATCTATATGTATATATATATATATATATATATATATATATTATATATATATTCATTCTAGCCTCAATACCTATTTTTATATTTAACCCCTCAAGTGGGATTAAATTTTAAGACGTCGTCACCGTACTGGGGATTTAATTTTTGGAAAATCGTTCTCAGAAATAATTGCTGTAACGTTTTAAATTTGCTATATCTCAGGCTATATAGGAGCTAAAAAGATGAGGTTTGCACCATTGTTTAGATTGTTTATTCCTCTTTCTAACCGTCCGTGCAAAACAAAAAAAATTGGGGGTAACGTCCACTTTACGGCCTAAAATATCACCCTCTCCCCCGACAAATGTTTAAAGCCCCCTAGCAAATTATTTTCAGTGGTAACCCCACTTTGGTCAGCGGCAAAGTTCAAAAGGGATGTCAGAGGAACAAAATAAACCAAAAAGTTTGAAAATCGGTTGACATTTGGCAAAGATCTATCAATTCTAACCCGATGACCCCAATGTTTGAACATAAGTATTATCTGAATTTCGCGAAAGTTTTGAATTCTGAGAAAGTTTCAAATTTTTTTGAATTTGCTACATCTCAGGCTATATAAGAGCTAAGAAGATGAGGTTTGCACCATTGTTTAGCTATTTTATCCTCTTTCTAACCCTCTGTGCAAAACAAAAAGTCCAGCATTCACGAGCTTTCCGACAATCAAGTGAGAATGAGTAGCAGGCTGTTGCTCGGCGTGAAAAATCAGCACAGCAAACAAGAGAATCAAGCACTACATGTCGTTCGACACTGCCAAATCATTACACTAACGTTGACTATAAAGTTTCAGAAAATTCACGCGAATGGGCGTTAACTTGGCTGAAGGAAAAGGCGGCGAGTTAAGGACAATCAATTGCGCAAAATGCTATTGCATTTGCGCAAATTCGGGTGGTAAAACAGCCAATCTCCACCGTCATAAAATGCTATTGCATTTGCGCAAAATCGGGTGGTAAAACAGCCAATCTCCCCCGTCATTTTTGACGGGTAAACACCTAGTAATAATAATAATTTCCCATGTCTGTTTGTGACCACACAGCATTTCAAACATACGATGTTGAAGTTTGAACGACGTCGTTGCTATAGGCAACCAAAACGTTATAATGGGCGGAGTTTTATTTTAGTTTTACAAAGCGTCTTAATTTTGCTGCACTTTTACCGAAAAATAGGTTGACAAGCAAAAAGGTCATCCGCAGTTTTTCCCCGTACTTTTACGAGACCTTTACCCCAAAAATAGGTTTGACAAGCAAAAAAGTCGCGTGCGTGGAGGATACATTCGCACTCATTCCTCGCGTTGAACCGCCACTGTTGAATTCATTCATTTGTCCGTTCGTCGACGAATTTCTGTTCATTCGTCGTCATTCGGTTTCTAATTAATTCCTTCATTCAAAGAATCTTCGTCTTGCACTGTTGTTGTTGCTGTCCCTGTTTGGCTATTTCTGCCACCCCCACCCCCCCCCCCGCCTATGGTCTGCAACGAAGCATAGGCACAAACGGCATGCATTGTAGTAACAGAACAGAAAAGCATTTACGACCTTCCCTACGTTCCGCCGTGCATATATTTTAGTTAATTGAGCGAAATTGTCGTATAGGCTACACACATCTTTCCAAATGCTGCGTCTGGTTGGAATGTCCTGCCTGTCCGCGCCGCGTCTGTTTGCTGTGTTACGGTTCGCCGTTAACAATTACCGTTTTGATCGGACGAAATAATTTCTGCGTCGAAATTGGCGAGCAAGGACCGGTGTTGCCGCTGCCGATTGCCGCAGCGAACGGCGCCGGTCACGTGAACCAGCTTCCCAGCTTCCCTTCGCACACTTGGACACTTTCAAACAAAAAAATCTGATTCCTCATTTCCTATAATTCCTGCACTTTCTCCTCAAGTCTTCAGGTCTAAGCTTAAATCCTTCCTGTTTCTTAAATCATTTCCGCCATAGCTGTAACAACCTAGCCTCACTGCCCTTCAGATATTGACTATTGCCTGGCTGATCCCACACCTTTCCTATAGCTATTTTAAGAGAGGCTGAGCGCCTAAGAATAAGCAGCTACTGTTGTGCTGCTTTCCAAGGCGCTATAGAAATCCACGAGATTTTACTTTACTTTACTTACTTACTTTACTTTACGCGCGAGGCGTAGAACCCACTTCCGCCTCGCCACTAATTAATTTGTCGCTGAAAGTAGTGCTGGTTGTAAACCATTGAACTCTCTGTCTCTCTCTCTCTCTGCCTGTCTATCTCTCTCTCTCTCTCTCTCTCTCTCTCTCTCTCTCTCTCTCTCTCTCTCTCTCTCTCTCTCTCTCTCTCTCTCTCTCTCTCTATCTCTCTATCTCTCTGTCTATATCTCTGTCTGTCTGTCTCTCTCTCTCTGCCTCTCTCTCTCCTCTCTCTCTCTCTCTCTCTCTCTCTCTCTCTCTCTATCTATCTCTCTCTATCTCTCTATCTCTCTGTCTGTCTGTCTGTCTGTCTGTCTGTCTGTCTATCTTTCTGTCTCACAGTGTCTCACTATCTCACAGTTTCTGCCTGTCTGTGTTTGTCAGCAGTCAGTCTGTTTGTCTATCTGTATGTATGTCTCTGTATCTCTCAGTGCCTCACAGTGTATCAGTATCTCAGTTTCTGTATGTCTATCTGTCTGTCTGTCTGTCTGTTCTGTATCTCTCAGTACCTCACAGTGTATCAGTACCTCACAGTTTCTGTCTGTCTGTCTCTCTGTCTCTGTCTGTCTGTCTGTCTGCCTGTCTGTCTGTCTGTCTGTCTGTCTGTCTGTCTGTCTGTCTGTCTGTCTCTCTCTCTCTCTCTGTTTCTGTTTCTGTCTCTCTTTCTGCATGTAGACGTCAATTAATTTATAGGAATTCTCTTTTAATTGAGCGAGAATCAATAAAACTCTAACACAGCGTCGATGGAAACCGGTGACCCTTCTGACCCCAAGCGACGCTTCACTGCGCATGCGCTGTCGTCAGTTCCGATTTCCGCTTCCGTTGCAGTGTTCGTAATTATTATCGTGTTTGCGCTGAACTGTCGCCTCATTATTTCCGCAACGAAACCCCGATTTTCACACATCACATTCTATCACAATTACTTTTAAAAATTCTGTCGCCTGTGGTGATATATTTCCATCGACACCCAGCAGCCACTGGTCTGTTTAAGCATCAACTCGTACTGTTGGCTCCAATGTTTTATGTTAGGGAAGATCCCTCCCCAAAAAAAAATCCCTCAACCCCAATCCCAGCACTGAAATTTTTGCATTGAACTACGCCTCTTCTCCTCCAGTCAAGTCAATTGCCCCCCAAAGGCCTGAAGTCTGGATAAAACACTGGTTGGTTCCCTCCCCCGCAAAATAGTGCAACAGAGGGAGGTTATATCGTCCTATCAACCCCTCGACCCCATCTTGAGGAGAGGGGTGCAGTCGGTACATTGGACCCAGAAAGTGGATGTTCTTGAAATTTTCCTAAACCAAATTTATAAAAAGAAAAACGACATTGAAAATTGAAAACTTCCTGCTTTGTGTGTATAGAAAACCTCCTTGTTTGACACAACCTTAGCTAATAATTACAGTGGGACTTCGTTATAACGGACTCGGCTATATCGTATCCTCGATTATAACGTACCGCAATGTACGGTTCCTTGTGATGAACTACAGTATTAGAAGGCATTGGATAGAACGTACCTCGGATATAGCGGACTCAATTTTACAGATCCACTAAGTAAGTTATAACGAAGTTCTACTGTATTAATGCGTACATAAACGCATACAGTGGCGTAGCCAGGATGGCTGGGGGTTAAGTCGCCCCTTGGTTGCCCGACCAAATTTTTTTATTGCGCATTATTATTCTGTGGGTTGAGGGGTGCCAAAATCGGGTTTACGGCAGCAAAAAAAGAAAAAAGAAGCAAGGAAAATACCAATATAGTTGTACCTTCTCACATAGCTATATTACTGACTTAACCAAGCAAACTAGTAGGTGACGACCTTTTTGTTTGTCAGAATATTTCAAAGTTGGGAATGACCATAACCTTCCCCGTCGGGAAATTCTGGCTACGCCACTGTACGCATGTGTTGAATTTTATACAAGTACCCATAGACCGTCTTTGTACTGGGACCCTGGCATTCCCTCGGTGGCCCTGATAGATCCTCTATTGGGGGGAGGGAGGGTGGAATAAGCGAAAGGAAGAGACCTGGAAAATTCCTGAAATGGACGTTGAATTAGAACCAATTACACTTCGACCTCCTCTGTTCTTGCGAATATTTTTTTGGAATCAATATCCGAACTTCTTGCGATCCTTTAACCCCTTAACCGTGTATTTAACTGTAACTCAATGTAAAATGGACAGATATATCCGGGATCCCCAGTTAAGGGGTTAATCCGTGCCGGAATGCTGCAAGTCTTGCTGGCGCTGCTCCGCGGAAGAAGGCCTCGCTCCTGGAACTCACCCCTGGAATTTCAAGTCCGTCTGTTTCGGGTTTAAGCGACTGGAGCGCATGGAATCTGGAATCTGGAATCGACTGATCAAGACGACCGACTGTCCGGATGCATAGCGTCCTCGGAATACATCTGCTGCGATGATGATGATGATGATGATGATGATGATGATGATGATGATGATGATGATGATGATGATGATGATGATGATGATGATGATGATGATGATAGTTCGGCTTATCTGATCAACCATTTACAATGCATGCAGTAGAACTTCGTTATAGACTAATAACGTATTTATCGCGTCTGTAAAATGTATTACGTTATATCTGAGGTCAGTGGCGTAGCCACGGAGGAAGTTGGGGGTTAACCCCTCCTTGGACGGTGGAAAAATTTTTTAATGTATTTCCATGCAATTTTTATTTTAAAGGCGATTTTTGGCGATTTTGGGGGTAAAGCCCTTTTGGCGGTTATCGTTTTTTTCAAAACTCCCCTTCCGGACATCCTGGCTACGCCACTGTCCGAGGTACGTCATATCCAATACGATCCAATACGGTAGCGCATCACACGGGGCCGTACATTGCGGTACTTTTATAACCGAGTATACGTCATAACCGAATCCTTTATAGCGAAGTTCTAACGTATCTGGTCTTTTGCAGTGGCGGCTCCACGTGGGGGATGAGTGGGGTTGCATCCCCCCCACCTCCGGACTTACTTTTTTGCTTGAGATACCTATTTTTGGTACAAGTTTAGTAAAACTAACTGCGAATGACTTTTTTGCTTGTTAACCTATTTTTCGGTAAAAGTATAGTCAAATTGGGGGAAACTTCCCTTTTTCACCCTTTTTCGGCAAGGTTTATTAATTTTTTCTTCTATTTTTATCCCCCTCCCACCAACGTTCTATGAATTCGTTTCATCCCCCCACCAAGAAATCTTGGATCAGCCACTGGTCTTTTGGGGTACGAATTAGGAGTACCATCGATTGATTAATAGCGTGATTTTTAACTCTACTTTATTATTTCCAAAGTTCACCGCGTTATCAATTGTACGTTCAACACAATACAGGTAACACTAGCATTTTCAATAGTAATCATTAAAAAATTAACTAATAATCAACTATTAAATCATATACAAATTAACTAGATAATAGCAGTTAAGAAAATAATATGATACCAAAGGGTAAAGATTTCCCGCAACGAGATACCTTTTAAAGTGGCTTAGGAGGCATTACTGAATGTGTGAAGGACACTAGGGGAGCTAACGGGGCTTCGAACCTCTCTCCGTCAGCCTACCGCTTCAGTGCGTAACCCACTCTGCCATCTTCCACCTCTATACCTTTGAATATATTAGCACTGGCACTATAGAAGTTCATTAATAATAATAATAATAATAATAATAATAATAATAATAATAATAATAATAATAATAATAATAATAATAATAATAATAGATCGATTTATCGTAAACAATTCCAGGTTTTATTTTAGATATTCTGTATGAATTAACCTATTTCTGAGCAATATAAATCAAAGGTCATGAACATTTGATGAATTTCGCCAAAAGATTTTCGCGTGTTTGTCTGTAGTCTGTGGTTAACGCTTCCAACGGTCTCGTAGCAACGCGGTTTCAAAGATCCGTTCCCATGGTTACCTATTTGGCGTGTTTCGTCGTCTGTGATTTCAGTTACAAGGAAAACATGACTTCAAACGGCGTACCTGTACGTCATTCATCGTCGTCGTCATCAACGTCATCGTCGTCATCATCAACGTCATTGTCATCATCATCAACGTCATCGTCGTCATCACCTTCATCATCTTCATCGTCGTCGTCATCAACATCATCATCGTCCTCATCATCGTTATCATCTTAATCATCATCATCATCACCATCATCATCATATCATCGTTATCATCTTATTCATCATCATCATCATCATCAGCGCCATCACCATCATCACCATCATCATCACCACCATCATCATCATCATCATCACCGTCGTCATCATCATCATCACCATCATCATCACCAGCGTCAACGTCATCATCATCAGCGTCATCGTCATCATCATCATCATCATATCATCGTTATCATCTTATTCATCATCATCATCACCATCATCATCACCACCACCATCATCATCATCATCACCATCATCCATCATCACCGTCGTCATCATCATCATCACCACCATCATCATCACCAGCGTCAACGTCATCATCATCATCATCATCATCATCGTATAACTATGACATGATCATCGTTCAGATGTGCGCTGTATCGTCGCCTGTGTTTCAGATACGCATCTTCGCCACTCCGGACAAAATCGACCAGGTCGACTACGCGCTCAGCATCTCCGGAAGAATATTGGAACTGTACGAGAATACCTTTGGACTTCCGTATCCTCTGCCAAAGCTCGGTAGGAAGAGCAGTTATTCCAGGCCAGAACTCGTCTATCAACATGATATCATCCATCAGTGGCGGTTCCAGGAATTCTTGATGGGGGGATGAAAAACATTTATAGGAAGTTGGTGGGGATGCAAAGTGAAGAAAAAGAAAAGAAAAGAGAGAGAAAATAGGTCATTGTTAGTGTTTTGCCCACTGAATGTTAATAAACCTTGACAAGAAAAGGCCGACAAACAAAAAAGAAGGTCGTTTGCCGTATTTTTCATTAAATGTTTAAAAACTCGCCGGAAAATAGGTTGACAAGCAAATAAAGGTCATCCGGAACCCCGGTGGGGGGATGCATCCCCAGTCATCAACATGGTGGAACCACCACTGTCATCTATCAATGTGATATCATCTCCAGAGGTATTCATTTACACCACGCGTGACGATCCGCGTGCATTTCAAGTTGTTTATTTTCGTTGAATAGGAAACGACGCAATCTAAAATTCAAGACTTTGATTTATGCAGCGCTTGTACAGTGCACCGCAGTGAGATAAGAAGACACGCAGAAAGATTCGGCGAATTAATTACTTACACGTGGGCGCAGATATGCAAATCTTTTTTATAATAATTTTGTCGGCATAGATACTACATGTATAGGTTAGGGGTAAGACAAGGGATCTGACAACTCTAGAGAAAATGAGAACAGGATGTCTAATAGACCTGTAAGATATTGACCAACAAAGTCGAAGTAGGCCCTACCAATTTTTATCACTCGCTATCTGCTGCCATATGTGTAAAAAACCTTTGGTCTTACGTGATATGGCTATTACTACTACTACTATTACTTATTATTATTATTATTATTATTACTACTACTACTACTACTACTACTACTACTACTATTATTATTATTATTATTATTATTATTATTATTTGTGTGATCCACCCAATAGAAGCACTTTTGCTTTGCGTTCAAATATTGATTATCGGAAACCCAACAGAAGCGAAAACATGCATGATGTAGCATTTTATAAAACGACGATAGCAACCTACTAAATGATCAGAAACCTTCCAAATTGATTTAACTTAACTCAATGTAAAATGGACAATATATCTAAATCCCCATGCAGTTAAAGCTTTAAGAAATCCCTTTGAAAACACAGTGGCGGTTCCTGGATTTCTTGGTGGGGGTGAAATGAATTCATAGGAAGTTGGTGGGGGATGAAAAGAGAAGGAAACATCAATAAACTTTGCCGGAAAAGGGCTGACAAACGGGATTTTTCCTTTAATTTTACGACACTTACCGAAAAATAGGTTGACAAGCAAAAAAAGGTCATCCGCAGTTTTTCATCATTTTTTACTAGACTTTTACCCAAAAATAGGTCTCACGAGCAAAAAAGTCCGGCGAGGGATGTATCCTCATTCATCCCCCCACGTGGAACTGCCACAGTGAAAACAGACTACAGTTCGAATTCTATCTCTCCTTCGAATGACAGATCTAAGGACATTCGCAAAACATGACCAGAAGAGTATCTCTTGTATATGTCCTCTGATCTTTCTCTTATTTACGCGTTCGATAGTTTTGCTTGCTTTGTTCCTTGGGTTGGGGTGGGGTGGGGGTGGGGGTGGGGTTCGGTTCGTCTGTACCCTTGTCCTCCTCTCTAGCAGAACAGAGAATAATTATTGTAGCGCTATTTACGCCCCAACAGAGCTGCTGGGCGGTCGTGAAGAACCAGGGATGTTGTTTACGACGGACATAAGTCTTTTCGCTCGTTGTTACGATATCTTGTACGCCGCTCGCTGCTGTTTAAGGACTCTTACACGGTCGATTGTTCATTGGTTCGTTCGTTCGTTCGTTCATTGGTTCGTTGGTTCGTGTTCGTTCGTGTAGACCAGATAGCGATTCCTGATTTTGCTTCGGGGGCGATGGAGCACTGGGGCCTGGTCACTTACCGCGAGACGGTTCTTCTGTACAGCGAACGAGAGGCGTCGGTCTTCAACCGGCAGCGAGTGGCCGTGGTCGTTGCGCACGAGCTGGCCCACATGGTAGGAGCAAATATCTCTCATATGGGGGAAATTCTTCTCCCTCCATCCCTCCCCCTCCCCCCTCCCCGACTCGCCTGGAATTTTTTCCAGACGGTGCAAAACAGGGTCTTTTGATGAAACAAACGAGCAATTTCATTTTTGCCCCATAGCTTCAAGTTTTTTCCAGTTGGGTGCAAAACAGGGTCTTTTGATGAAACAAACGAGCAATTTCAAAATAGGGTTTTTCCCCATAGAGCAATTTCATTTTTCCATAGGGTGCAGTTGCGCCCTCGCCCTCTTGCACCCCCCTCCAGACGCCCATGTCTCTTCCAAAAAAATTTAGATCTCCACACAAAATGTGCGATAATTTAGGAATTATGGTAATTTCTCACAAAGTCTCTCCTCCGAACTGCCAAACAATTTTAGATCCCCAAAATGGCGGTCGAGATTATGGTAATTTCTCACAAAGTCAACGACTCCCCCCCCACCAGGGCCCGGGGCTTACCTGTGCTTGACCGGACCCCGGGTATCCAAAGACAGAGGATGTGGGTAATGTAGATGTACATTTTTAAAAATACCCTCTGGATAGGCCCCTGTGACCCTCAGCATTTGCGGACTTCGTGGGTGGCTGGTCCCGGTTCTGCCTACCCCCACCCAGGGATATTCTTACACCCCTAACACCTCCAACACACCCTCAATTTGAGACCGAGACACCCCAACACCCCCGATTTCAGCTATGGGATGACCTTTTTTTGCTTGTCGGGCTTCTTTTGGCAGGGGACCCCCAGAATTCACCGACACCCCCTCCCCCAGAATTGATAATCCTAGAAATAACCAACCAGTGCCCCAACAGCCCTAATCGTCTGAAATTTGTTGTTTAATGGTCGCGGGTCTCAACTGGGGGGGCCCTGGCTGTCCGACCCTCTACCCAACAGCCCTCGTCTGTAGTCAGAGTACTATTTGAATCCCTTGTGATGAACACACACACACACACACACACACACACACACACACACACACACACACACACACACACACACACACACATATATATATATATATATATATATATATATACTGTATGTCTCAATATCAAAGCTGAAAATTCTTCCAGTTGGAGCGTTAATGGACTATAAAGCAAGCTGGGCGCTATATAAAATACAATAGAATCTGCTGGAGAAGGCACCTCTTTAACCTTACGACACGGCAAAAATGCTGCGAATAGAGAAACATGAGTCTAAAAGATAAGAGATAAGAGATAAGTGTTTCAAGTGCACACGTTCTATTCAAAGCGCGTCGCGTTGGAAGATAGATTACATACACTGTGTACGGGAAAAAAACGAACCCCTAAACATATTGCGATAACTAATTCGAACCTGCAAAGATTCAAACTAAATTTTACGTAAATAAAAAGACATCTAGGCCGATTTGTGTCATTAGCGCAATATTTCATCAGAATTCGTGTACTCGTTTGAGCGCGCTTTTTTGCAATTTTTGCGCTCAGCTGTCCAGGATTACAGTTTTCTGTTATTATTTATTGACTGGCGTCATTTCCTAAGCCATTGAGTGTGTTGACAAACAGGCAAATTGCTTTCAGACGAAGACCAAGCTTAATTTAGCTTTGTTAGAATTAAAATGAGGCTTGGAATCCATAGGTAGGCTAATTAATTAACAGTTGTTTTCATCATTATCAAAGGGTTTCCTTTTTCCGGACGCAGTGTGTTTTTGCGCAAAAAGTTAAGCTTTTCCACGACTTATATTTATTTCGAAGCACAGTCGAAATTGCCTTGAAACGTGGGCGGTCATCAGTTTCAGTGTCCCTATCTATCTTCTAGTTTCTCGTTGAGGTCAAATTGTGCTCATCTTTGATTGATTGACTGATTGATTGATTGATTGATTCATTGATTGATTGATTGGTTGATTGATTGATTGATTGATTGATTGATTGATTGATTGATTGACTGACTGGCTGACTGACTGGCTGGCTGATTGATTGATTGATTGGTTTATTCGTTCGTTCGTTCGTTCTTTCATTCCATCAACTGTGGTGTCGTCGCAGTGGTTTGGAAATCTCGTGACGATGAAATGGTGGAATGATCTTTGGCTGAACGAAGGCTTCGCCAGTTACGTTGAGTACATGGGAGTCAGCCACGTCCACCCGGACTGGAGCATGGTTAGTCGTCTCTCTCTCTCTCTCTCTCTCTCTCTCTCTCTCTCTCTCTCACTATCTCATGTCACTGTCTCTGCCTCCAAGTCTCTCTCTCTCTCTCTCTCTCTCTCTCTCTCTCTCTCTCTCTCTCTCTCTCTCTCTCTGTTCTATACCGCCTCGGTCGCTATGTCTCTCTCTGTTTTTGTATGTAACTGTCTCTGTCTCTGTCTGTCTGTCTGTCTGTCTTTCTCTATCTCTCCTATATATGAGGATATATATATAAGTACAGTTAAGCCTTGTTAAAACACGGGTTTCAATAGATCGGAAAGAGCGTTCTTGCTAATCGGTCATCGCTATACTCAAGGAAGGATCTAAGGGGGTTAGGTGCACGTGCCCCCAACACCTCCCCCACCAGCCACAAAATTGTGTTGACTAATTTCTTATTGTGGCGAAAAGCCGATAAGCCATGAAAGGCATGAATAGACAAAAAGAAGTGAGTGTCGCAGTCTGTTTTTTTTCCTTTCAATATTTCTAAGAACGTGCATCAATCCACATGGAAGGGGCGGAGCAAGGCTATGTATGGAGGGAATGGAAAACAAAGCGTCCCCACCGAAACCTAATTCCTGGATCGGCCCCTGATTTTATCAGTAATATTTCGTATATCGCGGATTTAGAGGCTGACATTAATGATACTAATGGTAGGTAAGTAAGTAAGTAAGTAAAATCTCGTGGATTTATATAGCGCCTCGGGAGCAGCACAACAATAGCTGCTTATTCTTAGGCGCTCAGCCTTTCTTAAAATGGTAATGGTAACGGTAATGACAATGGCAATGATGATGATGATGATGATGATGATGATGATGATGATGATGATTGATGATGATGATAATGATGATGATGATGATGATGATGATGATGATGATGATGATGATGATGATGATGATGATGATGATGATGATGATAATGATAATGATAATGATAATGATAATGAGAATAATAATGGCAATAGTAATGATAATGATAGTGATAACGAGAATAGTAATGATAGTGATAACGAGAATAGTAATGATTATGATAGTGATAATGATAATGATGGTAGTGATAATGATAAGGATAATGATGGTATAAATTGTCAGGATTCGCAGTTTCTTCCGGACGACATGCAGTCTGTGATGGCGATCGACGCCACGGTCAGTTCCCATCCGATAGTCGTTCCTGTTGATCATCCGGATCAGATCAGCGAAGTATTCGACAGCATCTCCTACAGCAAGGTCTCTGACACACACACACACACACTCTCTCTCTACTACCATCATCATCATCATCATCATCATCATCATCACCATCGTCATATGCATCGTCGTTATTGTCGTTATTAGTATTATTAGCATCATCATCATCATCATCATCATCATCATCATCTTCATCTTCATCTTCTTCTTCTTCTTCTTCTTATTCTTCCGCTTCTTCTTCTTCTTCTTCTTCTTCTTCTTCTTCTTCTTCTTCTTCTTCTTCTTCTTCTCCATAACGTCATATGTCATATATTTGGTAAATGCGCCTATCCATAGCTTGATTTTCACTAGGTGGCGCCGCTACGCTTTGGAATTTGAAAGAAAAACCCTTAAATGGTTTCATTCATTCGGGATACGATAGCGCAGAAGTGTCCCGAATTTCAATTATTTTGACCAAGAGGCTGTGAGAATATTTGCAGTGGAACATGCGGGTACCGGTTTTATTTGCCCGCCCTGTAGGCCTACATCAGTTGAATTGATTTATTTCAAAGGGGGCTGCTGTCTTGAGAATGTTGGAGGGATTCTTGGGAAGCGAAAAGTTCAAGAAAGGTCTTCAGGTAAGAAAAACAATTGGCATAAAGAAGCTTCAATGGTGGTGGTGGTGGTGGTGGTGGTGGTCAGGCGTAGCCAGGAATTTGATTTGGGAGGGTATAAATATTTTGGGTGGGTATAAATCTTAACTATAAACCACATAAACCATACAAACCACATAGCCTATAACCACATGTAAATCGCATAAAAACTTTAAGGTAGACTGATTTGGGGGGAGTATATATACCGATATACCCCCGTCGCTACGCCACTGGTGGTAGTAGTAGTAGTAGTAGTAGTAGTAGTAGTAGTAGTAGTAGTAGTAGTAGTAGTAGTAGTAGTTAGTTGTTGTTGTTGTTTTTGTATAATATTTGATCTTTTTCGAACTCTGGTGTCCGCTATAATGACTTCTGAGAATTTAGTCCCATAACTTGTCGGCATGCGTATATTCGTCTGGTGTAGGCCCCTGTGTAGTGAAACCTGTTCTTTTATAAGCTTAAATCAAAAAAGCGGTGCTCTAAGGTTTCGTTAAGCAGCCTTTGAACAGAGTGATATCGGCGCTTGATTATAACCATAAACTTTACTATCACTTGCGTAATAATAAATCTATGATTTTTAACTTAATTGCTTTCGCAGCTCTACATGAAGACATATCAATATAAGATAACAGAAACAATCGACCTTTGGAACAGTCTATCTCAGGTAAGTGGCATCTTAAACTCTTTTTATTCCAAAAGTTATTTCCTCCGTATCTATAGCAGGTTGCAACCCGCCCCGCCGCCTCATAGATACACTGACCTTCGCCCGGCCGACAACCCACCCTGTCCATAGCTATCTCAAGAAAGATTAAGCGCATAAGAATAAGCAGCTAATACTATTCTACCTCCATGACGCTATATAAATTTACGAAATTTTACTTACTTATCTTTAAATCGCTTTCAAAAAGACGTATATTCAACAACATTTTAGAGATAGCATTTACTGCAATATTAGCTTTCTGAGTATAATAATAATAATAATAATAATAATAATAATAATAGGGGCCTAGTAATAATAATAATATTATTATTATTATTATTATTATTATTATTATAAAGGCCTAATAATAATAATAATAATAATAATAATAATAATAATAATAATAATAATAATAATAATAATAATAATAATAATAATAATAATAATAATAATAATAATAATAATAATAATAATAATAATAATAATGTAAACTTCTTGTAACTTAGTAACTTGACTAAAAGATGCTCATTACCGCTGCTCGCTTGCTCGCAGTGCAGGATAATACTAATCCAATACCTATACCTAATACCCAATCATTGAATTCATGCTGAACAACATTTCAATGATCGCCACCTAACCAAGCTCTGCGCCACGTAATAATTAGGCCTATGTACGTTAAAATCACGCAACTGTGGCCATTTGTGACGCCGTACACGTTAAATTGCGCAACTACCTCAGGCTGCGAACAATTGTTACCAATAGCAACGTCGTCGCACGCCCAGCCCTCTGACGCTGCAATGACTCGACTAAACCGGTTCTACGAACAATTGTTACCAATAGCAACGTCGTCTTCGAACATCGTCCACCAACGCATCGCGACGTAAGGACTAAACCGGTCTACCAATAGTCAACGCTCGCCCACCAACGCATCGCGACGTAAGGACTAAGCGGTCTAAACCGTCTACCAATAGTCAACCAATCAGAACGCTTGAAGGTAACAGACATACAGAATAACGATTTTAATATGATAGACTAGAAAGAGGCTCGCTTCGCTCGCGCTCGCTTCGCTCGCAGTGCAGGATAATACTAATCCAATACCTATACCTAATACCCAATCATTGAATTCATGTCTATCATATTAAAATCGTTATTCTGTATGTCTAGCAATAGTCAACCAATCAGAACGCTTGAAGGTAACAGACATACAGATAACGATCTTAATATTATAGATGTAATATGCATTAATGTTTTGTTTGTTGGAAATAAAATCCTATCTAATAATAATAATAATAATAATAATAATATTATTATTATTATTATTATTATTAACTATTATTATACCTAAATTTTAAAAATAGTTCATATTCGTTTTAAACTTTACTCAACTTTAATATTGGAAAACGTACTTAATAAGTCAACTGAAACTTTTGGACTAATAATGATCTGAGTTCGGATGAAATTTGTTGAAGCTGTATTGATTTCTTAAATGGTGCCACTTCGAATTGGAAAAATTCATCGCGTTGAAATTTCTTGCCGCTTAAAAATCGGTCGTCGCTGTGACGTCATCGTCAATTAGACGTGACGTCATGATAACGACTCGACGTCGCGCCTGACGTCATCGTCTATTAAACGTGACGTCGTGATAATAACTCGACGTCGCGCGTGACGTCATCGTCTATTTAACCCGTGACGACGCGATGACGACTCGACACGGTGACAGTGTGTGACGTAGCGTTACGCTGAATGACGTCATAGGCTGACGACGGGGCGCCTGACGTGAACGCTGTCATGGAGACGTGGACGACTCAGATGGGGTACCCTCTGGTGAACGTCACCTTCCCCGACGACGGTCGAGTACACCTGAGTCAGGAACGGTTTCTCATGGGTTCGCGGAATCTTCTAGACCAACCTCCCTCCAAATTCAAGTGAGTTTCAGGCAGAGCCGTAGCTAGCTAGGTTTTCGGCGCCCGGGGCAACATTCATATTTTGCGCCCCTAAATTTTCGGGACGATCATATTTTGCGCCCATAAATTCTAAATTATTTCGGTGGCGACCTTTTTTTTAGTCGTCACCCACTTTCACACTTTACTTATCCATTTTTCGGGCTGACGACTTTTTATTTTTTAGTCGTCATACAATTTACTTATCCATTTTTCGGCTGATGACCTTTTTCACATCCAAAATGCGTCCCCCCACCGGTCGGCGCCCGGGGCGGCTTGCCCCTCCCCTGCCCCCCCGTAGCTACGGTTCTGGTTTTAGGGACTGTCCCTTAATTGCGTCAACAAGATAAGGGGAGGGGGTTTGAAAAAGTTTGACAGTTGTTGACAGGAGAGGGGTCAAGAGAAGTTTACATCAACAATTTCACTTTTACAAATAATTAATCAAAAAATAGGAAATTTAACGGAATGCTTTTTATTGTAGACAAGAAAAGCCTGACAAGCAAAAACGTAATCATTTTGACACTTGATGAGCAAAAAGAGGGACAGGGTCATCACCGCCCCCAAAATAATTACTTTCTAAACGTTTTAGGGGTGCCCATCATTGATCTTTGGGTGGGGCCAAAAGTTGTTGACATAATTATAGGGGTCACTGAAAGTTGACAGCTGTTGACAATGGGGTAGGGGATCAAAGTTTGACCAAAAATTGTTGACGTAATTAATGGACAGCCCCTTACTATACAATAAGTCCTGTGGAATAGGGGAGGGGCATTCTCAGACGGATAAAACAATAATGGTTGGAGGGAAGAAGACAAAGGCTCGGGGTGGCCATTCGAATTAGGCAAGAGTTATTAGTGGTGTGTGCATGGATATTTCTAAGATTATGAATTGGGGTCGACCTCACATTGGGATGGGGTTTGGTCCCGAAGCTAATTGTCACATTACCAAATTTGGGAGGGGTGTCGACCTCAAATTGGGGGTGTTGGGGGAATGTTAGGGGGTGTAAATTTATCCCTGCGTGTGTGCCTCGGGGTTCAGTGTTTGGGCCATTGCTTTTTCTAATGTAGGCTATAGGTGATATCAATGAAGGATTTCTATCCAAAATAAAATTAACAGTTAAAATAATAAACGGATTCAAAAGTTATCTATGAAACATAGATTATTAAAATTTAATGTAACGTTATTACAGTGGTTTTCAAACAGGCTAACCTAGTCTTCTAAACCACTTGAAATGGCGTCCATATTACAAATTGTTAAATAAAAATGAAATATATCATTTTCCTGGGGGGCTATAGATGTTTTCGCCACCCGACCCCAACTGGACGAGGTCGACTCGCATTGAGGGGGTAGAAAATTTGTGGTGTTATGTCCTCCCATTCTCACCGGAGGTCGAATTTTTATTGTGTGTAGTCCGATATTAATTAATTATTATTATTGGAAAATTTATTGTAACGCACCAAGATTGACTGTACAGTGTACAGTAATTAATATTTTTAAGAGCTTGTGATCCCGGTATAGGCCTATGTTGAGCTGTGCCTGAGGGCAAATTAATGTCGATCTAAATACGGGTTTTTTGGGTTGGTTCGGTGGGGTTTGGGTGGGTGATTTGTGGTTGGTTGCGTACATATCGCCGAGCGTGGCTTGGTCTCGTGCTATCTCACAAAAAACAGATCCTACTGAACCACTCAAAATTCTGTTGTTGTTGTTGTTGTTGTTGTTGTTGTCAGAGCTTTTTCAGTGGGAACGCGCATCTTTTTTGCCAGGTTCTGGAAGTTGATGTTAAAGCCTTGATATAATAACTTTTTGAGTCTCTTTCATATTCTTGTAAAAGACGTTTGCTTCTAGTTAACCCCTTAACTGGGGATCCCGGATATATCCGTCCATTTTACATTGAGTTACAGTTAAATACACGGTAAAGGGGTTAAACCCTGCAAGCAAGTGTTAAGTGAGAAAGTTCAATTGTAATTTCGTACGATAAAACACAGATGTGAAATGAGTTCCGGAACCTTTTTTCTTGAGAAAAAGCACTGGTTGTTCTTATTATTATCTTCGTGCGATCCAGCTTCAGACGAACATGAACCGAACTAACCCCGAGTAGCACTAGTTCAACTGTGCCCAATTGATTATTGCATACTTTTGGTTGGGTTACGTACCAAAAGTCAGTGGCGTAGCCAAGGACGATTGGGGATTGACTCCCCTTGGTTGCCCGGCCAAATTTTTTTAGTGCGTATTATTATTCTGTGGGTGGAGGTGCGCCAAAATCCGGTTTAAGGTTGCAGAAAAAACAAAAGCAAAGAAAAATATCAATATAGTTTTACGTGCTCATATAGCTATATAACTATTAACTAACTTAATTAAGGCAAAATGATAGCTGACGACCTTTTTTGCTTGTCAGGATTTTCCGAAGTTGGTCATGATCATAACATCCCTTCGGGAAATCCTGGTTACGCCACTGCAAAAATAATACGCTACGGTTTTTAAAGCAACGTTATAGCTACTTCAAGCAAGATTAAACGCATAAGAATAAGCAGCTACTACTGTACTACTTTATCAAGCGCTATATAAATTTACAAGATTTTACTTACTTACATATGCACTTACAAATTTTTCTTTCAGTTACACGTGGCAGATTCCTTTGTTGACTACGAGCTCCTCTCACAATTCTAGTCTCATCTGGCTGAAGAAAAAGCACGGTGAGCATATAATAATAATAATAATAATAATAATAATAATAATAATAATAATAATAGTAGTAGTAGTAGTAGTAGTAGTAGTAGTAGTAGTAGTAGTAGTAGTAGTAGTAGTAGTAGTAGTAGTAGTAGTATTTGAAAGTTCCGTGAAAGGCGACTGCGTTATTATTATTATTATTATTATTATTATTATTATTATTATTATTATTGTTGTTGTTGTTGTTGTTGTTGTTGTTGTTGCTGCTGCTGTTGTTGTTGTTGTTGTTGTTGTTGTTGGTGGTGGTGATGATGATGATTGTGCACCCCGCTCATGCAAAATTGAAACAACGGTTTTGAAAAAGGCTCTTTGAATTTTGGGCTCACGTCCTATTCACTGTGTGTTTGTTTGTGTAACTGCGCGCGTGTAGGCCTATGTGTGCGTGTTATGCTTGTTTAAAGACGCATCCGTATCGAAAGTCGATGGGCGTTTTCTGCCCTGTTGCTTTCAGATTCGTTTGATCTGCCAGACGGCTATACGAACGATTCGAGCTGGATTAAATTCAACGCAAATTCGATGTCCTACGTCCGCGTCAATTATCCGCAGAATTACTGGAACCAGTTGGCAGAGGTTCTGAGAAAAACGCCAAACGTAAGACGGCCATTTCTGGTAATCCTTAAGACTGGACTTATATCACGACAAAATGGCCGTCATTCCCCAAATACAGCGCAATAAAAACTAATTACGATAGCGCTAAAGTCTTTGCAGGATTTAAACGCTAACCAGATTAAACGAGAGAAGATGAAATCGCTTAAGTAAAAGTAAATTGTTCCTATTTAAATTTAATTAATTTTGAAGTCTGAAAATAGGTCAACGAGACAGCCATGCTTAGTGCTACTGCTTCGAAGATCGTGTCTTTAGGGGTCGTCCATAAATTACGTAAAGCGATTTTTTTTTGGCACTTTTTTGACCCCCTCCAACGTAACTCGAAGTAACAAAACGTCAGACCCCCTAAAATATGACGCAACAACGGGCCGACCCCCTCCCATTTTCGTCTTCCGAAAAGTCTTGACAAGCAAAATAAGGTCATCCTTGTATTTTTTTCTCGAAAAACCCTGACAAGCAAAAAAGGTCGTCCTTGTATTTTTTCCTCTCCAAAATCTCTGACAAGCAAAAAACAGGTTAATAAAGGTCAAAGGTCATCACTTAAAATTGTTTGCGTTACGTCACATGTACGGACCCTCCTCGTCACACTTCGTAACAAATGGCCGGACCCCCCTCCCCCCAACCGCGTTACGTAATTTATGGACGATCCCTTACTATATATCGGAAATTTTAAGAAAAACTACTTTTACTTATTACAGGTGTAGATTAATTGTCTCGATTGATATTGTATAACGCTTTTACTGTTATTTTATGCTGCCATATTGCCGTTGTACATTCAGTCTAAGCGGTTCTCAACCTTTTTGCCGCGACCTTTTTAATTTAATATTCAACGGTAAAAAATTATTTTCGTTACTAAGTCTACGATTTTCATCGGCCATCTTCCGCTCCCTAATTATCTGATATGTTTCCCGATCGTCTCAGGTCCTGAGCGCCAGCGACCGGTCGAACCTCATCGACGACGCCTTCAGCCTGGCGAAGGCGGGCGTCATCGGCTACCATGTGCCGCTTGACCTGGTCCGGTACATCGGGCGCGAGGAGGAGTACGCCCCGTGGAAGACGCTCGAGGTCCACGTCTATTATATCCGGGAGATGATGCAGCACACCGTTCATTTCGGCGGATGGAAGGTAGGTCGGATGGTTACAGCATTTTGTCCCGGGGTTCTGTTAGGGGCAGGACTATTTTTAGGATTATAAATTTGAGGGGGTATCGGTATATTTGGGGGGTCCCTGCCGAAAAAAGTCTGACAAGCAAAAAAAGTTTATCCCAGGCTCAGATTAGGGGTATCGGTCTCAGATTGTGGGGTGTTAGAGGGTGTAAAATATCCCTGGTTAGAGGGAGATCCCCAAATCTCAAAAGGCCTCCCCAAAAATAATGGAAGATTCCCCCTCCCAAACCTCAAAAATCCCCCCCAAATCCAAGCACTGGTACAAATTTTTGCATTTAAATGTGTCTCTTCACCTCCAGCCAAGTCAAGTTCCCCTCCAAAGGCCTGGAGTCTGGATAAAACACTGGGTGGTGGGGTGGAAAGTGTGGCAAGTGGAAGTTAGGTCAGATGATGGAAAGAAAAAAAGGAAAGTAGGTCAAGTAGAAGAAGGTAGATCAGAGTATATATATATATATATATATATATATATATATATATATATATATAGAGAGAGAGAGAGAGAGAGAGAGAGAGAGAGAGAGAGAGAGAGAGAGAGTATAGACCTATATAGAGAGATTTGATATAGACTGATAGAGCATAGAGACAATGAACAAAGACTGCAGTTTATAGAAACATAGAATTATCTAAACGAAAACAATGACCTTTACATATATACAGGATGGGCCAATAAAACCGGTGCCGCCCTGTTTCATTGCAAATATTTTCATAACCACTGTGTAAAATTCATAAAATTTGGCATAGGCCCACTTCTGCAGTATTATATACTGAATGTATCCATTTAATTCTTTATGTCATATATGTAGACCTATATAGCGAGAGAGACAGACAGACAAACAGAGAGAAAGAGAGGGACAGAGACAGAGCTCGAAGCAGAGACAGAGAGCGACAGAGACAGGGAGAGAGAGAGAGAGAGGGAGAGAGGCGACTATTTCGATTATAAATATTTGCTATGAATGCTGTATTTATAATGTAATGTATTGCAGCAAAGCATATATATATATATATATATATATATATATATATATATATATATATAGCGTTTCTTATGAGCTTGTTCCGTTTATTTTCAGCGTTATATGAACGCCCTTATAGGAGAGACTTTACAAAAACTTCGCTATGATCGCAACGGAACCCACATACAACGGTGATTATATATTATATATATATATATATATATATATATATATATATATATATATATCGGTCAAAGAACCATATATCGGTCAAAGAACCATATCCGGTCTCCGCCATCTGATGGCAGAAGACCGGGGACGGCCTCACCCTCTGGCCCTCTGGTACTGCGGTCGTAATCTGATTTGTGATGCAACCGTACACCGTGGCAGACGCAGTCGCTGCCATGCACCCATCTGCCCGTTACGTCTTTGTCTGCAGGCGCGGCTGCTGAGGCAGCAGCAATTCTCAAAATATAGCGCAAATGCTCGGATCTGACAAGAGATTAGGCCTACATCTTCTTGCCATTGGCCTCCTAGTAGTCCCTGGTCCCCTTTAGTCTCAACGTGCAGCTCTTCATGAGACAGTTAGGTCGTCGTATTTCTGAGTCTTCCGGAGACATTAGGGTATAGGACATGGGCGGAGTTTATCAGGGGCTATGGAAGCTAAGCTCCTCATGAATACCCCACATTTTTTCCTGTTGGGCAGGCGCAACGACCTTTCTAGCCCCCCCCCCTCTATAAAACCCCCAAACCCAAAAGTTAGAAGTGTAAGTGGTTTAGAGGCATACGCATAGACGAATATATACCTAGTATACCCGATGCATAATATGAAAATACATACAATTACATAACTGTGTATCGTATATACACGAAAATAGCTGATGTCCTTTTTTGCTTGTCAGACATTTTATGCAGCTGAGCCGAAGTTAAGTTGAAATCAACAAACAAATCAACTCCCGAAAATTCTGGCAAGCAAAAAAGGTCATCGAATATTTCTGGAATATATCCCCCCCCCAAAAAAAAATGCAGTAGTAGTAGTAGGCCTACAAATGGGCTGCAGCTATTCCTAGCAGATGACTAATCCTAGCTATTCCTAGCTATTCCTAGCAGATGACTATTCCTAGCTATTCCTAGCTATTCCTAGAAGATGACTGCTTTTTTTCAATTCTTATTCTATTACTCTATTATTCTATTATTGTTATTGTTATTCTGTTTCTATTTTTTTCAATTCTGTTTCTATTATGTGTGTGTGTGTGTGTTCGAAGATTGACTCGCTCTCCGATCCTGTCGATGGCCTGTGGCATAGGAAACAGAGAATGTCTCAACAAAGTCTCCGAGATGTTCAAAGACTGGATTCACGAAAGCAAATAGTAGGTGTGGGGATTTCAGAGAATGGCGTCGTCATCATCATCATCATCATCATCATCATCATCATCATCATCATTAAACAACAGTGGTTCTCACACAGGGCAGTCCCTACTGAACCACTTTAAACCTTGTTATATTATTATATTATATATTAAATCATCGTCGTCATCACCGTCAGTTGCATCATGCTGATCGAATGTCCGATCTCCCGCGGAAGAAAATTTTTAACTCTCTCACCCCTATCGGCCTTGGGCGTCCGTTCCATAAACCCTGGCCTCCTGGGGGAAATTATGGGGATGCTTGGCGCATTTCTTACATTGTTCTGAAGCACCTGCCCATCTGTCACACAATTCAGCAACGAACAATGGTTTGCTGTTTTAGCAGAAGAGCATTGGACAACTCTGGAATTTTAGAGTGTCCAATAGCATCGACCCTATCGCCGCCAGGGAGGCGTTATATTCTTTCACTGAATTCTGTTCCCAGAGCGTCACATTCTTTCTGAAGGAACATACCAAACAATGCCCCTATTCAGGCGTGACCGTCTCCCGATTTCCCGCTAGTCATTCTTTCCCGAGATATCCCTTCAGGGCAAAACGGGTTTATGGGCAATTATTCGACACCTGCTATTAGTATCATGTTAACGTTACTTGTTTGCTGGTATGCCTTCACGACAGTGGCGTAGCCACGGGAAGGGGGGTTTGGGGGTTAGGACGGCTAGGTTTGGACGGCGCGAAAAAATATGTTATGTACGTATTCCCAGGCAATTTTTATTTTTTGAGGCGATTTTTGGCGATTTTGGGGTGAAAACCCCTCCTTGGCGGTTATCGATGACCTTTTTTCAAAACCTCCCTTCCGGAAATCCTGGCTACGCCACTGCTTCACGACAATTCAATCACTTCAGATGCTGAAAGGGGCATTTCAAATATGCATGTATACAATAAGCCACCAGAAATAAGAAATACAAAAAGTTATTTGAATCCATTGTAAGTTTAGACACCTGACGAAATCAAATATGCATGTATACAATAAGCTACAAGAAATAAGATTGTTCCGAAGATCAGAGTTTCCAGCAACTTATTGGGCGACCAGTACCACTTCTGGTCGAACTCTGAGGTTTCCTGGCAATATATATATATATATATATATATATATATATATATATATATATATATATACTGTATAATATATATAATATAATACATATATATTATAATGTAATATAATATGATATGATATAATATAATATAATATAATTCGTGACCACTTTGGCGCAGACGGGATGTCACTATTCCGGCGAAATTTAGACATATTTATTATTATTTACGCTGGATAAATTATGCCCGCCAACGAACTGAGTTTACTTCCAAGCATAGAATATCCTCCTTAGTGGTTTGAGCGCAGGGCGCGATTTGTAGGGGGAAGGGGGAATTCCCCCACTGCCCAACTGCACCCCCTACTGCTGCATCTTCCAACAACTACATTCCCCAAGCTCGACATATCGCCCCCCACTGCTCCAGGTCACAAATCGCCACCTGTTTGAGCGTACGCTACCCGGTCCAAGGAATATGATGCTGAAAGCCTTATCGACGTACGGTATGCGACCGCATCTACAGGCATTTGAGTCGGCTGAGACCGTCAATTTAATTGCTTCTGTGACAAGACGACACAAAAGCGGTAATTTGCTTCATTGTTCTCTAGCGAGTGTGGTATGGTATGCAAGTGGGAGGTCTGTCCCCTATTGGATGGCGTGCCTTTATTATTGACACATCCAATTGTCCAATGATTGCTTGTTGTCCTTCAGCGAACAATGAATGGTCTATGTCCTCCAGAAGCAATGGATAACTCAAAAAGGACTTCTCGGGTTTATGGAACGCTAGTGAGAGCCGGTTTTGCGGCTTTACGGGTCCACAGGGTTAAAAAACAGGCAATTGTTGGCAACAATGAAAACTATTCCTGAATTTTTGCAACGTTATTTTACGACATTTTTTAGCAAAGTGGTCTATACAGTTAAATATATGCATGTATTTTTTAAGATTTTCAAGTTTTTTTCAGATTTTTACCCCCCCCCCCCGCTCCCAAATCACATTATAGCCCTCCACCCCACAAAAAAATAAAATTCCTGGCTACGCTCCTGCTTGAAAACAGTGTGCCGTGGCTATTGTGACTGTTTGGCTCGTAAATACAGCTTGAAGACACAATTTTGATGTTTTCCGACTCAGTGGCGTAACTAGGGGGGACGGGGGAGCACTTTGTTGACAGCACCCCGGGCGGGGGGCCCCGAAGATGGGTCTAAGCTAGGGTTAGGTTAGGGTTAACCCTAACTTAAACTTAACCCTAACCCTAGAAATGAGAAATGATGTGGTGATGACCTTTTTTTTGCTCGTCACTCGTCAGCTTGAAACTCTGGGGCCCCCATGTGAAAGATGCCCCCCCGGGTCCCCAAAAGTCACGCTACGCCACTGTTCAGACTTTCGTCTAATAATTTGGCCGCCACCGCCGCCACTGTACTCCAATGCAGACCGTGTGGTAGTATCGTCGTGTTGACGGCGTCCCTCTTTGTAGCGTTGTTCCCAGTCTGCGTGGAGTTGTCTACCGATACGGAATGCAGAGCGTTGGTCAGCAGAGCGAATGGGAAAAGCTGTGGGAACACTACGTCAACACCACAGTTCCGCAGGAGAAGACCAGGCTACTCATGGGACTGGCGCAGGCCCGGGAGGTCTGGCTCATACACAGGTGCGCGCGCCACCCTTTACCTGCCTGGCCCTGGAGCTGCTGTTCTCCGTTCGGTCCATGATACTATCAATCGGTTAACTTCTATGGCGCCCATAGGCAGGGCGCGATTTGTGGGAGAAGGGGGGATTCCCTCCCCCCCCCACTGCCCAACTGCATCCCCATCTACTGCCACATCCCCCACCACTACATCCCCCCACTGCTACACTTCAACAACTACATCCCCCCAAGTTCGACATATCCCCCCACTGCTCCAGGTCACAAATCGCACCCTGCCCATAGGTGGTTTTCACTTAGCCTCCTAAACCACTTAAAATCACAGTATTATTATTACTATTATTGCTATTGTTGTTGTTGTTGTTACTATTAATACTATTATTATTACTATTAGTAGTAGTAGTAGCATTACTATTATTACTAGGCTATTATTTTTTTTAATCATTTATTTATTTATTTCTCTCATGTGTATACAACTATATATAGGCTGAACAGATGTCAATAATAAAAGTAAGATAACACGACAAATGAATCAAACTAAGCTTAATTAATCAAGAAAATAGGTAACGAAAACACTTAACTAAGATCATATTACATGTAATGATAAGTTAATGAAGTGATATTTTAGTAGACGGGAGAGAGAAAAAAAGGTTGGCCTAGGGGATGATTATCCCGTATAGTGGTCAACCAAAAAGAATATGAAAAAGAGATATTTAGATATTAAGAATTTGGTGGCGGATTTATTACTGTTCAATTAAAGAATTGTTTTTGAACTGGAGAATAAAGTAATGAATAGTTCCAAATTTTAGTATTTAATATTACTAGTAGTAGTAGCATTACTATTATTACTAGGCTATTATTATTATTATTATTATTATTATTATTATTATTGTTGTTGTTGTTGCTGTTATTGTCATTGTTAATTGTTGTTATTGCTGTTATTGTTATTATTATCATTATTATTAGGCCTATTACATGTTTGTTAACGCACACAGTCATTCGCAACGCGAAGAATCTTAGGCGCGTAGCAAGTCAGAGGTGAACCGAGGGTAGCTACGCAGTGGCTAGAGTGAGTTTCGAACCCGCTACCCTCCGGTTGCGTGGCATGAATTCTACCGCTACTCCACCGCGTCCTGTTGTATTTAACATACACACTTTTCGTCTCAGACGACGCTGCTTTGTTGATTGAAGATTGCTAGCGTACGCTTTGGACGATCGAAAGATTCGAACCCAAGACTGTTTCACTGCCATTACCTATCTTACGGCCAATCCACTCGGCCGATCTCTCGTCTGGGATTGGGCCAGGATCAATTGGAATTACCTTGTTAACAGGTGGGCTTCTTGGCCGTGGCGTCGCCAGGAATTTTAGGTTGGGGGGGGGGGCAAAAGGGGCTGGCGTGTCAGATTCCTTACCACCTACCCCACCCCACCCCACAAAAAACTTTCTCACCGGATTTGCGCGAATCTGATAGGTGGTCTGGGGTCAGGTTGTGGAGGGGGGTTAGTTCCCCCATCCCCGTGGCGACGCTAATGCTTCTTGGTAAATATGATCTTCACCGTCCGTGTGGATGTGATCGTTCTACGGGGTTTGGTGCTTGACACAACGGTAAATCCGGCTCTGTCCGGGAAGTCTATTTACCCTCGAGGGCCCGGAAATTTCCCCATGCCACGGTTGCCACCACGTGGTCAGTACGCACGCCACTGCCAAAAACTCTGCTTAGTAAATGCGCAGCAATCACTAATCCAGTGGTTCTTAACCTGTTTGTGAGTACGTAGTACGCACCCCTGAAACAAGTATAAGAGCGCAAAGTACCCCAACCAGCCTACAGTACCAGTACCTTATATGTGGACAAAGGTTTATGTTCCGTAATATATTGAAAAAATATAAACTGCAACGTGCTTCTGTCACAGGTTGTGCGCAAGCCAGAAAGTGGAAATTGTCTTTACCATTTCTAATTTATTACAAACATTTATAAATTATCTGTAGGCCTACAGTGTACATTGTAGTAGCAGGCCCTAAAACAGACTTTATTCCTGGATCATTCTGCGTACCCCCACCAGGCCCGCCGAGAGAAATTCCGGGCCCCTGTGCAGAAGGGCGGCGGGTCCCTGAGAAATCACAAGTCTCGGAAAAATTGCTGACGACCTCTTTTTTGCTTGTCGTTGATTTCACGAACAGTGAACGGTGTCGCAACCCATGGAAGACCGGTGATGACCTTTTTTGCTTATCGCTGTTCTTGATGCCCTCAGCGCCCGGGCCCCTTTTTCCTCGCCGGGCCCCTGTGCAACATACCATGTTAACCCTTTTTGCGTTATTATTGTTGATAATACGTCTTCATCACCGGTCCGGGCCCCTCCAGGCCGCCGGGGCCCTGTGCATCCTTCCCCTACCCCCTCTCGGCGGCCCTGGCCCCCACCACATCCCTCAAGTACCCCACAAGGCGTACAACCCGGCCCGCAATATACAGCGGACCGACATATAGTTTTGCTCGGCATGCCGATGTCGGCAAAACGATGGTCTACCGCTAGCGGTCCACTACTCGGCGAATTGGCTCTAATATGGGAGCACGTACGTGTTGCCGTTAGTCTACCCAGCGTGCATTGCGGCAAGAAGCGATGCTGCGAGTGCGCATGCGCGCATATGTAAGTGCGCCGAAAAGGAGGGAACTCATTGTTTAGTATGCCCGAGTGAAGGGAAGATGGCGTCGTCGTTGGTAGACGTAGAGTTCTCGTTGGATGGTCTTTTGCCAAAGAAGGAGACCGGGGCCTGGTCCTTCCTCAGCAAGTATACGGACTGCGACGGACGCGGAGTTACGATCGCCGTCCTCGATACCGGCATCGATCCTCTCGCAGCCGGACTCCAGGTTCACAATCGCCATATTTATGTAGCGCAAAATTCTTTAGAATAGACCTCTTTTAAGCTGAGCTGAGGCTATGGTCAGATTGACAGAGCACGATCTCTTTAGCTGCTAAAGTGTGATCACAGTTGAAGTTTCTTTTAATAAAACCTACTTTTCATTAGCAATTGTACTGAAGAGACATTATGGGTCACATTTTTATCTAATACAATTTTTTAGATTCTTGGTCTGGGTTTTGGATGAGTTGTATGTAATTAATTGTTTTGATCATATTTATCCGGAGTAGTAAAGAATTGACAGTTATTGATTAAAATGTTCTGTGGTAGACGACAACAGATGGTCAGCCAAAGATTGTTGATATAGTGTGGAATTGCACCTGGGGCCCTGATTGTTTCAATCAAGATCGGAAACAATCGCCTGGATTCCATGGAGACTGGAACTGCCCTGACACGCGCCGTAAGACCTTTGTCTCTTCTACTGTCGTTTTGCCTTAGAGTGATTTTGCACTGCATCTGGCACTTTCTTCAGACTTCCTTCCGCTGTCTTTTGTTTTTATGTCTGTCGTGTGTTGTGTCCTCGGCCGGTCCTTTGTTTTATATTTCGTGTGTTGCTGTTATGTGATTTCATTTTGATTGGTGCAAATGTTGCTCTGAGCAAATGAAAAAATGCTGGTAGTTAAAACTTCAATCTATTTCTTGTTCTTAGATAATAAAAGCAGTTGAACTCCATTGTGATGTTATCAACTATAGCTATGGAGAGGCCTGCCATTGGCCTAATGCCGGGTGAGTCTTATTTGGAGATCTCTGTTCACACTTGACTTCCCATAAATTGAGGTCATTTATATCTCTTATATTTGGCAAACTGCTGCTGCTGAGTTATTTTGAGTGAGTAACTTAAATGCATATTTAAATGTTCTGTTTTATTAGATTCATGATTCATGGTACAGCAGTTCAGGTTTTGTCTTCATTATGTTATGTTTGATTTGATTATAATGGCAGTTGTAAATTTATAATCTATCAGCCGCGGCAGATACTTTTCGGCTGTTTCTGTCACTGGCGCCCCAAGTCGACTCAGCTGTGAATGAGTATATCGGGTGTTAACTCGGTGGATGGAAAGGCGGCGAGGAAAGGCTGGCAACCCACCTCATTCAGCAGTTGCTATATACAAATGAAGGCGCTAACCATTCTGTTCTCCTACGGGCGCTGAGCCAATGGAGTATGCCTGCAGTGTTTATTAATTATCTTGATAAATTTCTAACTAGCTATTGAAACTCTGATTAGCCTCGTAAACAGTAGGTACACTACTTTTGTTTGTTTGTTCCTTAACAGGAGCTATTAGAAGAAATTCCATTTTGGGAATGTAACAGATGCTGACATTCAGAAAGAGATAGTGCGCTGTCTGTATATTGATCAGGAGGGCGGGCAGCATGCGGATGCGGCAAGAACCAGCAACAGTGTCAGGGGTGTAGCTGCTACAAATTACAAGGCCGGCATAAGAACAATTAGCTGCAGAATCTGACTTTTCTGACTAAATTTTTAACATGCTAATTGTGGTAACTTTGAATATTACAGCTGTAACAATTTGCCCTTTTGCCGAATGTTCCGACTACTGATTCTCAGGCAACCGATTGTTTTGCCGATACCGATTGTGTTGTGAAATTCTCCAATTCGGGTGGTTTTAAGGATCGTGCAATGAAATATAACATTATTATGCAGCATAAAATCACGAATTTCTTTGGACTTTGATACACTGGTGCAATTCAATGTTTGCCCAAAAGACTCCATGCTTAATATTGGTGTTTAATCATTCAATTATGTTTTTTGTTGCTAATACTTTGTACGTCAACTTTTAAATTTCTTTATTCAGATTGTCATTTATAACCGTTTTCTTTCAATTCTTATATGCAGTGTTAATGTATTATCAGTGGACATCCGTAACTTGTTATAGCCACAATCTGAGCATATTAGATCTTTTTTTCTGCTTTGAGATATGCTATATATGTTATATTTTTATAATATATATTCTAATGAAACTTGTTGCATTATTTTTCTGGGTATGCATATGATCGATATTTTGTGACCATATCAGTTGAGGGAGTATATGATCAATAATCATCTTGTTGCCCTGATCAACTGTATGGGTTGCAGGGATATTTTTACACCCACCCCCAATTTGAGGTTGACATCCCCCAAAATTTGTTAATGTTGCAATGGTATGCATACAAAATGCATACTAATTAGCTCCGGACACCCTCCATTTGAGGTCGACACCCCTCCCACCCATTCACAATCCTAGAAATATCCCTGATGGGTTGCCATCAGTGATATTTCTAGGGTTGTGAATTTAGGGGGGTGTCGACCTGAAATTGGGGGTGTCCGGAGCTAATTAGTATGCATTTTGTATGCATACCATTGCAACATTACCAAATTTGGGGGTCCACCTCAAATGGGGGCAGGGTGCTAGGGGGTGTAAAAATATCCCTGGTTGCCAGTGCAGGGAGTATGGGAATAGGGCCAAACCTGCATTGCAAAACAATGGAGCTATATAAATGCCGCCGGCGTCCCTACATAGGTCCGATATCCAGCCGCCATCTGGTCAGCTTGCGGCTAGCTAGTGGACCGCTGTCTTGCCGATGATCGGCATGCCGACAGCGGTCCGCTCATAAACCGATGTGCAAAATGACAGTACACCGGTAGCGGCAACCGACATCGGGCCGCCAAATGACAGGCACTCGGTCCGCTAGCGGTCCGCATACTTTTTGCTGGCAGGGAAGTACCCCCGGTTAAGTACCACTGCACTAATCGGTGCTTGTTGAACGCGCGTTTTAGATTTACGCTGAACAGCCGGTATCTTGGACGGATGATACCAGGCATCGTTAACAACTTTAACACTCCGTTTCAACTGGAAGAGGTCAGTTTCAAGTGGCGAACGCCAGGAAACTGAAGTCTAGAACACAACACACAGCAACTATAGACAGCTCTCAGTCAGGACTACGGACCTCATCGCTAACTTTTGCTAACCGTTTTTTCTACTTAGTGATGGTGGTGGTGGTGTTATTATTGGTGGTGCTATTTAATAGTAGTAGTAGTAGTAGTAGTAGTAGTAGTAGTAGTAGTAGTAGCAGCAGCAGCAGCAGCAACAACAACAGCAGCAGCAGCAGTAGTAGTAGTAGTAGTAGTAGCAGAGTAGCAGCAGTATAGTAGCAGTAGTCTTAGTATTAGTAGTAGTAGCATTTAGTAGTAGTAGTAGCAGTGATTTGTATTTAGGAGGCCCTAGTAGTAGTTTTTAATAGTTTTAAGTTTTATTAGTTTTATTATTTCTTATTATTATTATTATTTATTATTATTATTAAGTGTTGTGTTTTCAGGTAAAGCGCTTCTTCGTTCTTCATCCGGACGCCGGAGCGGGTGAGAGGGGGCGAGGTTTAGCCCTGGACACCATTAGCGCCAATATTGTTTGGATGGACCGTAACCTTAACGACATTGCCAAGTGGCTGGAAAATAACGGATACGCATGAGTGGAGCCGGAACACTACCTTCTGTAGGCTATACAGTATATAAAATGTCTTTGATTAGCTGATTTACTGTTTAGGCAGTGATTTGTATTTAAGATGCCTATAGCTGTTTTGTAATGAGCAGTTTCTTCTCGACTGTAAATACGTATACGTGAGATTGTCGTTGAGTGAAACAGTGGCGGCGCCAGGTACGGGATTCGGGGGGGGGGGTGGGGAATCTCGACTGCTTATTCAGTCCCTGCCAGGCTATTTCAGAGGTTAGAGGAAACTCGGGTAACTTACAAATTTTAGCTACCTCAGCAGCCTAGATTTCAAAATGAATCTATCAGGAAGTTTATCGGGTATCCGAGTAAACAAAATTATATAATATACGAGGGTGGCGCAAAAACGGACTGTATTAAATGCAAACCTAAATGTGACTAGTCCGGTTATTTTTGCGCCACCCTATATGTATATATATATATATATATATATATATATATATATATATATATAGTTTTTATTCATCACTTATTAGAAATATTAACTTACTGTGAAGTATTACAGAAATTAATTTTAATTTATGTAGGCCAATTATTTTGAAGCCTCTTTTTTAAACAGTGGCCCGCCTGTCCCTCCCCTCTGATAGGTCCTGGCCTAGTTTAAGTCTGATTTCGAAATGTCCGCCACTGATGAGGCAGTGATTTGAAAATAGCACACGTGGGGGAGCCTGATACAAGGTTTCGGAGAGACCGCCCCCGAAATTTGGGGGCAAGCTGCAAATAGAGACCCGTTCTAGATTAAGTTTCCCTCTCACAATATAACTAGTGGGTTTGTCAAACTGTAGGAAAATTTCCCCGTATTTCTTGGGGAAGGGTTAGAAGCCCCCGAATCATAATGTAACTTCAGTGGATACCATTACAAGGTACGAAATAAATGTCTTAAAATCAAATGCATTTTAGAATGAAAAATATGAGTCCCTTCTTTTGACCCTGAAATTCAATAAGGCGGATGGCCAGTGTTTTATGCAGGCCTGATAGGGGGAAAATCCCCCCCCCTCAAAAAAATCCCAGCACTGACACAAATTTTTGCATTGAACCGTCTCTTAATCCCCTCCACCCAAGTCAACCCCCCCCCAAACCTGGTGTCTAGATAAAACACTGCAGGTGGTAGTCTGTCTGCAGTCGTCTCCGAGCACGGCCACACACACACACACACACACACACACACACACATATCAACTGTAGATAATCTTACTTATTTTTATATGTGTCTTATATAAATATTATCCGATATGGTTAAACTCAAAGTGTATCGAGTATTGTGCTTTTTTGTTATTACTGTTACTGTATTTGGAACAAGTAGATGTCTTCTGTTCACATTGGCGGCACAATCCAAACTCTCAGAAGTGTTTTATTACTAAAACGGCGCTATAGAAGTTCCATAAGTAAATGAAATTTACCAGTTAAAATAATAAAGTTACATGGGTGCTATCAGGGTGATACGGGTATCCCAAGTTACATCCATATTATTCCCAAGGCATGGGCCCATCCATAAAGTACGTACGCACTGAGGGGGGATTGGATTTTGGAGATTTTGCGCATGTACTGTATGCAAACCGGGGAGGGCAGGGGTTGAAAATATGCCTTTTTGCATACGTACTATATGATTGAGCTCTATCTGATAACATTCAAACTGACTTCTGCAGGTTTTAAGCGATAATTAAATACCCATTTTCTGACAGCTCTCAGAGAAGCCTTTGAGAGTATGAAGAGCATGAACAAAAGCAATTACACAAAATCTGTTACATGGATATGACGGGTGAGCACCGGGGCCTCTAGTCCCCCCCACCCCCCAAAAAAAATGCTTCTAATAACTCATCATAATTTTTAGACTTTTGTCAAAAGGGCATGGAAAAAAATAAATGTCAGCCTTTCTTCCACTTATATAATTTTAAAACGTGCATCAATCCCTATGGAAGGGGTGGGACATGAAGTGACCTACCCCCTTCAACTGAATTCCTAGATCCGCCCCTGATGGGGCATGGACTGGATGTGGGTGGGATTAAACGGGTGGGACATGAAGTGCCCTACCCCCTCCTCAACTGAATTCCTAGATCCGCCCCTGATAGGGTATGTACTGAATGCATCATCAAGTCATGAAAAAAACTGTTCATCTTGCAAACACATTTGACAGCCTTACAAAATCTAAATCAAAGAAGATTAATACATAACCTATTAAAACATAGAATTGAACTAGATAAAACAAACTGACCTCTAGTGTTCAAAAAATGCATCACTGTTTCATCATCAGAAAATATTAAAAAATCGCAGATCACTTAGAAAAACATCTACATATTCACGCACTGCATAAGAAAATTAATTCTATAATCGGTCAATTAGTGAATAAAAGGATTATGTTACGTATGCATAGACATGAAATAAAAGCAAGTCACATAGAAATCTTCCAAAATAATACCAAGAACAAACAATGAATTAAAGCAATATTCAATCTACCTATCTCTCATTTTATACAACAAAAATGTAATTTAAGTTTTATAATAACAATTATTATTGTTGGTGGTGCTGTAGTTGTTGTAATTGTAATTATTATTATTATTATTATTAATGCATCAAAATTATTTCTACAATGCATTCCTATTCAATACAATTTAATACAATTCTTATTCAATACAATTCACTACAAGTCCTATTCAATACAATTTTCTGCATCATAACTTTGAGTTCTCAAGTTCAGAATACAATATAACAGAAAATTATAAAATTATTAAGCTTTGAAAAATTCATCTTAATTAACGAAGATATTATAAATATTCCAGCAGCAGAAGTTCATACATTAAATATCAATAGAAAGCAATTTTTTCCCCATCGCCGGCTGACATCTTTATATCCGCTGCCAACTTCTGATGGAATGCAATAAAAAGCATTGAAAATCTCAAGAAAGCAGGTAGAAGTCAAGAAAAAAACACGTATCTACACATCATTGAATAATCTCCACTAGGTTTCAGAGCATAACCTTAACTTATAGACCCCTGAGAAGTAAAACTGATGTCACAGTTTGCTACATAAACAACCTATACAATCACATTCAAACACCGGACCATTTCATTCGCAATGTAACTTACGGTAACTGTCAAGTGTGAACCTTCGTAAGCTAACTTAATAATTAATACAACTAAATAATATTAATAACTGTAAGGCATGTACACATAAATATTTACTAAAGAAAATTAATCAGTCATGACAATGACAGTTGACATGGCTGTTATTAACACTAACAGCTGTTGTTATTAACACTTAACACTACCAAGATAATTCAGGATGCAAAAAACAAAGAGCTTACAGTCGTCTGCCTCAAACTACATTAATTAAACGTAATCTGAAAATTTTACAGAGTCTGCATCAAGAAAATTACGCAAAAGCAAACCAGAGTAAAAGTTACACATCTCTGTTAACCATGAAAATAAAACATCATGCAATTTACAGCATCACATACGACTTATCTAAATATTTGCTCTTGCCATATATTACTGTTTTAATTCCATCAAGTTTCAACAGTAACGTGCTGATGGGGGGGGGCGGTGGCCCCGGGCGCCGACCAGATGGGGCGCCAAAATTGGCTCGGCGACCTTTTTTGCTCATAAAACATTGTTTATAGACTTGGCCCCGGGCGCCCACCATTCTCTGCACGCCATTGAGTTTCAATGAAGTTGTTTATCCATTGTCAGCATAATCACATATTTAGATATAGATTCCTGCCTCGGCATTCATCATCATCATCACCAAAATCGCATAGCCAGATTGGGCTGTTGCTTTGCTCTGTGGCAGTGGCGGCTCCACTGAGGGGCCGTGCCCCCCTATTGAGCGTCTGCCCCTCCTCCCCAGTGACTTCCCCTGTTGGGACCCTATACTTAATGCTACATACATTCAACAACAAATGGTTGCCACACCCCCATGATTAGAAGTTGCCACCCTGACGGCCCCCCCACTTGCCAAATCCTGGAGCCGCCACTGCTCTGTGGCCGAGGTTAATCGTGTCCGTCCATAGATCTGGCAGATCTGACAAATCATAAACCTGAATGCTTCTGCATTGCTGAATGTTATAACAAGGTTTTCAAAACTCGACAAATAACACACTTGAGAACTAACTAACCGCTTGGAACTTAGCCTGTCCTGCATATACAATTAACTGCATTACAATCATTACAATCAACTTTTAACATATTCTCAAGATATCTTCATCATTGTAACATGCAGGGTGGCGCAAAAAAACGGACTAAATTAATTGCAAACCTAAATGTGACTAGTCCGGTTTTTTTTGCACCACCCTGTACTAACATCAATGTCATACTTGCATTCAATTTGAATGGACAAATCATAAACCTGAATGCTTCTGACAAAATGTTTGCTCAAACATGACACAACTGAAACCACAACACAGATAAGTGCAAACCTTACAAATAACCATTGAATTGGAAGGCTTGTGAGTTTTAACCCCTACCCCCCCCCCCCACCTACCCTCACAGGTTCACAGAACTAGGTGAGGAAAGTCCAAATGGGTGGTGATATATTTAGGCACTTCTAGCCATATAAGTGTCTAATGGCAGCGAAAAATTTGTGTCTGATTGTCTGCGGAAAAAACTGAAAATTGCCGAATTCATAAATATTATAGCAACAAGAGTAGATACGGGAGTTCCATATTGGACCAAGAAAAAAAGACAGATCTAAAACCACATTCAAATCGGGAAATACAATACGTTTACAAAAATCAATCCACATGTCATTTTCAGGCAACACTAGAACAAAAACATGCAGATACTGTGGTTGTATAAAGGTACGTGAAAAGTCGTCTATATAAGACCATCAGCCTAGGAATAAGGATTTCATTACGAGGTCAGCTCGGTGTCTATTAGGTGTTTAAGCCTATCGAGATACTGTGCATAGAGTTCGACGTCGTTGTGACCGGCGCCTTCGACCCAAAGAGGTTCGACCGTTGTCTGACAGCGACCGTGAATTTCCAACCCGTGAGAGATGTCGATCACTTCGTCTTCCGTTCCGTGGATGACGAGCACAGGTGATTTTATCTTGGGCACTTTTTCAATACTGCAAAGACGAAATACAAAATACGAAAACAATCTCACTCCTAAATGTAATGGATTTGCTGTGTGTGTGTTTTTTTTAACCAGGCATGTTCTGCTTCATATTCTGTTGGAAAGTTTCTGCTTGGAAAGTGTCTTACTTATCATCATCATCATCATTATTATCATCATCATCATCATCATCATCATCATCATCATCATCATCATCATCATCATCATCATCATTATTATTATTAATTATTACAATTCTTTTATTATTAACTAGATAAGCAATAAGCATGGCAAAAATGGCCAAAGACAAGAGCGCTTTACAATACTACATATACCTGACAAAATAAAACTCGACTGATTACAAATTAAAAACGAACCAATATCCCGCATGTTTGAAAACTCAAATCCACAACTTTTTCAAAAAGATTTTTCTTAAAGTTTCCAGCAAAATTTAAAATGACACAAAAACTTAACTAAAATCAAACAATGTAGATCTATTACCAGACAACTGATTTTCAAGGAAACACTGAATATCCATATTAACTTAACCACTTTACTGGCCACGACTCGCATGCGCGTCCATATGACATTACGTTACAAATAAATGGCCAGTAAAGGGTTAAATGAAAAAAAAAAAAACATGACAATGCCTATAGAAACCCAAGATTTTATGAAAGTGTACCTCAAAATCCCAATTTTAAAGGGATGACAGGATGCCTATAGAGACAGGGACAAAGACTAAGAGAAAGGTGGTGCGGATAGCAGGAAGGACACAGAAAGGGAAGGAGAGGAGGGAGTCAATCCACTGTATAAGAATACTAATAGGTGAACTGCATGTAGTCCTTTAACCTGTGAACAGCCATGGGCTCGTCCATATAGTACGTACGCAAAAAGAGGCATATTTCAACAACCCTGTTTGCACACCGTACATACGCAAAAATCTTCTAAATCCAATCCCTCCCCTCAGTGCGTACATACTATGTGGATGGACCCAATTTCAGAATATGAATAGTTGCCACAATTACCATCTCCACCTTTCCGTCTAAGAGATCGACTTACTTTGGAAAGGCATCAAAGAACCACGTTCGGCTGGTATCGGGAAACGCAACCCTCATTCCAGACGTAAGCGGCGAGTGCAGAACGACGCCGGCGACCTGGTGCCTCGAGGCCAGGTCGACGGTCGCGACGGTTCCGATGCTCTGGCCGTACAGGATCACCCTCTCCGGTGCGATGTTGTGACGTTCGCTAAGGCTTGCCCACACCGCCTCGGCGTCGGCGTAGAGGTTCTTCTCCGAAGGCTTTCCCGAACTCGCGCCATATCCGGAATAGTCGTAGCTGATGATGTTGCAGTGGATTCGAGTGCCGAGAAGAAAGAAGAAGCTCAACATCTGTCCGAGGTCTACGCCGTTCCCGTGGCTGAACAGTATCGTAAACTTCGGCGTTTGACAGCATTTGATGTAGGTGCAGGCGATCCGTTTTCCTCGCGAAGACGTAGTGGTGTAGACCTCGATCTGATCGAGTTCATTCTGAGAGTGTTGCCAGTCGGCTCTTTCATTCAACTGAAGGGTACACTTAGTTCCACTCTCGTCAGGGATCAAAATGTAAGAGGGAGAAGGAGGCATAAACGCCAACTTTGACACAATTTTTGAAGGACAAGGTGGACAAAAGAGACAGCAAACAGTGCGACAGTTCCTTAATCTCTGCATTTTATTCAAAGCTGTAAAGGCTACCCATTGAGAGTGATCACAAACTTCTACAAATCACGTCTAAAAACTAGAAAACAATCAGTAGAAAAGTAGACAACAACAATAATAATAATGTGATTTAAAGTGGTTTATGAGAATAAGAAAAGGCTGCATGAAAACCACTGTGGTAACAATTCAAGTACTTTATCAATTGACGCTTTAATATTTCCCAAATTTACAAAAAATTTTTTTACTTAGACACCAATTTCAATATTTAACATATAGATATTAATCTTGAAAGTGAAGCAAACAGGAAAATCAAAATTAGTAACATTAAACTAGTCAAACTAACAACATATTGAAAACTAAGTTCAAGCATACAAAAGAAATTAAAGACACTCGCCCAGACATAATTAGAACAGCAAATACATAGCGCCAATACTTTCATTCCTAAAGTCAGGCCAATAATGGCGCTACAAAAATCGCAACAAAAACGCTTGCGCTTTCATTTAACCATCGGCGCAAATACAGATAATAAATAAATTAAAAGCCAAATTAATAAATAAAACCGGTAAAATCCGGATAAATTAATCAATTACTTGATCGGTAATAATTAAATTAAAATACCTGAACGCCAATCGTCGGATTAAAGAAATAATTGAAATTATTTTATTAAGGCACAATATTACATAGATATGCAACACACTTCCGGGATTTTACACGCAACATAGAGGTCATATTAAATTCATTCTTCAACTACTATTTTTTTTAAAGTCGGCTAAATCATAGACTTTAATATCAATAATGAATCTATGGGCTAAATAATACATTATTGCTTGTTTAGCCATCTCATCGATTTCACTGGGCTGATAGAGTCGTCGACCCCAGGTCGATCACTCTTCGATCCAGTGGCGGCTCCGGGGGCCAGGGGCCAGGTCAATCAGTGGTCCCCAGTTGGGACCCTGGTAATGCTACATACATTAAACAACAAATGGTTGGCCCCCATGATAGTGCCCCCTCCCAGACCGTTGGACTCATCGGATAGTGAGAGATGATGGATGGTGGATAATTAATAATTATGCACTTCTATATAGCACCAGTTCTAATACCCAAGGTATCGATCGATGGTACTTCAAAATCCCACGTACTGTCTGTGCGGAGTGTCCTTCTAGCAACCTCTTCCGCGAACCTGCATGTTCAAGGTAGGCCCTATCCTTTTGGGTCTTTCTACTTCGCATAGCACCCTGGTCTGGAAACGACATTTTGCGTCGCCATTCAAAGGGTTTGGAACAGGACATCGGCAGACAGCCTCATCATTATCCGCTCACCTGAAACCAGTGTTTTATAGAGGCCTGTTAGGAGGGGAGATTCCCCTCCCCTCTCCAAAAACCCCCTCAAAATCTCCCCAAATCCCAGCATTTACACAAATTTTGCATTGAATTGTGTCTTTTTCCCTCCAAGCAAGTCGATTCCACCCCCACCCTCATCCTCAATCCTTCAAGGCCTGGAGTATGGACAAAATGCGGCCTGAAACCTTACAATCTTCCGCTCAAAGCTTACTGTCTTGAATTATGGTTCCCGGAAACTTTTAAATAATCGCCCGTCATCTAGTCTAAAGACTAAACCTATCGACCATAGGCGTAAACTTCTATTAGGCTCCTAGGTTCCAGCTCTCCAATTTTTTTTATTATTTTTGAGAGGTTAGGCTAGTAAAGGATAAAGGTATGAGTGGTTGGGCCCTGATCAATCTTTCATCTAAGCTTACGCCAATGCTAGGTTACCACCTGTGTTATGATAATTAAAGTCTCACGCTCCTGTTAAGTGATGAAATCAATATTCTGCGTGAACATAAAAATGTTCAGTATTTTACATCCCGCATCGTTTCCGCATATTTTTCACTCTGTGGCAGTCCATCCTTTTTTCTTTGCATCACAGCACCGGAAACGGAAATTGTTTGAAAAATTATTTAATAAGGCGCAGAAAAATTTGTCATCGAATTTCAGTCGAAAAGTATCTTTATATTTTAAAAAATTCAAGCGACCGCACGTGTTGCTCTGCTTGAGTTCTGTTTTTTTAAGCATAAGATGCACATGCGTGTAACTTAACTTCCATTCGCCAGATGGCCGTTGATTAACTCTGCAGTCGGCAGGTGACGCCATTCGAAACCGTGCAGAACCTCTCCGCCGTACACAATTGGTCCTGTTGGAGCGGAACGACCGCCTCCAAGTGCTCTGATTGGCCGAGGTTTGACGAATCACAACGCGATTGGTCAGCTGGTCGGCGGTCGCGTTTTGTCTTTCAATGTCAGGCGATGGTCTTCGTATGTTACGAGTTGAGCAATAAGAACCGCTCCGCGCTGGAACCTGAGCCGTTTCTGACTCGACGCCGGGCTGTTAAATAGGTTTAAAGAGTTTTATTTACCACCGGATTGGGAGCTAACAAGTTACAGCCGTCGGATTTTAGAAGGACTTATTCGGGATCGATCGCGTTGAAACACCGCAAATTGCTTTAAACGACACGGATTTAGGCCTAACTTATATTTTTCTCGTTTTATTATCAGCTCGTCGGTTCTTGCGAATTTCCCAGTATTAAATCAGTGAATAAGATGCCACCGACGTCTTCCGCGATATTTCCTCGCGTCTCCTGCTAAACTCGCGGATTAGTGGAAGGCCATGCGGACCGTGCGTGGCGTAAGGACTTCTGCCCACCGATGGAAACGCCCGTCTCCCCTTCTTACCCTTCTGGTTGTGGTTGTGGCGGAACTCGCGTCCGTGAGATCCTCCTGTCCCCGAGAATGCATCTGCCAGGGCACGTCGATCGACTGCAGCTATCGCGGACTCATCTCGGTACCCAACGACATACCGCCCGCAACAGATCGACTGTACGTTATTATATAATGGCTATTTTGCCTTGTATACCTACCTTTATAACACCAGTTCGGGTCATTGACGTAGCCACAATGGGAGCCCGCACATTAGGGCAAGGGGGGGCACTTGCCCCCTGGAAAATGCAAATACCAATATTTCACATTGAAATGTGAAAACATTGCTAAGCAGTGTTTTATACAGACCTGTTAGGATGAGAGATTCCCCTCCCAAACAAACCCTTCAAAATCTCCCCCCCCCCAAAAAAAATCGCAGCCCTAAATTTTTGCATTGAACTGTGTTCTTCCCCTCCAGCCAAGTCAATCCCCCCAAGGTCTGGAGTCTGGATAAAACACTGTTGCTAAAATATTAACCGTGACCATTGTGTTAAAATGTGTTTTGTCCCTCTTGGAAAAATTTATGTGGTGAAACCGCGACCAATGTGAATTGGCCCTCCTAAAAAATTTATGTGGGTGCCATGGTAGCCACGAGTGGCCGCCCAAGACGTGAACATGGTTTGGGTCCACCCATGGGTTGGATTGAGTTGGGTTGGATCAGAAATTTCCATGTTTATGTTGTGTCGGGACTCGGGTTGGGTAAGAAAATAAGTGGTAAGAAAAGACGTGGTATAAGAAATTTTAATGCATTACGGTCGGTTGGATTTTAGAAAATTGACACGTCCATGTAAGTACCCTCCCTATTCTAAGAAATAATAATAATAATGCAGAATGGCCGAATTTTAATCATTTAATAATTTAATGATGATGATGATTTTTTTTTTTTTTTTGATGATTTTGATGATGATGATGATGATGTTTACTATAAGGTGTTTTTATTATTGATGATGTTGATGATGATTTTTTTTTTTTTTTTGATGATCGGCCATTTGGCACTGTGTCCCGGCCCCCTGGTGATGCCGGGCCCTCTGCTGAACTGACATTTTAACCATTCTTGAGTGTTATTATTCATTTTATTGTTAATTATACATATTCATCATCGGATGATGGGATCCATGATGATGATGATGATGAGTTGATGATGATGATCTCGGATGATGATGATTCTGATGATAATGATGATGATAATGATAATGATAATGATAATGATAATGATAATGATAATGATAATGATAATGATAATAATAATGTGGTGATTTAAAATGGTTTACAGTAGGTGGCTAAGTTAGCCTGTGTGAAAAGTTGAAACCACTGTAGTAGGCTACGGTAGCTCTCTACGTTCAATAGCCTAGCTTCCCCAGATAACCTTTGAATCCGTTTATACTGTTTCAACTGTCACTGCCAATTCGTCCAAACTGTTCCATTTGTCCACAGCCCTTGCACTAACATTTTTTCATTTCTTGGTCCCACCCTCTGCTTAAGCAATTTGCATTTGTAACCTCCTGTGTCCTGCTATAGAGTGCTAATGTATAAAGAATCGATCGTATATACGGCACATCTACTTTCCCAGTCATTATTTTGTATGCCTATGTTTCTAGATCAAGTCTCTCTCTCTCTCTCTCTCTCTCTCTCTCTCTCTCTCTCTTCTACTTTTTAATGTGGTCAATCCCACATTGAAAGCTTTTTACATATAGCTTAATAAATTATGGCATCCAATATAGCCATCTTTATTGCTTGTCTTTGCACTTTTTCTATAAAAGCTCTATCTCTTTTTCCAAACATGGATTCCATGCCTGGACACAGTATAGACCTATTTTAGGCCGTACTAATGTCTTATATAGTTTTATGACTGTCTCTTTGTTTCGACTCACTATTGTCCTTTTCATCATTCCCAACGTTCGGATTCCCTTTTTTGCTACCTCCATACATTGTCGACAGTGTTTATTCTAGGCCTGTTTTGGGGGGAAATTCCCCCAAAGTTTTAAAATTCCCTCCCCCAAAATTTGTATATGTTGGCTTGGGGATGGAAACCCCAATAAACAGCATGGAGAGACAAATCTTGTCCCTCAAAAAAACATTTCAAACTCCCCCAATGTCAAGGTGGCTAGAATAAACACTGCAATGTCGAGATGCAGGATTAATACTTCTATGTGGATTATTGCCTCAAAGTCTCTTTCCTCCTCTGTGGTGGTTAGAACCCCCCTCCAGCGTAGACCTATTTATTATCATTATTAGATTTCCCAACATGCATTACAGAACATTTGTGCCAGTCCACAGACCATTAAAGCAATTTCCTTAGATCCTCCTTGTAAAATGCTAACATCATCATCAAAGTCAATTTTTGCATCAAATATTTCTGCATCAAAGTCAATATTTCTGCATATCTTTATGCCATCTGCCAAACTTGGAAAATTTGGATAGTAGGGCCTAGTCCTTCATCGATATCATATATATATATATATATATATATATATATATATATATATATATATATAATATATATATATATAATTCTGGCTGAGACGGGTGGTGGGTATCGCAAAAAAACGTAGAGGAAATTATGGTGGTAGGTGGCATGATGGAAGATGGAAGAGAGTAGGCCTACGTGGATATGCGAATAATAATTTTTTTGACAAAAAAACTTTGCCACCTTCCCTGTCTCGTCGGAGACTTATTTAACCAAAATGTCGCTGTTCCCCTAATCCCGAACCCTTAATCTTGTCTCAATAGCAAATCATGATTTGTTAAAGATCAATTAGCCTGCTAATTTAAATTTCTGACCTTGCCATTGGTGCCTAATAGCCTAGGTATGCCCCTAATCAATCGATCATTTCTATATTATTACTTGCGCTATATCCGGCCACGCGTTGGCGTCGGGATATATGGTATCAGTGGCGTAACGCGGGGGCACTTTGTTGCGCAATCAACTGTGAACGGCCTCCTAGATATTTTGGGTTTTCAAAAGGAATAGAAATGATGTGCTGACGAATTATTTGCTCGTGAGGTTTGAATTTAGGAGGTGATGACGTTTTTTTTGCTCGTTTTTCGAGACTTTGAGCCCCATGACAGCCCCCTGGCTTATAAATCTGGTCTAACTAATTTTTTACCCCCAAATCAGTCATAAAGATTTTTTTATGTGAGAAAGTTTTATATGGATATGGTTTATGTGGTTTAGTTAAGTTTTATACCCACCCAAAATACGGACTCCCAAATCAAAATTATTATTAATTTATTGTTATTATTAGGACCTATTATTATTATTGTTATTATTATTACTGTTATTATGTTATTGTTATTATTATTATTATTATTATTAATTTATTATTATTATTATTATTTTATTATTATTATTATTATTATTATTATATGATGTTGTTATTATTTATTATTATTATTATTATTATTATTATTATTATTATTATTATTATTATTATTATCTGACACAATTTCTTGTGCGCCATACTGCATGGGCCATAGTACCAATTATTGTCATAGATAAGGTCACATTATAGGTTTCTTTTTAACCGCTTGCATATTATAACTCCTTTGACAATTGGCGGGATCTTCCTAGAAATTCATTGCATTCCCCTCCCTCACGAAGAGTTCTTGGAACCGCCTCCGTCCAGCAATAAAGATTAATTATATTATTATCGATTCATAACTGAACCTGCTCTTTAAAGCGACGTGAATCGATGGTTAATTGATCCGACTGAATGATGTTGATTGCTTTGACAGTGACTTACAAGGGAACAATTTGACGACCATACGAAAACTAGATTTCGTCGGCCTGAAGGAACTTCGGATCCTGTAAGTAATAGTATAGGCCGAAGCGGAAGTTACGTAGGCCTATAGACCATTGTTTCCCTGACTGTTTTCAATGAGGAACCCGTTTTTCATTCGAAAAAGTTTTGTGGAACCCTGGTTTTCCGTAATTACACTAGAATAATTTAAAATTTGAACACATGTTTTCGTATAATGGCGTGCATGCCATAGCGCCTGTCCATAAGTATAGTGAATATGGTCGAATAGGCATTTATTGTTTTGGCCTAAGAAATCATATTATTACTTTATATATATATATATATATATATATATATATATATATATATGAGAAATAATAGGATGTTCCACGGATCCCCTATAGATACATAGACTCTTATAGACTAATAAGATAGTGTATGACTTTACTTGACTTGTAAGTATTTAGCATTGAGTGACACTACAATTCTTGGCACTCCGTTTTGAGTATGGAATGAAGAGAGATAGGCCTAGATGTCACATCATCATCATCATCATCATCATCCGTGGGATCATCGCCTGTTGGTGTGAAATGTCATCCATAGTATATAAGCTTACATGTGTTTGAATCTGGTGTAGTACTAAATACTGCATATAATAACACAATCTCCCTGGAAAAGCTACAGCGGACGCATCGAGTGGCTTCTATATGCGGCGGTAAAACTGCTTTTAGTTGATGAAAAATATGGCGGAGTGCTTTTCGAATCCCCTATCTATACGCCCTCAGCCGACTTATATCCCCCAAGTGGCACCGAATATTTCCAATTTGCCTAACAGACTAGTTTAGATCGTCCGTTGAAAGAGCAGGCAGAAGCCAGGGCCGGATTAAGGAACGAGTGAGCCTGATGGGGCTGAGAAGTTAAAAAGGTCGTCGCTTCCATAATTTGAAAATTGCCCCTTGTAAAATTTCCCGCCTCCTTCACTGGAACTCTCTGACAAACAAAAAGGTCGTCGTTTGAAAAACGGTGGGCCTATTTTTTATGGTGGGCCTGGGGCTTCAGCCCCTCAGCCCCGCCTTAATATGGCCCTGGAAGAAGCCAGACGATTCGAGAACGTATCTGGCTATTCGGGTAATGACAATTGACACTCTTTGAATGTGGACTCTTACTGTGACCTAACGTCATCTTCGTTTTTCGTCCGCAATTGTTTTGCTGTTTTAGACAGGTGCTTGACAATCGCATAGAGACCATAGAAAAAGGAAGTTTTGATGATTTGGTCTCTATGGAAAGACTGTGAGTATTTTTTGACTATTTACCCCAGATCGATTAATTTATTGGTAAATCAATCAATAATATAAATAGACTTCTATGGCGCCGCTGTCATAATACCTAGGGAATCAGTCGATGGTGCAGCTAATCCAATAGATCTTATAGATGATGATGCTGTGCTGGTTATAATTTGTGTTACCATTGGAACAAACTGGACGCATGCCTGAATTCAGGTTTTCAAATTATTGAAAAATTCATGGCTGTCCGCTGACTTTCACAACTCCTACGAAAGAAAAATGGTTTTGTCCGCAATTTTTCTTAGCAGAGTTTTTGTCAATTCTGCCTGATCATAGCATGCAGACAGACAGGCTGACAGAGAAAAAGAGAGACAGGCAGAGAAAAAGAGACACACATAGAAGAGAGAGAGAGAGAGAGAGAGAGAGAGGGAGGAGGGAGGGAGGAGGGAGGGAGGGGGGGAGGGAGGAGAGAGAGAGAGAGAGATAGAGAGACAGAAAGAGACAGACAGAGAGACAGACAGAGAGACAGAGAGAGGCATGCAGCGACATTAACAGATATACAGAGACAGAGAGACAGAGGGCATTGCGCTATATATACCTACGGAACCGTTTAACGCTCTAATGTAGAGTCCCACATTTATTTAGCGCCTGATTATAACGAATTATTATCTAAATCAAGTTCTGCCAAAAATAAAGGAGTAAGTTGAAGAGATATAAGACGAAACGTTGGCATTTGATAGGTTAAACAGTGTTGGATATAGTAGCGAGTTATACTCAGGGCGCGATTTGTAGGGGGGTGGGGGAATCTTCCCCCGCTGCCCAACTGCATCTCCTTACTGCTACATCCCCCACCACTACATTTCCCCCACTGCTACATTTCCCAACAACTACATCCTCCCAAGCTCGACATATCCCCCCACTGCTCCAGGTCACAAATCGCACCCTGGTTAGCCTACACTGTAGGTCCTACTTTGACTAAGTTACCGTAACTTAGTTACAATTTTTAGTAACTGTAACTGGATACATTTTAAAAATGTAACCAGTAATTGTAACTAAGATACTTTTCTGAGTATCTGTATCTGAATTCGTATAGTTACTTTGCATTGCAAGCTAGTGAAGCTACTTATATTTCTGTTAGTATCGGCGCGTCAAGAAGATCACGTACAGAGCCATGTAGATTTGGGTGGATTTGGGGCCCGTGCCCCTGCGACCCTCCCCAAAATCATCTTATGTATATAAATTGTAAAGTTCTCTAGATTTTAATAGAATCTGCCTAGGACGACGAATACCACGGGGGTTGTAGCCCCCTAATGCAGTTGCGGCTCCACATCGGGGACTCGCGGGGGCCCGTGCCCCTATTGTATGCCTGCCCCCCTGTGGCCTCCAGTTTGGGACCCTATACTTACTACTGCATGCCTATCAACAAATGGTTGGCCCCGTGCTTAGAAGATGCCACCCAAACGTCCCCTTCCCCCACTTGCCAAATCATGGAGCCGCCACTGCTCTGGTGCAGGCCAGGCACCGTCTGACTGTGGCATTGAGTGTGTATTTAGCTTTAGCCGCACGTGTGCGTTGTGAACTGGATTGCGAATGTTTGCTCAAGACGAAGCCAGCTCCAAAGAAACAAATATCAAAGACACGCTGTTGAAAATACAGTATATAGACTGTAGACTCTGTATCTGACAAAAACCAATGTATAGGCCTATACTGGATAACTACAGACAAACAGAGCAATTTTCAGTTCTCTTTAGGTCCGTTGAGTTACTCCATGCATTCTTCTAACTGGCTCAGAGGCGGATCTAGGGGGTGCAGGGGGAACTGATCTCTCTTGTCGACAAGTGCTTGCGAGGGGAATCTCCCGATTATCTAATCCAGGATTGTCATTCTTCGCTCGACAAATCGGAGCACACGCCTGCAGACAAGGAAGCTTGTCTCCCACAGGACATCCACTAAAATGGGAGACAGGTCGTTTAGGATCGCAGGACCAAACGTGTGGAACTCTCTTCCAGACCTTCGTGATGCGTCTCCATGTCTTTCTATCTCAGCTAAAGACATATATGTTTGAGAGTTTTAATTGACTGCAGCGGCGCTTTGGTGCCACAAAGGGCCTGAAGTATATTTATCTATCTATCTATCTATCTACATGCGCCGAGGTGGGAGGCGCTAAAATTGTTTTAAGGTAGGATGTTCCGCTACGGGCGATGACCTTTTTTTGCTTGTCAGGGTATTCGCGAAGTTGAATGAAGAATGAAGAGGCGCCAAAATGGGCAGAACGGCGGGCTTTTTTTTCTTATGATTTTCTTCAAGTTGAGGGGGCCATTGTATGTTTTGTCCCCAACCTGAAATCCTGGCTACGTCCCATGGTTCAAAGAAGCCGTTGGCGCCCGGGGGGGTAAATTTTCGCCCCCAACAGTTTAATAAAACTGTAAAATGAGTAATGATCTTTTGATCAGACCTTTTTGACGTAGCTAGTCATGAGCTGGCAATACTGAAGTTACCTTCGATGGACGTTTAATTTTTCAAAAGGTGTGGAGGAGTGAATCTTGGCTTCAGCCCCCAAATCATGGCTACGACCCTGTTCACAGCGTTGGAACAATGGCCGAAGGCTGGTGATTACCTTTTTGCTCCCCAACAATGGACAGCGCCCGGGGCAGCTTGGCCTCCCTGCCCCCACCTAGTGACCTAGCTACTGTTCTGTTCAATAGGCATTGCTGGTTGTTTTTGTTTTCATTGCAGGCGTCTCAATCGCAATCGACTCACGTCCATTCCAGACTTGCTGTTCGCCAACATGCCGCGACTTCACCGCCTGTGAGTAGAGAGTATAATAGAGCTATAGGCCTACATCAGCCAGCTGTGTAAGATAAATTCTCGTAGAAACTCGTAGACGGATTCTGGTGCCAAAGCGGAAAGCAGTTCCGGGGACCAGGTTATTCGAACACACGCGCACAAACACACACACACACACACAGAGAACACAAACACATAAATACACGAACACACACACACACACACACACACACAAAAAACACAAAAATTCCCAATGTGCTGCTGGCGTGCTGGCGTGAGTGCTGTAAAACCCCGTCCATGCAGTAACTGCCGTCGTCTTAATTGCCCCTTTGTGCTGCTGGGGAGGGTTAGGGGCAGGGGGGGGGGAAGCGAGGGTCTGTGCGGGGCCGCGGGTCTTGAAATTACGACCCTCTCGTTCGGGCGGATGTCGCAATCTACCCTCGACTGCAACAAAGCACCAATCTCACTGAACACTTTGGCGACGGAGGACGACGAGGAAGCGACTTAGTGCAGGCGGCCGCGGTCTCCGCCTCTGTCTTGTCCGCCGCGGGGAGGGAGGGAGGGGAGGCTTTCAGTGGTTTATCGTCGCCTTTGTTGTCGGCACGACTGCAGGAGGGAAAGGGGGCGTTTGGGGAGGAGGAGGGGGTGTCGGGGGCGGGTGGGGGGTGTCGTAAGAGCCCATCTGCTACAGCGCATGCGTTAAACGGTTTAATTAGACGCCGTTTGGATTAGGCGTTCGTCTAATCCGGATTCGGATCGTAAGATGGCGCTTCGGATGCCTATGCATGATCCGGTGAAGAAGACGCAAAAGCATCCGGAGGAGGAGGAGGTGGGAATGGGGGATGGGGGAGGAGAGGAGCGGCTGGAGCGGATCCTCCGGATTTCGAGAGGAAAGAGATTTTGCCGACAGCGAAGATGTTGTTGTAGTAAATGGCGGCGTTGGTATACTTACTTACTTACTAGGGCCGAGGATTGAATTTTCTGCTTCCGTTACGAACAGGTGGATTCATCTGGTGCTGGAGAGAAAGAGAGGAGAGAGAGAGAAAGAGAGAGAGAGACACTAATGGGCGAGGAGGTCTCCATGCTTACAGAGACACTGGCCACTCGCTTTCTTTCTCTCTCCTTAGGTTCACTTCTTTCGAGCGAGTGCCACTGACGCCCGTAGCAAAAGACCCGATTAGCTGCGATGTTTCAGAGAAGAGAAAGAGAGACCGACGGACAGAGAGAAGGAAGGAATTAAAAAGCTGGAAAAGAGAGACAGTCCCATGCAGAGAGAGAGAGAGAGAGAGAGAGAGAGAGACAGACAGACAGACAGACAGACAGACAGACAGACAGACAGACAGACAGACAGACAGACAGAAAGAGAAAAAGAGAAGGAGAGAAAAAGAGAAAGAGAGATACAGGCAGACAGAGACAGACAGAGTCAGAGAGCGTCTTGTATTCTAATGCAGCAGATGAAGAGACGAACCAAGTTCACCGGGAGTGCAGAGTTTGATTTCTGCTTATTCCAGTTCGTTTACAGTACACTCCCTCCTCCTCCCCTCCTCCTCCTCACCTCCTCGCCACTTTCTTACCTTTCTTTAGAACCAGCATTTGACCCCTGACCTTGCGGTGCGTTCTCAGTCGGTGCGGGTTTTTCTTCTCCGTTGCAGAGACTTGAGTTACAATTCGATCCACGGCGTCGGCCGAAAGTCGTTGAAAGGCGCTCCTCTGCTGAGGAATCTGTAAGTCGTCTTTCGCATTGATATTATTTTACAGTCCTTAACCTCAGTTAAGGTAATAGTAGCCTCGGGTCTGAAGACCGAAGCCCCTCTTAAATCATCGTTATATAGAGATATTCAGATTCAGAAGTCGAAAAGAACGTGAAAAGAGAAACAATGTACATGGGCGCCCACAGAAATTTTTCCAGGAGGGGCAAATCGTCGATATATAGAGATATTCAGAAGTCGAAAAGAACGTGAAAAGAGAAACAATGTACATGGGCGCCCACAGAATTTTTTCCAGGAGGGGCAAAACACATTTTAGCACAATGGTCACGGTTAATATTTTAGCAAGGTTTTAAAATTTCAATGTGAAATATTGGTATTTGCATTTTCCAGGAGCCAAGTACCCCCTCTTGCCCTAATGCGTTGGCGCCCATGTTGGCGCAGCCACGTGGGGGTAGGGGTGCTGGATCCCCTATTCTGGCTGGGATCGGTCGTGAGATTAGCGCAAACCCGTTGACAGTGGCGGCTCTACGGGGGCGTGCCCCTATTGAATGCCTGGCCCCAGACTCCAGTGACCCCCTGTTGGGACCCCCTATATTTTACGTTTATGAAAAATAGTTGCCCCCATGCTTAGCAGTTGGCACCGCCCCCCCCCATTTGCCAAATCCTGAAGCCGCCACTGAACGTGCGAGGAAGAGACTAGACGTTTTTGCTCGTCGGGGACTTCCTTAAACCTGAAAATGTCAGTGTGCTCCCATTATTCCGGAACCCTGGCTGCGCCACTGATTTTGGTACTGCTGGCATTGTTGCCCTCTGCAACTAGCTTTAACTAACTTGGCTGAAACCTGGGCTGTCAGTTATTGTGCCCTGGCAATTGTTGATTTAAAGTTGATTGTTCAAGTTGATTAGTAATTAAGCTGTGGTTATCTAGTTTTGCTGCATTTAACTAGAAGAACTACATTTCGACAAGTTACTGGTCTACATGATAATTGCTATGTCGAGTATAGGGTTATTCAGCTACGTCCCTTTTATGTTGACATTATATTATTAGCACTAATTGCACATAACAAATTGTCATTTTGACATCACCACCTCCTCCAGCACCACCACCACCACCTCTACAAGTTAGTGTATACACTGTAACTACAAGTACTATTACTAGCACTAAAGCACTAATACTACCATTACTACTACTACTACTACTAGGCCTACTACTACTACTACTACTACTACTACTACTACTACTACTACTACTACTACTACTACTACTACTACTACTATTACCACTACTAGTACTACTGATAATAATAATAGGCCCTATAATAATAATAATGATGATGATGATGATGACGATGGTGACCGTGGTGGTGGTGATGATTGATGATTGATGATGATGATGATGATGATGATAATAATAATAATAATAATAATAATAATAATAATAATAATAATAATAATAATAATAATAATAATAATAATAATAATAATAATAATAATGATGATGATGATGATGATGATGATGATGATGATGATGATGATAATAATAATAATAATAATAATAATAATAATAATAATATTTCAGACAGTTGGATAACAACGACATCTCTTGTATCAACGAGCACGCCATTCGAAATCTACGCGACATGGAGATTCTGTAAGATAGGCCTACGTTCCTACTCACTCATGTCGCGCAATTACATTCAGGGGCGTTTGAATTTGGTAAAGTAAAATATATAAGTGTTTTACTTGCGCTATAGAATGCCATACTGATAATAACAAATATTTGGGACTTTCATTGGCCTTAACTTAAGCAATAAATGCGCAAATGGCTTGGACTTAGAATGGGTTTTATTCTTATACAAATGTTACAAATTTCCTAATGTATAACTTAGCATGATTTAAAGTGGCTTAGGAGATGTTACTGCCTGTGTGAAAGCCACTAGAGGCGCTAACGTGGCTTGAACCCGCTCCGTCAGCCTGACGCTCCAGCACGTAACCCACTCTGCCATCTTCCGCCCCGTAAACAATTATCTTTGAGGAAAGTGATGTCGGCCTAGTCGTAACCCGCCCGGCAAAAACGCCATAGTCATGCGGCGCTACAAAAACCATATTATTGTTCACGCCGCGGCTACAAATGAACACCGATTGACGACGTGTTTTACAGGGGCGTAGCGACGAGGGGGTATATCGGTATATATACCCCCTCCAAATCAGGCTACCTTAAAGTGTTTAATGTGTTTTTTAAGGATTTCTAACGTTTTTAAAGATTTATGCCCCCAAATCACATTACCCCCCGCGAAATCAAATTCCTGGCTGCGCCCCTGGTGTTTCAAGGAGTTTCTGACGTAACCATTGCGTTGTCGTTTAGACTTTTGAATCTGGTTGATAAAATTGGTTTTCTATGAGCTTCTGTCTGCTAATGTAGAACACTCAACAAGAACAACCTTACTTATCTACCGAAGGACGTATTTTCCAGCATGCCAAAACTTCGAATCATGTAAGCAGATGTCATCTCTCTATATCATCATCATCATCATCATCATCATCATCATCATCATCATCATCATCATCATCATCATCATCATCATCATCATCACAATCACCATCATCATATTATCGATGTCGTTCACAAAGTGAAGAGGCGAAGAGCTTGCCGAAGGTTGCTACGCAGTGGCTAGGGTCAGATTCGAACCCGCTACCATCCGGTTGCGTGTCAAGAATGCTACCACTACTCCACCACCGAGTACCAGCAAAAAACGCTACAATTATAGACAGTAGTCAAAACCAATATCATTAGTCTGTCGTTTGCGCGTTTACTCTTAGAGACGATATCTCAGCTACAGATTCTAGGCCTAGGTGTCCGACGCCTGGGGTCAAAACATACTGATGGAACCCCCCCCCAAGCCCAACCTCAACTTCCGAAAATCCTGACTGACAAGCAATTAAAAGGTCGTCACCTTATTTTGCTTGGTCAGTTAGCTTCTTTCCCCTTTTTTGCTACCTTAAACCCAATTTTGGCGCCCACACCCCACCCCGGCGCCCGGCGACATATGTACTCCCCGCCTCTAGATCCACCTCTGTTCAGTCCTAAGTAGGGCCTACTCCTAACAAATATATGTTGTCACTTCCAAGATAAGCATATAAATTCGTTGACCGGGTAATGGGTATCTTGTCTATCTCTGTCTCTGTCTGTCTGTCTCTGTCTCCCTCTCTCTCTGTCCCTCTCTCCCTCTCTTTCTCTCCCTCTCTCTGCCTGTCTGTCTGTCTGTTGTCTGTCTGTCTGTCTGTCTGTCTGTCTGCCACTTTCATGCTGTACATTTCCATTTTCCGGTGTCGAACCCGGTTTGGTTCGCTTTGCAGGCGCATCGCGGACAACCAGTTCGTCTGCAACTGTAACCTGTCGTGGCTTGCCAAGTGGCTGCGTCACCGACCCACCCTCGGCCTGTTCTCCCGCTGCGTAGCGCCCACGAGACACCGGAACACCGAGATAGCCGAACTACAAGACGTAGACTTCGCTTGCGACGGTAAATTCAGAGACGACATATATCGTTGACTTCGCTTTCGACGGTACATTTTGAGACGAAATAGGCCTACATCGTCACTCGGCGAACAACTGGGTGTTGAAATTTGTGTTGTAATGTAATGTAATGTAACATTTGTATAGCGCATCTTATATTTCTAATCAGAGGCGCGTAACAAATGGTGTAACATTTGATTTTGTACGATTCCATTGAAAGCGACGTCTTGAAAAATTACGATGCATCTCCACTAAGAATGTCTGTGGAAAAAGCTCGTTTCAATAATATTTCGACTTGACGATGACGGTGATGATGATGATGACGACGATGACGGTGATGATGATGATGACGACGATGACGGTGATGATGGTGATGATGATGGTGATGACCAGTGTTTTCTCCAGACCTTTGTGGGGGGGTAGAATTGAAGCCTTTTTAGGGAAAATTGTCTTGGCTGGAGGGGAAGACACACAGTTCA
>CM030852.1:4299933-4332433 GCA_018105865.1 Metaphire vulgaris
GTCACTTTTTAAAATCCTGTTTTATCAGCAATCTTATAATTTCTGTGAAATGTCAAACACGGCAAATCAATGACAGAAGGTCGATTCATCAATTAATTGATTTATTCGTTCGTTCGTTCATCATCCATTCATTCATCCATTCATTCATTCATTCATCCATTCATCCATCCATTATTTCCCACATCCATCCATCCATCAACCCAATTAATGAATGCAGGCGCCGCTGATACTAGACAATATAGAAGATTGTGCCCGTTCACAAGTTCTCAAGACTTTTTCATTCGTCCATTCATTCATTCATTCGTCCATTCATTCATCCATCCATCCATCCATTGTGTCTATAAGGTTCTTCGAGATGTAAGAATACTGAGGCAGTAAACAATTTGCTGATCAGACCCTTGCATGCTATAGTAAGACGATACGAAGTATATAGCTCAATTGATAGCTGCATGGTGTTTTCTTTGTTAAGTGTTTGTTGGTAAATTTTGCGCTGCATGTTGTGGTCTGTTTCAGAGTTCTCTATGGCAACCAAATCAGCGATCTCCCTCCGGGCATATTCAGTGGCCTCCACCTGCTGCAGTTGCTGTGAGTAACTTTGTTCAGTGTTCACGAAAGAGGTAAATCTTGCCTTGTCGGGGCCGAATCTCTTAAAAGTCAGAGTGTTGTCGAGTGTTTCCAAGTAGGCCCTAGATCAGCGGTTCTCAACCTTTATAGTGCCACGACCCTTTTAATTCAATTCCCATGATGTGGCGACCCCCAACTAGGCCCGCCGAGAGAAATTCGGGCCCCTGCAGAATACAATTTCTTGACGACCTTTTTTCTTTTTTGCTTGTCAGCCTTTTTTACATCTTAAAATTAGCTGATGACCTTTTTTGCTCGTCAGCCTTTCTACATGTTAAACTGAGTAAATTTTGCACAATAACAATAAAAGAGACAACCCTATATTTCTGAAGGTCTCCGGCGACCCCCTGGCAAATCGTCATTCGACCCCCATTGGGGTCGCGACCCACAGGTTGAGAACCGCTGCCCTAGATCGTTCAACTCTAATTATTCTATATGTATTTTATTTATATTTCTGTTAAGAAATATAAATATCTAGCACATTACTTTCAACATCACTTCTACTTCAACCATAACTTTAAATTGGGATAACCACCTTACGGGATTCTTTTCCCTTCGGTTTTCCGTCACTCATTTTACTATAATCAACCTCTGATCAACTAATTACTTTCTATGTTAAATTTTAATTACATCTGTTTAGTTACTAAATTTGTATTCATGTGTTAATTTTTGATTATTTTTGATTATTAGTTAAGAGGTATTATTAAATTCTGTCTCATCGCCAATAGAAGTGCGCTTTAATCTCGTAGCGTTTCTAATTCTGATCAGATATTCAATACAATTATACAGTGTACAGTGTAATCAGTTTGGTATTTGTAGCATTGTAGAGGAAGGGAGGGAAATTCTTGGTCATTGCTTACTTACTTATTTCCCGTAAATTGTCCGCTCATTAGTCTATAGATAACAAGAAAACGAGTTTCATTCTGTCATTAATTTATTTAACTAACTTAATTGTCGTAAGAAAATTAACATTTCTCCCATCCCCCTTACGGATCTGACTCAAATATCAGTGGCGGCTCCACCGGGGGGCAGGGAGTCCGTGCCCCTATTGAGTTCCTGCCCCCAGTTGGGACACTATACTTAATGTTACATACATTAAACAGCAAATTGTTGGCCCCATGATTAGAAGTTGCCACCCCCAACGGCCCCCCACTTGCCAAATCCTAGAGCCGCCACTGTCAAATATCACTCTGTTTTGAAACAAAACGTACATTGTAAGAGTTTCAACTTTCAAGTTGATGCCGAGGGTTTGATATGTTTGAAAGATTGAGTTTCGACGTTTTATTAAGAAGAGATTTTCAAGATATTTTGGTAAATTAAATTAGATGGCTTCCGAGTTGCCAAAACGGGATTTGGGGATTTGACTCCAAACATGGAGTGACCCAAGATCACCGATGGTCGAAAATATTTGATCTGGAGTCTCTACTTATTTACTTTATAGAAAATGTCATATGCTGCGTGAGGGCAAGCTGTTTATATAGCGATAATAATTTATATCTTGCACTTCTATAGCACCAGTTTTGATATCCAAGGGTATCAAATCGATGGTACTTCAAATCCATCCGCGAAAGACCAGACCATTCCAGAGATCAGTCAGCATAACATGACGGTCTTTTGCTGTATTTTAAACGTTAGGGGCCATCCACAAATGACGTAGCGATGCACTTGGGGGTTCAAGCATTTGTGACGAAGTGTGACAACGTGGGGCGGGTCAGAATGTGACGTCACATAATACGAATTTTTTAGGTGGCCACCTTTTCTTTGCTTGCCAGCACATTTCGACAGAAAAAAAAAAAAACGCAAGGGGAAAGATGAGAATGACCTTTTTATTATTTGTTTATAGTTTTGCTTGCCGAGATTTTTAAAATTAGATGGGGGTTAACGCGTTGTGACGTCATATTTGAGGGGTCTGACTTTTTGTGACGACGTGTGACGAAAGGGAGGTAAAAAAACTGCCAAAATCGCGTAACGTCATTTATGGATGGTCCCTAAATACAAAAATAATACGACGATGGGGAGGGGTTTCGTTGTTGAAATAGCCTAAGTCGACGCATGGAAACGATTCTATATATTGTGTTATTTGTTATTTCAGATTGTTGAACGCTAATCGAATCACGTGCGTTCGCGTTGACGCGTTCGAAGGTCTTGCCAATCTGAACCTGTTGTACGTATAATGAGATTATGCGTTGATTTTCCCTTTTGCCACCGATCAAAACATGAGCCATAGGGCCTACATTCTATTTAGATTATTCGACTGGGAACGGCATTCCAACGGAATGCGAAACCCAGCTGGCTTTTCAAATGATATCGAGAACTTCCCACAGTTTAACTTATCCGTGTATTTAATGCATCTATCGTTAAAATGGATGGATATATCCGGGGGAGGGGTTAAGGCGTTAATACAGGCTCCTAAAATCATGGATGTAAAGTTGGTAATCAGTGGTTTAGAAGACGGGGAGGTTATCCAACTATATACTTCCTAAAATCAGGCTACCTTAAAGTTTTTAATGTGGTTTTGAACATTTTCAGAGTTTAAACAAAGATTTATACCCCTCTCCAAATCGCATTATACCCCCTCAAATCAAATTCCTTGCTACGCCCCTGTTGGCAATTTGAAACTCTGATTTTGTTTAACGGATTCTGCGCGTGCATTACTGTTACGCAACAATTGCCGATAAATACTTTACGACATTATGTAATTAAAAGCTCTTGCAAGGACCAGACCAAATGGAATACTTCAAAATACGCGGGGGGAATTTTATTGGCCGTAATGTAAACAATTCCGAACACTCACCATGTTTACTGTTCTACTGTTTATTATAGTTCTCGTTTAGTACAGCAATATTCCGTTTTTCCACGTGTTGAGTTTGACACTCGGCTATAAATAGGCCTTGTCTTGTCTTGTCTTGTCTTAAACTGTCTTCGCGCCGAAGATTGGCTGCATTTGTGGACTGCCTTCCTCCAAGTGTTACGGTCTTCTGCTGTTTTTGCAGTTCTAGTTCTGCTTTATTCCAGCGCAGTGGCGTCGCCAGGAATTTTTGGTTGGGTGGAGGGGGGGCAAAATGGGTCTGGCGTGTCAGATTCCTTACCTACCCCCACTCCCCCCACACACACACACACACACACAAAACCTTCTCACCGGATTTGCGCGAATCTGGTAGGTGGTCTGGGGCAGGTTGGGGGTGGGGGACACTCGGGACAGTTGCCCCATTTGGGGAAACTACCTCCCCCGTCGTCACACATCGTCACAAGTGTTTGAACCCTTCCCCATAATTGCGTGACGTAATTTATGGACAGTCCCTCCGTGGCGACGTTAATGTTCCAGCAAATATTGGCGTATTGCCTCATTTAGACTTTATCAATAACGGTGTAAATGCAGTGAAAATGTAGCTTTTCAGTCAGTTCCTTTTCAGCACAGTTCTCTGCTATATATAATTTCAAATATTTCCCGTGTCAGTGGAGACTGCGTTTAAACGACCTTTCATTATCGTATACGATGTTATTTGCACTCTGCTTTTGTTAGGTCGCTGTATGACAATAAGATCCAATCGCTTGCCAACTGGACGTTTGCACCGCTTAGAAACATCCAGACTTTGTTAGTAGAATCTTTTGTTTGTTGCTACTCAGCTACTGCATGCAACCTGTGTAATTTATAATAATAATAATAATAATAATAATAATAATAATAATAATAATAATAATAATAATAATAATAATACTACTACTACTACTACTACTACTACTACTACTACTACTACTACTACTACTACTACTACTACTACTACTACTACTACTACTAATAATAATAATAATAATAATAATCGGAAAATTGAAGATAATCCGTTATGATTTCTGTATTCGTCCTAATGATGGTGCAGGAACAAAAATTGTTGTTGTTTTGTTTTTGGTGGTGGTCATTATCGGTTCCAGAATTTCTTGGTGGGAGGATAAAATGAATTCATAGAAAGTTGGTGGGGTGGGAGATGAAAATAGAAGGAAAAAATCAATAAACTTTGTCGAAAAAGGCTGGAAAAGGGAATTTTATCCCCAATTTTACTACACTTTTACCCAAAAATAGGTTTCACAAGCAAAAAAGTAAGTCCGGCGGGAGGGTATGCATCCCCACTCATCCCCCACGTGGAACCGCCACGGTGGTGGTTGTTGTAGTGGTGGTATTAATATCACAGACGATTAAAAGTGATTTCTTTGACATCTTCTATGACTGACGAACGTTTCTCGGCCATTTATCTACTTAAATCTGAGTTAATTTAGTGTTGAAATCTATCGCGTAGCGCTGCACCTTGCACGATCCATCGCAGAGATTGCGACCTCTGATAGGGCGCACGAAATCGCATGGTTAACGCTAAGTAATTCGTTTTTGATTGGTTGTTTACATCGGCGGTTGTTACTGGTTGATTGATGGGAAAGCCCCGGGGGTCAGAGGGGTCGACCGAGCTGTGGTACTTTAAAAAGGCAACCGTCCCCTCCCCCTCCCCCGATCTGGAAGACTGCATTGCAGCGGGCTGATAAGATTATTGCTACTGTCGCTAGAGGTTTCGAATTCCTTTCGTTCAAACAGTTCTGTCTCATGCCAGCGATAATGGACCTAGGCCTGTAGCTCCATCTCTCATAATCTAGGCGCTTAGGGTTCGATTGAAATTCGGCAGGCAGACGATCGTTGGATAATTATAAATCGCTAGCTGTTTCCCCGTCAAAAATGACGGAGTGGGCTTGGCTATTTCCTGCCCTGATTTTTTGTGAATGTTCTAGGATATTGTTCAATGATTTGTCATAACCGTAACGCTAACGCATCTTGTTTACGTCCTGCTGCTGTGTTATGGTCAGTGTTCGATGGTCCATGGGGGGGTCGGGGTCCTCAATGTTGGGTTTTAGCAGTATGGAGATCGGAAATTTTGTGGTGGGAGTTCTCCAGTCCCAGTTCTTTTCTAAATATCGATCGTTTGTTATAATTAAGAACGCTGTTTGGTGTTTTTTTTCTGTGCTTGGATTTATAAATTTTATGATTTGAAGTACCATCGATCGATATCTTTAGAATTTTAGAAATGGCGCTATAAAAGTGCATTATTATTATTATTATTATTATTGTTAAAATAAGTCCTGGCTGAAATCAGTCATTATCAGCGTGTACGTGTAGGTCATTTACCTTCCACGGATTACGACCTGTGATTTTACTTAAAATAGACCATCAATTGTCACTTATTTGTTATCACTAGGGGCCGTCTATAAATGACGTCACGCGATTTTTACAGTTTTGACCCCCCCTTCGTCACAAGTCGTCACAAAATGTCAGGCCCCCTAAAAATGACGTCCCAACGCGTTGACCCCTCTTTCTAATGTCAAAATTAATGTTTCAATGCACTTATTTCTTGAATGAAGCGAGTATTGCAATGAATTCATTTGAAAATATTCATTATAATTATCATAGTTGAAGCGATATTCAGAAACTTTTTCAAACTACTATTTGTAAACAATGAATTATAAGTGTAAAATACGTTCAACTTTGCGGTAGCATAGCATTGCGTTATTCAGTGTTTATTCTATGCCCTTTTGGGGGGGATTCCCAAGTTTGAAAATCCCCAAATTTCTATATGTTGCATTGGGGAATGGAAATTTGCCCCCCCCCAAGTGTGACGAGAGGGGTTTTTTATTGTGGAGAGGGGAAAAAAGAAAAGGATATGACCATAGAGAAGAGTGTTTTATAGAAAAGGAAGGATGTGATTACCTTTTTTTTGCTCGTCAAGGTTTTTGGGCAGACAAACCTTCTCTCCCAAACATTTCAAACTCCCCCAATGTCAAGGTGGCTAGAATAAACACTGGCGTTATTAATAACAATATTTAGTATTATGTGACGTCACTTTTCTGGAAACTACCTCCCCCGTCGTCACACGTCGTCACAAATGTTTGAACCCTTCCCCATAATTGCGTGACGTAATTTATGGAAGTCCCCTAGGGAGTTTCAGTGATGGTTTAAGTGCTTGATTCTTTGTGACAAAGGGGAGCAGTCTGGTCTAATTAGATTCCATTTTTATTCAGATTATCCTCTAACGAATATAACAGACTAGGATAGCGTATATAGCGGTCAATACCTTAATTAAATCTTGGATCTTTTCAATTTATAGTCCATGTTGATTGCCTCTGTGGGCTTCTGTCTAACAACGCCCTCAATGTTAAAGAACCCGAAGATAACAACGTCATTGCTGTTAAATTGTATTATTTCGATTAAATTTACGGATAACGGTGGTGGCAAGTCTGCATGTATATCACACCCCTAGTTAAAACTCCTGCTTCGTGTATAGCAATAATTATAATTATTGCATTCCCCAAAGACTAAGCTCAAATAATCTAATCTTAAACTTCTATAGCGCCACTTCATAATGCACAGAAGCATCAGCCGATCGCACGCCAGATCAAATCATTGAAGATCCATGCAGATCCTGTGCTGGTCGGATAAATTCACTGCGCACGTCTGAACGCGACAGCTTAACTCTTAACCGGGCAACTATCTGTAGCTCAATGTAAAATGGACGAGCGTGACTGGGGGCGCCGAGTTAAGGGGTTAATATAGTTTTAAAATTTTATTACACCGTATCTTCTCTGTCAATTTGATTTCTAATAACAACGCTTACGGCTGGCGGCGTCTTCAAAGACGAACCCCTTTCAACGAGCATGGACGAGGTCTACGCGAGGACGCAGGGTTAAGCTTCGATAAGAACGTGACTGTATTGCGTTGTTGGTGTTTTGCCGTGCGCCTGACAGCAGCGAATTATTTCATCGGCTTAGCTGAGGACTGAGAGCATATACGTGCCATCGGTTGATGCTCCTGTGCTTTATGAAAGTGGCGCTATAGAAGTTTTTAAAATTAGATACAGTGTTTTACCCAGTCATTCTCCCAGGAATTTGTGTTCAGAAGCAGGGGCATAGCGACGGGGGGTGGTATATCGGTATATATACCTCCCTCCCCCAAAAATCAGGCCACCTTAAAATTTGTAATGTGTTTTTACAGATTTATACCTCCCAAATCACATTATACTCCCCCAATCAAATTCCTGGCTACGCCAATGTTCAGAGGAGGGGTGACTAATAATTACAGGAGTGACATTGTCCAGTGTTTCATCTAGATTCAATGGACGCAGGGAAAATAGAATTGGGCGGGCGAGGTGGCGAGTTGTGGGTCTGATGCTCTTGGCCTCCCGGAAAAGGGAAAATACAAGTCAAAAAAGTAAAGTAGCACACTGCCGAATGCTACCGTTACAACGTCAAACATAGAATTGCTATGAAAAACACAGAATTGCTATGAAAAACATAGAATTGCTATGAAAAACATAGAATTGCTATGAAAAACACAGAATTGCTATGAAAAACATAGTCTGCAGTAAGTTTGCAGGGTCACGGCATGTTACAAAGCCACTGACGTGAATCGCACAATTCCAAAAGTTCGGGTAGCCCTGATATATAGTGCTTTTTAAAAATTGAATCTTATTTTTTAAAATTGAATCTTATAATAACGCAAGCAAGGCGTATTCCGACCATTTTGCTCTGAAACTCCAATAACAATAGAGAATCTCTTAAACTGAAATACAAGACCTAGCGGTTAAGCGATTTTGCCATACTCATAGGATTTTTAAGACGCGTAACAAAGGTATGTTCCTGTAAACATTTTAAAAAGATAATTTTCAAGAAATTTCCATATCTATTTCTCTCACTTCGTCTTATTTGGCAACAATATGAATAATTCTGTCTAATTATATATGTCATATTTTCATTCGAATTGATTCAGAACTTTTGTTTTGCCATTTATTCAAAACTCAGAGGATTCCTTTCAGCTAACGCTCGCCAGATGGCGCAATGCATTTTTTATATTACATGTTATGATAAGGGTCGCGATACGTTATACAAAACCTCTGAAGTGGTCCGCACTCCGCAGTTCCAAAATGTTTGGGAAATCCTGTTCTAATTGATTCCTTGTTCTTCAACATATTCATCAGGCTAAATTGCGGTTCACAGTTTGCGCTGAATGTCAGACATATTCCTCCTATATCCATTCGATTTGCTAGTTCTTGAAACTATTCACAATCAAGCTCAACCATGAACTCTTAAAAGAAGTCGCTGTACGTTTCATTTCAAACATAAGCGTAAACTTCTGTTAGGCATCTAGGCTCAAGTTCCCCATGTTTGAGATGCTACCATAGGGATTCAGGGAATGGGGAAGGTACAGGGCTCGGTTCTTCCCTATAGCACTTTATATCAGACATCAGGAGGTATAACTCAGAATCATTGTTCGTATATCAATATATATATATATATATATATATATGTGTGTGTGTGTGTGTGTGTGTGTGTGTGTGTATATATATATAAAGTAGTTGCAGTAATAATAGACTAATAGTAACAGTAGTAGGCTAATAATATCAAGTTGTAATGATAATGAATGAATATGATGATAATAATAATATGATAATAATAATAATAATAATAATACTAATACTACTAATAATAATAATAATAATAATAATAATAATAATAATAATAATAATAATAATAATAATAATAATAATAGTGCACTTTAATAGAAGCATTTGCATCAAGTAACCGCTTCATAAAATGCTGACTCTGTAAGATTTCTTTCAAGTTTCAACTCTACATGTATTAAAGTGGATTTCAATATTGATGTATTCGCTTTTGAGAACGTACTAAATCAAGCACACGTACATCGCACAATGCAGACACATGCTGGGCATGTTATAACTGCCGACTGCTCATGCGAGCTTTGAATGGACGTCAAATATTCGTTGCGTTGACTTTAAAAGCGCATTATGAAGCGGATTAGAAAAGGATTTTCGCGCCTTTATAACAAAAAACCGTTAGGCGACGCGGAAACGCCATTTTAAAATTGTCTACGATTTCTGGAGAATTTGGAAGGGATTTGAGAAAACAAACAAATCTTGGTCTGCGTTGGACAAGGCGGCACGTATCTTTAGATTTACTATAAGTGCGATAAGGCCTATAACGTGAACGGTGAGTATGGCCGAGTGATTCATAATTGGGTATTTTAGGACAAGGGTTCTGAGCAGAATATCTGCCCCTATAGATATGTACTGAAACTCCTTTGAATTCGCCAGCTCTTTACTCGATTTAATTGAAGGATTAGTCAGGCAAAATTCCGAAAATATTTGCTCAGGCGGTCAACTATATTACGGGTCTATTGAGAATCTGTTGTTAAACTTCAGAAATTTAAATATGCACATTTAAACTGGTTAGAAATTTAAATATCCGCGGGGAAATTGACTGAAATTTAATTGAAATTTTGGAATACTACATGGACTAACAACGGAATAGTGGTGCAGTTCTCCCCGGCTTTTTCGGTTTCCGGAGTCCAGGAGTCTAGATTAAACACTGGATAGGCAATAGCGAAGTGGTGCATGGAACTAATAAATATTATTATTAATAAAATTGCTTTTATTATTATTAATATTATTAGTATATGGAACAAGAGGAAACAACAAGACTAGAGGCGTTTGAAATGTGGATATGGAGAAAAATGGAGAAGATCAGCTGGACAGAACATAAGACAAACAAGTGGAAAAGGTGGAGGAAAAACAGGTGGAATAAGAAAAGAAAGAAGACCTGATGGGAATACAATAAAGGAAGAAAAGACGTGGAAAAGACCGATGGCATGGATGGGACATCTATTTGTTTAATGTTTCGTTCCCTGTACAGCGCCTTTGACTTTAGTCACTTAGCTATGATTACTGCGCTTAAGAAATTGTCAAGATTAATAATAATAATAATAATAATGAGAAGGTCAACTAGAAGGGTAAAAAGATCAAGGGAAGACCACGAGAGATGCTACTTGACTGGATGATGGAAAAGGACTATAAAGACCTAAAGGGGAAAGCTATGAACAGGAATGAATGGCGAAATTGGAATACAAAACCTGCCTAATGGCAGAATACTACGATTGACAGTTCTTCACTAACGATCAATTACTGTTTAAGAAATTGTTATGTAGGGCCTATGGTTTCGGTTGGGTTGGGTCAAGCAACCCTGTTGTTTTCGTGGGTTGGATTTGAATAGCGATGGGTTGGGTTGGGTTTAAAAAAATTGATCCATGTCCAAGTCTGAGATGATGACGTGACGAATGATGATGGTGGTGATGGTGGTGGTGATGATGGTGATAGTGGTGGTGGTGGTGTTGTTGATCTTGGTGTTAACGAATGATTGGGTGTGCTAGGTTTTAAAATGAGAATTTATCCATGTAGGCTAATAACCGAAGTAGATCCGATTTTAGATATGTCGATAGTTGGGGCGGGGGCGAGGGTATAACATCTATTCAGTTATCACGGACGAACCACTGGTGGGGTTAAAATATTGGGGTTGGAATATTCCGTTCCTATCACTATATTCCTATGGAAACTCAGCCGCTCTACAAAAGGTAATGATCATTGGCCTAATTATTACAAATTCTGTACTGGAGAATTGGAGAAAAAGAGAACTAGTATTATGTTTGGAAACATTATGCCTCAGATGTTATTCTCTGCGCCATATGGTTGTGCTATTTCAATTGTAACTGGCAATGAATTGAGCAAAAAGGCGAAGACAACTATTCCGACCTATTTAAAAGTGCACCCGATAATAATAATAACAACCCTACTTTGCTCGAAATCACAAAAACACACGCGTACACACACACACACACACACACACACACACACACACACACACACACACACACACACACACACACACACACACACACAGAAGCCTACACAAACGCACACTCCGGCTGCGATGCAGTATATATCTTTGGCTAATTGCGTTCTGTGTTTATACTTGCGTATATGATACTGTAATTTTTGTTGTCATCTGGAGAGGTTGAAACAGTTATTGGCTGGAAGTGGTTTAAACGTAGACATCTGCTCAGCCGCAGCCGTTGGCACCGATTTGACCTACTAGATGACCGACTAATGACCGACTAAATGACCGGTTGAAATGACGATCGCACGCATGCCAGCGCCGCGTAATTACTCGTAATACGGTCGAATTACGGTATCATACATAGATACATTACGGTATCATACATAGGTACATATCAACATATCAACCAAATCACCAACTCTACTCGGCAATCATTTCACATCCCTTCACCGATGAGTACTGACCTAGACTGCTGAGGCGAGTGTGATGTAGGTCGTAGTGGTGATGATTACTATTAGTAGTAGGTGCAGGGTGCGATTTGCGACCTGGAGCAGTGGGGGAGGGGGCTTGGCGGGCGTGGAGCACGAGCCTTTGGCGGGTGTTTGGGGGATTTCCCCAGTGGGGTCCAGGGCTGGGATGTTAGTAGCCACCTCTGTGGGGGAGGGTAGTTGGGCAGTGGGGAGGAAAATTCCCCCTTGCCCCTACAAGTCGCACCCTGAGTAGGGTTATTACTGGTTAACACGTTTTTTTCGGCGGTCTTTGAATAAATCAACATTTGACACTCACCTGCTTTACGTCTATTGTAATCAAAAACATTAAACAGTCCATTATTCTGGTAAAAAATAAATGCTGCTTTGTTTAAAATAATTAAATTTATTGTAATTGTACGCTTTAGTCATTTATTCTTGGTCTTCTTTGCACTCATCGCATGTGTAGCCCAGTGTTTATTCTAGGCCTTCTCTGGGGGGAATCCCCCCAAGTTTTAAAATTCCCCCTCCCCAATTTTTTTATATGTTGGCTGGGGCATGGAAATTTTCCCCCAAAAGTGTGGAGACTTAGACTTTGTCCCCCCAAACATTTCAAAATCCCCCCAATGTCAAGGTGGCTAGAATAAACACTGGACTGTCGCCTATTGAGCTGCACGTGACCAGTGAGACAGGCAGACTGTTTTGCCACAAATACAACATCTGTACTACGTTTTTCTGTCCTTCTTCTTGTCACATTCTTTTGTTCCGTACTTTTCCTTTACAACGCGCAGCCAAGCACCACCTCGTGGAACTGGTTTAGACTGCCAGACGTGTCCAGATCTTTACTTGTATCTATGGCTGTATCGGCTTCTCCAGAATCAACCACCGACCGTTCCAGTGTGTTATGGGGAGATTTTCCTCTTAAAACCACAAAATCCCCCCCCCCCAATCCCAGCACTGAACTCTTTCCGACCAGGCTCAGCCAAGTCAATTACCTCCTCTCCAAGGCCTGGAGTCTGGATAAAACACGAAACCATTTCGTCAACGTTGCGTGTTCACTGTTCATCATTATCGTCGGGAGGGAGGTATAAATCTTAACTATAAACCACATAAACTATATAAACCACATACTATAAACCACATATAACCACATAAAATCGCATATACCAGTAAACAAACTTTACGATAAACTGATTTTGGGGGTATATATATACCCATATACCCCTTCCCCGTCGATACGTCCCTGAAACTATCATTGCCCATCTCAGCAAGTATTATCTTCAGTGCGTCCGCAATAGTGAATACCTTCTGTCGTTTATGTGCGCTCATTGTAACCCTAATACACAGAAACAGAGCAACAAATGAAATTTAAAAATGTATGCTTTATTTATGTACAGGGGTCTGACCAGACCCCCCCTCTTTCGGACGAGGGTTAATTCGCCTGTGTATTACTATTTACAACCAGGGCGCGATCTGTAGGGGAGGAGGATTCCCTCTCCACTTCCCATCCTGCTACATCCCCCACCACTACATCCCCACTGCTACACTTCCCCAACAACTACATCACCCTCAAGCTCGACATATTCGCCCCCCAGTGGCTGCTCCACCAGAGCCAGGAGGCCCGTGCCCCCTATTGAGTGCCTGGCTCCTCCAGTGGCCCCCAGTTGGGACTTAATGCCATGTTTAAACAACAAATGGTTGGCCCCCATGATTATAGTTGCAACGGTCGCCAAATGAGCCGCCACTGTCCCCTCCCACTGCTCCAGGTCACAAAAGTTTCTGAATGGCTCTAAAGTCTTCGGATAGTGAATCGGATAAATTAATGGCCTGACGAATGTCGGTCTTGTAAGTTGTAACTGTGTCAATTTCCAATCTGAGTAAGTAAGATCTTCGGAAAGTAGGAAGGTTGGCACAGGTTTTGACGGATGGTCCAATATCCTCTTGGTATCGTCGTTCGCCTATAGTACACTGGAATTCTGATGCTCTGTTTATACTGAGAATCGACGCACGCGGCTTAGTAGCGCTAAATAAATTTCAGGCCATTAGCGACGAAGCGATCCGGTTCTGTCTTCTCCGGTGCGGTTGTTATGGATCCTTTCTGTCATTAGATGACTACACTCTTTCCGCTTCCGGTCTGGGACTCATTATCACCGCGGAGGATGAGCCGGCCGAATCAATTTGGCCATTCATTGTCCGGCCATGCGGCCTGCATACTTTATAATTATGGACACGGGCGGAAGTTATATGGCCTGCGTGATGTCCCCCCAATGTTGCCATGGCTGGACCTCCAATTGCCGGATATTTGTCTGTGATCATTGGTCATTGGTCAACCTTGGTTGAGGTCTTGGTTTTCAAAATGCGTTCCTTGTCGGGTCATTCAATGGAATGATTAACATTGCAGAATCCGATATTGAATGATTGACGTCACGTGATACTAAGGCTTTCTCGATGCTTCGCATATATGTCGTCTGCTTGAATTGCCAAGCGAACCAGAACACCTGTTGGATTTTAAAGTGAATCATAGAGTTGCTAATTTTATTTATGCAATATAACAAAGTGACGTTCCAAATTGAATTTAATAGACCTTAGTAGACTTTAATAAACACTAGATGGAGTCTATGGTATCTGAAAGTGAAGCCGGTTTTCCACAATTTTGCATACGGCGTGTGCCAATGATACCCTTACTCTTTAAAGAGTTCAGACATCTCGACAAAGGTTCGAGCCGTAACTATGTGGGGCAGGGGCAAGCTGCCCCGGGCCCCGTCTTGGAGGTGGGGGCGTCAGAATCCATGTCTTGATTTTATTCACGATGGGAGTTCTACCATGGACTACTAGATTAGTGCAGTCAAGAAGTTAAAAGCGCCCGTTGGCAATATGTATGATGACAAAGAAAAAGAAGCCATCACTGCTAACATTGTTTGCTCCTCAATGCGGTGAAAAGTCAAAAAAGCAAAAAGGGTCGTCACCAGTTTTTAAGTTTTCAAATTATATTGGTGGGGGTAGGGGAGGAGAGCGAAAAATTGATACCTTTCCCCGGGCGCCAAATACTCTCGCTACGGCTCTGCAGTGCACGGTTACCATGACAACATTAGGGTTTGCGTGTGTGTGTGTGTGTTCCGTATAGGGATATCCAGTGTTTACCAACAAGGTCCGGTTGCTCCGCCCACTGGTGCACATGGGCAGAAACCATAGAAACCATTGTTGTTGATTTTACGCCAATGGCGAAGGGATTTCTTGCTGGACTACTAGATCAGTGACCATAAAGATTGTTCTGGATACTCCTACAGTTTAATGGCCGTGGATCATCTTTTTGCAGACATTTAGCCAGGAATCCTTTCATCTGCGATTGTAACCTTCGGTGGCTGTCCGAGTATCTTCAGAGCCATCCGATCGAGACGAGCGGCGCAAGATGCGAAAGTCCAAAACGAATGCAGCGCAAGAAGATCGGACTGGTCAAGGACGACAAGTTCAAGTGCAAAGGTCAGACTATTAACAGGGTCATTCCATGTCAACTCAACCAGGGTGCTCACCACACCATCTCAGATCTTCAAGAAATTTGCAGGGCTTGTAGTACAGCTCAATTTATGTAATTCTTGAAATTTTCAGCTTCTTTTGTCAAAAACTCTCAGGGATATGATGTTTTGAAGATACAGGGTAGTCGCGAGTCGACGCGACGTGTTACGTTTAACGATTTTTGAAGTTTAGTATCTTGAAACCATTGTTGATATCAGGCTGAAACGCCAGTGTGCATACACTTTTTTCAGCTGAGTTGAATGGTGTATTAATCTTTATCATTGTGCTTCACAGCATGCACTAAAAATGTCCAAACATCCCATATCATCAGTTTTCACCGATATTTGACCCGGTATTACCATGAATCTGCAAAACATTAGACTATGTCTGTTGGGTCTTAATGTACCTACATATATGTAGCCATCAATCGCAGACGAGGATTTCTGTCAATAATGAGACCTCCAAACCCACTATGCAGCATCTTCTGAGTCAGAGTTACGGATTTTTGCACCCACATCGACCCCTATATGACCATGTTGACAGTAATTCACAGTTTTCAAACTTTCATTATATCGTATTCTGTATTACTAACTATGGTGAAAATTTCATGTTGGTGTCTTGATTCTTTCTCAATATTGAAATGATTGCATAACTTGAACGGATTGTTTCATTCCACTAGTTGATTCAACCAGTGGCTCCAGCTCGACCATCTCAAAAAATTATGAAATTCTCCACAAATGTCTCCCAAACATCCATCTGAAAGATTCTTCCAAAGTTTCATTGCTCTCTTCAGTCAGTTTTTGAGATATTCAGCTTTTATAGTACCTGCGGTGGATCGTTTTTCGTTTCGTCGGCAGTCATCGTCTTTTCGGTCTTCCAGATCTCTATAACTTCCAGAAATATCATAGCTATGGGGCTGAAGTCATCTGGACTTATTCACTACTATTATTTATTTTATAAAACATTAACGTAAGACTTTGTTTTTTGGAAAAAGATGTCCTCACTTTATAGTCACAAAAATGGAAGAAAAAAATTACGCTTTCTTGATATTCAATATTTAGCTCTCAATAGGGAAGTTGTAACTTTAAAAGTTATTTAATCTTAAAGAAAAAGTACCATCACAAAAATTAGATATATTAAGCTTTGAATGTGCTCTATATTATTAGCCGTATTATTAAAGTTAAGATTACTGTGTCGATCCATAAGGACTGCATGAACACAGCAGTGTCAAAACAGAATCATAACTAGTTCGAAATAGCTGGTCTTTAAGCGCTTCTTAAACATATCTAGTTACGGTCTGAGTTGAATGGCCAGTGGTAGACCATTCCAGACCTGTGAGAGCCTGCTCAGCGCCGGGAAATACGATCACCCACGGTCAGTGTTGTAATTTACTCCCTGAAAGTATTTAAATACTTTCATAAATACTTGGCTTTCATTCAGGTAGTATTTAAATGTATTTAAATACCCAAATACTGGCGTATTTAAATACTGGCAAATAAGGTTTAAATACTTTTAAAATACTTGATATGTATTTGACACGATTCTTCACAACCGTATTTTTGTGTAAAGAAATGTTAGTTAAAATTATTTCTAACAATGTCAATGTAGACCCTACTTAACTGTTCAACTGTCTAAAACCATCAGTAAAGAAAATGTAAAAATGAACAGTCTATAAGAAACGTTATAATTATGTGAAAATTGCAATAAATCCAAAGTATTTAAATACTATTTAAATACTTAATTTTGGATGTATTTAAATACTTTCTTAAATACTGGACAAAGTATTTAAATAGTATTTAAATACTGAAAGTATTTAAATCGTTCTTTTTCACTGCCCACGGACGGTGGAAAAATGCATTGTTGTGAGTAGTGCTGCAGTGGAGGCCGATCTCATACGTTGTCGACCATCGAGATCCGAGACACGATGCAGTTCTGATTTAGGTATGCTGGGCCCATGAGAGCAGACACCCCGGAACAATATTTCTTTCTTCCATTTTTGACTCTGTAGTGAGGACACTTTTTCCAAAAGACAAGTCTTACTCTTGTTTTATAAAATACTACTAGTAGTGAATAAGTCCAGAAAGTTTCAGCCCCATAGCTATGATATTTCTGAAGTTATAGAGGTCTGAAGTTGGAGAAATTTAAGCGACTGGCGCGAAACGGAAAAAAGGGCCCACCGCAGGTACTATAAAAGCTGAATATCTCAAAAATTCTGAAGAGAGCAGGTTAAAACTTTACAATCTTTCAGATGGATGTTTGGGAGCATTTGTGGTAAATTTCATAATTTTTTTTGAGATGGAAGGGTTGAATTGACATGGAATGACTCAATATAGGTTCAAGTTATGCAATCATTTCAATGAGAAAGAATCGAGACACAACAATTTTCACCATAGTTAGTACTACGACGTCGCAGTACAAGCCTGCAAATTTGAAAACTGTTTATTACTGTAGCCATGGTCATATAGGGGTCGATGTGGGTGCAAAAATAGGTTTGACTCAGAAGATGACGCATAGTGGGTACAAGGTCTCATTATTGACAGAAATCCTGTCTGCAATTGATGAGTACTATAGTAGCACTGCAGACCAACAGACATAGTCTAATGTTTTTGCCGATTCATGGTAATCGTGGGTCAAATATCGGTGGCTGGCTGTTATGGGATGTTTGGACATTTTTAGTGCATGCTGAGTAGCACCTATGATAAAGATTAATACACCATTCAACTCAGCTGGAAAAAGTGTTCGCACTGCAGATTTCAGCCTGATGCTCGTTCTCAAGATACTAAACCAAAAATCTAAAACGTACCTGTTTTCGCCGTATCTTCAAAATATCATATCTCTGAGATGGATTTTTGACAAAAGAAGCGCAACGTTTTCAAGAATTACATAAATTGAGCTGTACGGACAAGCCCTGCAAATTTCTTGAAGATCTGAGATGGTCCGTGAGCAATTGTCTAAATACTGGTTGAGTTGACATAAAATGACCCAACAGCTTCATTATATCGCATTCTGTATTCCTAGCTTTGACTGCAGACCCATCTAAATATTTGTCAATTTTACGGATTGTTTTATTAACTAGTTGATTAGTTAAAGGTCTTCGTCCTCTAGCTGTGTCCAGCTATCGACTTCTCCATGACATGTCTCCCAAAGTTCTCTGTCCTTTGCTATTTCTTCCAAAGTCATTCGGTGTCTTACGTCAGTTTTTCATTGAGATTCAGCCCTGCCATGTGCAGATCCTCTTCCAATCCGTCCACCCATCGTCTTTTCGGTCTTCCTTTAGTTAAAAAGCTTCCATGAAATCGTGTCAAGCCACAAGTGAGTCATCATTTATTTATCCACCGATTATTTATTTATTTATTATTAACGTTTATTTGTTTTTTTGAAGATTTGTTTAGTTTATATACCGAATATCAGTTACGCGTATTAGTTAAATAAGGTACAAAGAGTATATACTGTATTTCAACTTAAAAGATGCATGGGACACTTAGTATTAAATGAATTCTAGTTGTCCAACGAAGCCGTTCATCGCTTAGGTGTCGATAAATTGGTAGCAGCGTTAGGCTGCGAAGGTAAAACGCTGGTCTAGAGCAGGCAATGGCAAGCTACTCTGATTTAATGACGTCGGCCAAGTATGCGTCGCTGTTTGCCTGAGAACCGGAGATCAGCGCCGGACCCTATACGTTCGAAACGGAGTACTGGAGCATTTAGCCTTAGTAGTGTTTGTCATCCCACAGTCAAGACTGGCTTTCATTCAGCTAAATAGGATGATTGAGTGTCACACTGGCGTCGTTTGTATAGCGCTTGAATGATACACCCTCCTCCTCTTCCTCCTCCTCCTTCCTCCTCCTCTTCTTCTTCTCTTCTTCCTCCTCCTCCTCGAGATAGTGATTCGTCGTCCGCGATATTTTCGATGCAGACATTTCACCCTCAAATTTCTTCGTCCGATTCGCGTGGGGGTGGGAGTAGGGCGGGGCGAGGCGAGGCGGGGATGGGATGTCCTCTTACCGGAGCGTTCCTTTCATTAAGATCCTACTCACGTTGAGTTTTCTCGTTCGTTTTCATGCCCCGTGACGAAATAAATGGGTGTTGTGTGTGTGCGTGCGTGCGTGCGTGCGTGAGAAGGAGCGACAGAGACAGAGAGACAGAGACAGAGGGGAGAGAGATCTTTTGATGTGCCTGAAATCTTTTCTTGAATTGACACAATTGTACTTTTCGCTGGAATTTTAACGGCAAAAAGATCTATCGATTAGAACGGCTGTTGACAATTAGCGGTCGGGTCGGGCTCCAGCTGGCGCCTCATTGAAAACCTCGCATTGTTGAGCGTCTACCGAAGGCCGGAAGGGTTGTCTGGGTTCTCTGGGCTCCGGATCCGCAGGTGATCGGTTCGGAATTCGAGGGTCCCCGAGACGGGGAGAGGGGACCCAGTCAGGTGCTCTGACCCCCCGAGGTCGAGATCGAGCACAACAATGCGCTTCGTTGTGGATACGACGTCGAGTATATATATATATGACCAGTGTTTATTCTAGCCATCTTGACATGTGGGGAGTTTGAAATGTTTGGGGGGACAAGATTTGTCTCTCCACGCTTTTTTTTGGGGGGGGGATCACCCAGATTGAGCGCTCGTGACTAAGCTGGTGCACTGCGCCAAGCTTTCAGGCGGCGCTATAGAAATTTCGTGTATTTACTTTACTTTACTTTACTTGTTATCCCGGCCCGTTGGGGGTGAGGGGCGTGATGCTCCCGCTGAGATCGACTTTGATTTAGCTTCGCTGCGGGTGTGACAGATGTTCGCCTGCAGACGACACTGCTCGCCCCCGCCCCCGCCCCCGACCCCGAGCCGTCTGCGTACCTGTGTTTTCGCCGTCAATCAATCGCTGATGCTGAAGATGGATGTTTCTGCTGTTAAGCAACGTTTTCGATCCATGGACGTCCGGAGAAGGGTGCAAGGGGGGATGCAATAATTGCACCCTCCTCCGGAAAAATTATCGTGAAATTGTGAAAAAGTAAAATTACTTGTTTCTTTAGTCACATGACCCTGTTTTGCACCCACTGGAAAAATTTCTGCGGACGCCCATGGTTCGATTTGCCGCCGTAGGGTTGATGATTTAACCTTTCCCACCCCACCAAACCCCCCTTCTCCCGACTGGTTGAGTACGATTACCTCGGGGTCGGAACGTTTTAGATCGGATTAGTCCGATTCCAACTGCTTCAAAAGTTATCAACTATCGCTATAGATATTTTAACGGTGTACAGACTAAACTTACTGTATAAGTAAGAGTCTATAAATAGGCAGCAACCGCGGAACCTGCTCGAAAGCGCTATAGAAATTCACGTGATTTTACGCAGCACTTACATACTGATATTTTGACTCCTGTCATTATTGTTATGAGAGAGTTTTATTTGAATAATAATCAAATTTAAGAACATCGCCTGTTGCTGAGCGCGGGATGAGAATGATTATAACCGGAAGACAGAGGCGGTAGACGTTTTATGGACCTTCAAGGGTTAATATATATTTTATTCAGATGAAAAGCGGTAGACGTTTCATGGACCTTTAAAGGTTAATATGTATACCGTATATTTTTTGTTCAGATGCATGCATGAGAAACAAATATTATCGACGGAGTTATACATCACAAGCGGAACTTGAATACAGTTATTGGTAAAACAGTTAGGAGAAACGTTTCTCAGTTTTAAAAATCCAGAACATTTTCAAAAAGTTCCCTTCCAGTATATTGCAATCAAATCACAACCGATTTTTGGGGACAGGTTTATACAAACTTCTAGACGTTTATTTGACCAAAATTTTCTCATTTCAAACATTTGACCTGAGACGGGGTTTTCGAAAAAAATAATGCGAACAGCGAGGTTCCGGCCACAAACTTGAAATTGTGCCAAAAATTCAGTAGAGCCTATTTATAGTTATGAAATGTGTGTTTTCTGAGGTTTCTGAGATAACGATATTCTGAAATATCTTTCCTTCTCACGGTACACGGTACTTCACGAGTGTTTCCATTGCGCTGCTTTGATATTTTTACCTGTCAGGTGCGCTCTCCATCTGTTCTTCTGTGTCCATATTACGTTACAACAGCTGCGCCTGTCAATAACTGTGTACCGGTATAGATAGTACGGTAGTTTCACTGGCATCTGCATGCATGGGAATCTATTGTAGGTCGATACTTGACACTAAAGATGGTTTTACCATTCATCCACTTAGATGTCGATCCCGTAAAGTGTGCGCATCGGTGGCGCAGCTAGGGATTCGAAATAGGGGGGGAGGCACATCAACCTATATTTTCTGGTCAAAAAGTCTCCGACGAGCGAAAAAAGTTGTGAAGGAAATCTGTGCACATTCACGTACTACGTGCCCCCAAATTTCTCAACGGCTTTGCGCGAATCTCGCGACTTAACCCGCCCTACTCCTGTGGCTACTTACTTACCTACTTGCCTATCTGTGAAATTGACACGAAAGAAAACATTATTATTATTACTACTATGCGGCGAGTTTTCGCATTATTTTGAGAATTCCAAGTCTTTTTATTAGTGCCTCCGGTGTATTGCTTTCCTGTTACAGTGCGGTTTTTCTGTTCGACCTGTGAGAACGGGGTTTATTGTTTAAAGCAGGCGGAATTCTTTAAACGTAGCCCGATATCTATCTGTAGGTTGCGTTTATTTTGGTTAAACATTAACGTTATCTTGGCTAGTTTGCTGTCTGTTGGACAAACAGGACCAATGAGGAGTTAACCTCAAGATTTATTACAAGAATTCTCATTCACTTCTTATTGAGCTTTTATGAAGTACAAAACTGAAAATAAATAACATTTAAGAAAAGGAAAGTTCCATCTTTTTTCTTTAGAGGAACAGAAGTTTATTTCCAACTCAAAAACTCAAAGCAAAACTACAAAAGTCATAGACCTATAGTACAATTTATTGATCATTTTAAATAATTATAGAAATTTAGATTAATTAATATAGAAAATAGTGATTATTAACAGAATGTATTTACTTTCTTTTTGCCAATCTGAACATGTCTTTAGCATTTGGAATTTTATTCGACTTGTTTCATCAAAATTTCAATTATTAGCTGTCATTCTAACTTAATGTTTTCTGTCCTTTCTAACCATCGGCCTGTCATTCAACAGATTTCCATTATGATCCATAAGACTTACTACAGTGATTTCCTACTGTTTACAGATGTACAATTTCAGAAAGTCCCGTCGCAGATATGCCCCAGGCAGCCACCCCAATCGCCCCTCCCTCCTCCCGTTCCTCTCCCTTTCTACCAGAGCCCCGTAATCTAAGGAAGCACCCAGATACCTCCGCGTGCGTTATGGAAATGAAAACAACCCGATAAACTATGCGAATGGATGTAATGGGTCTATAAGGCCCCTGAAGAGCCCAGGGCTACTTTTGCGTTGCTCAGTTAATGAACTAACTCTTCGCGTTGTAAGCGGAGGAGTCAATGGCCAATAATTTCTGTATGTTTGATATTCCGCATCACATTTCTTTACTGGGATTCAACTTGGAGATATTCTTGACTCCGTGAGTTTTAGCGGTGCGCGGTGGAGCAGTGGTTAGGGTAGCGCTGAAAATGCAGGCTGGAAAATGACGGACCAAAAAATGTGAATAACTGGAAAATGCAGGACTGGAAAATGACGGACTAAATCGTAGGGGGTAAAAATGCAGGACTGGAAAATGAAGGACCAAATCCACCTTGCCTATGGCTATTTCAAGAAATAAGAAGCAGCTACTACGACACTACTTTCCAAAGCGCTATAGGTCTACAAATGTACGAGATTTTTACTTACTTACTATCCAATAATCCACTCACCCCATCCCACCACCCCATCCCACCCCTCATTCACACTTTTATTGCTAACGTGCACCCCAGAGCTTGCATCGTTTAATTTCGCGGGTTGTTCGAGGGTCGCTTTGGGAGCCGAGACGGTCAGGGCGCGAGGGAGGGTAGACGACGGATTGGAAATCGGCGTTGAATGGGGAACGGAGGTTCCGGAAGCCAGGCGCTGATGAATTACCCTCTGGGGGTCCTCTGTCCTGTCTCCGGGCCGACACGTGCTCTCTCGACAGAAGGGAAGAAGACGAGAAGGAGGAGGAGGAGGAGGAGGAGGAGGAGGAGGAGGAGGAAAGAGAGGGAAAGAGACACAGACAGACAGAGAAACAGACAGAGAGAGAAAGTGAGAGAGACAGTGACAGACAGACAGAGACAAAGAGTGAGATAGACAGAGTGAGATAGACAGACAGACAGGCAGGCAGGCAAACAGAGAGTTAGGGAGAGAGATCGAGAGAGAGAGATCGAGAGAGAGAGAGAGAGAGAGAGAGAGAGAGAGAGATCGGTGCCATATCCCTTATCCCTTCGAGTCTTCGACGCTTTTCCATCTTTCCTTCGTTCGAATTTCAAAGGAGGCCTCAGGTGCTGCGTTCCGAGTGGAGTATTCAGTCCGTCGCTGTCAATGGATGAACGTATACAATGACGTCGCGTCTCGGAACCGACCGAGCAGCCGCAAAAGCAGTCCGGCGAATTTCAAAGCGGTTGGGATGCGCTCTCATCAGATGCACCGTCCCTGGTCACCTGGTGCTCGGCGAGTCTTCCCTTGTACGAGATTACTCCTCAGGGGCCTGATTCTTTTGTTGTCGGACGGGGATCATTCATACGGGTCTTCTATGGCAGACGATACACTTTGTCGTATGTTGCTTTGATGGTGACTGAAGAGCAAAGATGAAGACCATAGTGGTGATGTTGATAATGTTGTTGGTGTCAACAGCGACGACGACCGACAATTATCACCAAAGAAATTATGTAGTTCGATTAATCCCAAAGCTACATGATGATGATGATGATGTTGTTATTGTTGTTGCTGTTGTTATTGATGATGAGGTGATGATGTTGTTGATGATGATGATGATGATGATGATGATGTTGTTGATGTTGATGACGACGACGACGACGACGATGATGATGATGATGATGATGATGAGACGACGATGATGATGTTGATGACGAGACGATGATGATGATGATGATGAGACGACGATGATGATGTTGATGATATGATGATGTTGTTGATGATGATGATGATGATTATTATTATTATTATTATTATTATTATTATTATTAAGACAATTTATAGAACGCAATAAACATAGTGAAGACTAAAGTCAAAAGCGCTTAACAATGAACACTATAAGATGATGATGATGATGATGATGATGATGATGATGATGATGATGATGATGATGATGATGATGATGATGATGATGATGATGATGATGATGGTGATGGTGATGGTGATGGTGATGATGGTGATGATGAATATGACGACGACGATGATGATGATAAGGGAGAGATAGAAGCTGGGATGTAAACCCATATTTTACAAAGTTTTCATACTGTTTGACAAGAGCAGATGTGCCGAACGTCATTACCTGTTCGTCCTTATGTTACAGTACAATGCATACCCGTATTACCCCGTGATTCTAGACTCGTTATTCGGCGATCATGTTGTCCGTCATATGTTGCAACAGATGTGTTTGCAATAGAGGTTTGTTATGCATGCGTTGCCAGCTTCGCATGCCATTTCTCTACTAGGCATATATCTTGCGAAAAGTTTAATCAGCCTCTGGGAACTGGCCATCGAATCATATCATCTCTGGGCCAGCGGGCTAAGGGCCAGATAGACTGAAGATCATTATATTCTGGACCAATAACTGCCTATAGTGGCTGATAGGCCATGGTTTATCTAGCCATTGTCACTTACAGCATGTCCTTCTCGGGGAGAAAAACGCGTGGTACTGTTCGTTGGAAGCTGGAACTGTGGTATATGTTCAGTTTATGATAAATTCTTTGTCAATCTGGCAACGAGAAATTAATATTGTTCTTTACAACTCCTCATGGCGTATCATAATTTTCTTTATTTCTTTAGAGATTATCCTTTAACAGCAGTTTCTTAAATATATAGGCCTAAAACCCCTGCAATAATTATAATATAGGCCCTATATGAGTGGTATGCAATGGCGTACCTATATATTATCTATACAGTAGGGTATGGTATAGGGCATATGCCCTGGGCGCCGCTTGAAGGGGTTGCAAACCACTCTGTGATCTTGCTCTCTATATACTCAGGGTAGAAAGAGAAGAAACAGAAAATTAATTTTGGGGTATATATATATATATACCGATATAGCCCCCCCGTCGCTACGCCCTGGTATGCCCCTGTTGGGGGCGGGGTGTCTTGTTAGCTTTCACATCCGGAGATAACGTTTAGTCGGAACCTGTTTCGCTGGGGAAGTGGGGTTGGTTGGTTGGTTACTTGGTTACGGAAGTGCTCGACGGTTCTGTTATAAAGAAGACACACTCAGAAGTGGTTACGCATTGTTGCGCGCGTGGAGCCACAGTGAAACGAGCATGTGTCTGGACTCTGGTACCTGCGAAGATGGGTCTGCCATTAGAGATGGCGTCCGACCAGAACCCTCTCCAGTCTCCACATATAGGCGGTGCTCTGGTCCAACACGCGTTGGGCTAACGGGCACGGGATCAAGTGGGTCGAGGTCACGGGGTCATGCTTGAGAGTTGATCAAAAGCGCGGGGGTACGAGAAGCGAGGGTCGCTCATGATCATTGATTGGACATTTATCTCCCTCCCATTAGCAAAAACTTGGATGGGAAACTGTGGGCGGCCCAAACCCTATGCCTTCCCACATCCCTATCGAGCCCAGAGGCCTAAAAGAAGTTTAGGCCATCCGATTCAACACGTGACACCTGGATTATGTGCTAAGTAAGTAAAGTAAGCAAGTAAGTAAGTAAGTAAATAAATCACGCATTTGATGTTGCAGTTTACATCAATGAAAACGTACGTAGTCATGTAATTGAATATCTGGAATGAGTTATCTTCGCTTGGATGTTAAGCGGTTTATGGTTGTCAGTATGGTTGCACAACAATGAGAGAGAGAGAGAGAGAGAGAGAGAGAGAGAGAGAGAGAGAGAGAGAGAGAGAGAGAGAGAGAGAGAGAGAGAGAGAGAGAGAGAGAGAGAGAGAGAGAGAGAGAGAGAGAGAGCAGAGGCAGACAGACAGACAGAGAGAGAGACAGACAGAGACAGAGAGATCAGACAGACAGACAGACAGAGGGAGAGAGAGAGAGAGAGAGAGAGAGAGAGAGAGAGAGAGAGAGGCAGGCAGGCAGAGAGAAAGACAGGCAGAGAGACAGAGACACCTATTGCCTTGATCGTTTTGCCTGAGTGATGTTGTTGCGTATAGAAGTGATTGCTTTTGATTCCTATGGAGGATGATTTTGTCCGGTGAATTGGCTTTGGAATCAGTCGACGATAACTAGTCTCCGATTCGGCGGCCAGAATAATTCGAAGAACTTGCGTTGCAATTCTCCGGCTCGACCAGCGGCCGCAGAAGAGAGCGGGGGGTGAGGGGGCTCTGGAGCCTCTGGTTCCCTAAGACGGACGTTTCAATCCGGTGTTCTGCTTTAGTGCTGTTCCGCGGGCGGAGGGGAGGGGTGGGGCGGCGCTTCCCCTCCCCGCCCTCGTTTCGGGTGCTTGATTATTAGTACCAAAGTACCAAGCGTTCCAAATAAACGTTCTTTCTTGCTTACGGGTCAGTACGAAAACTTTCTGGCTCCTCCCTTCCCTCGCCCCCTCAACCCCGCCCACCTCTTATCGCACCCCACCCTCCGCACCCCAATCGGTACAGTTTGGGTTATCTGTCTAGTGCGTATTATCGCTTGTTATCGCGATAAACGTTCTATTCGGACTATTTCAATGGAACCACTTAGCCGTTCCACGTTGCTTCAGTAGTGCATTTGCTCGGGGTGGGGTGGGGATGGGGGTGGGGTGGGTGGGTGAGTGAGTGGGCGTTGAGCAGAAGAACAGTTTGAATTCAGAGAAAAAGGGGCTGCAGGAATGCCATACACTATGACGACAGAAAGAGCTATGTCGGCAAAAAGACCTCTACACATGCTTTATAGATAACGAGAAAGCGTTCGACAATATCAAACACGAGGTTGAAGCAGGAACTCAAAAAAGCTTAGTGGCAACAATAATAACAACAAGACACATGGAATTTTTGGTCATGTAATGAGGAACGATGGTCGATGGAATAGAGAAGTGTGCTACAACAGTAATGATTGAGGGGGAAAGGGATAGAAGAAGACAAATGGGAATACAGCTAGACAGTTTATGCTATCTACAGGGAGGAAACTACGAAACAATTGATATCATCCGTGCAACAGAGACATACGGAAATGGAGGGAGGTCCGTGATTACGGGCACAGTCAGCCTGCACCCTGCAGGGCACCTAGAAGAAGAATGGGTGGAGGTTGGTGGGAGGAAGGGAGGGAGGGAGATTGACCCCAATGAGTATGGAGGAAGTGGAATGGGAGGAGGGAGACGAATGGGCCGCGGTAAACTGTGGCGCGGTGGAAAGTTTATTTAACCATGCGGTCGTTCGTTATCTTCCGTCCAGCTGTTGGAAAACCTTGGATATGTTTGTGAATGCAACGACGGAGAGATGGAGAGATGGATAGATTCTGCTTTCAGTCAGTCGGGCAATTGAATTGGAAAAAAAGTTACGAATCGTAAAACAACGAAATATTATTGTACCGCGTAGATTGACCGGAGTAAGAAATGCCTTGGATAGGTATATGGTACGGATACAGTAGATGGATGCATGGATGTGTGGGTGGATGTAGTGGCGGTTCCACCGTGGTGATGACTGGGGATGCATCCCTCCCCACCGGGGTTCCGGGTAACCTTTTTTAAAGCTTGTCAACCTATTTTCCGGCGAGTTTTTTTAAAATGTAGTGAAAAATATTGCGAATGTCCTTCTTTTTCTGCGTGTCGGCCTTTTTTGGCAAAGTTTATTAACATTCAGTGGATTAACATTCAATTCACTAGCAATTACATTTATCTCTCTTTTCTTTGTTTTCTTCTTCACTTTGCAACCCCCCACCAACTTTCTATGGGGTTTTTTCATCCCCCACCAAGAATTCCTGGAACCGCTATTGGGTGGATGTATGTATATATGTATGTAGGCCTATATATGGATGGATGGATATGGAAGAGTGGATGGATATATGGTACGGATAGATGGATGTGTGGATGGATGGATGGATAGATATATAGATATATATATATAGATAGATAGATAGATAGATAGATAGATAGATAGATAGATAGATAGATAGATAGATAGATAGATAGATAGATAGATAGACAGACAGACAGACAGACACAGAAAGACACCGAGAGAGGCAAATGGGCAAGCAGACAGACAGGCAATGAGACGGACAGCAGATAGAATGAGAGACATACAGCCATATTGACGACACAATTTTACAGGTGTTGGCCCAGCACACAACACCGGCGTATAACAGCCGGAGATGTTTCATTAAAATAAATCAGCCCCTGAAATGACAGTAACAACGATGCGGAAAATAGTTTCACTATTCGTTTTGAATTCAGGTCTATTCTGTAATTTTTATTTTGTCAATCCTAGGGTCAGAGAAGTTGCGCACTCGGGGTGCGGCCGATTGCGTGATTGACAAGGATTGTCCGGCTGAATGCGACTGTGAAGGAACTCTTGTCAACTGCAGCGGAAGAAAACTAGCAATCTTTCCAACGGATTTTCCTTCTTATGCTACTGAAATGTTAGCGGAAGTTACTTGTTTTTCAGTAGCCAACTTCTAACTGTATGTAGTTAACCCAGAGATGTCCATGGGTCCATTTTTTTAGAACTCAATCCAACCCAACCCATCAAATCTCCCATCCAACCCAACCCAACCCATGCCGATAATAGGTTTACTTGACCCAACCCACCCACTGCAATGCATTACAGTTTTTAAACCATGACTTATTTTCTTACCCAACCCAAAACCAACCCACCATTAATATGGAAAAGTCTGATCCAACCCAACCAAACCCATGGACATCTCTGAGTTAACCAATATTTGGTATAAACTATAAAAGTTCGGTGAAATTGCGTGAAAATTGCATTAAAATTTGAAAAGAATAAGATACTTTTAATGAAGAAATAATTCAGTAACAAATGAAAGGATTTTAAATTAAAAATTTCCAATCTATAGTCTAGAGCTCCTTGATAATGACGCACCTGGTGTCATAAAGTATACGAATTACTTCTTTTGTCCACTCCCAGGCTCGAACCTGGGTAGAATCTCACGCTCATAACTGAGACATTGAACCAGCTTTGAAAAGTTATAGCACACCTGAAATGAATCAATAAAAATTATTTAAAATAAGAAAAGTTGTTAAGAATTCAGTTGCCTTTGAACAACGTCGTGATGCGACGTGGATCTAAAAAAGTCGCTGTATTTCATAGCAGTGAATTTAGTCAGCATGACAGTACCAAAGGTCACAAATATAAATTCTTCTAGTAAATAGTGGGACCAAGGGAAACAGATTTTGGTGCCAAGGTAGTGGACTTATGGAACAGTTTGGATGAAACAAGTAACAGTTGAAAAAAGTGGATTCAAAAGTTGTCTAGGAAAACTTGTTATTACGGTAAATGTTGAGAGTAATTATAGCGATTCTCACACAGGCTATCTCTCATCCTAAACCACTTTAGATCATGTTGTTGTTATTATTATTATTATTTTTATTTTTATTTTATTTTTATTTTGATTATTTGTTATTATTTGTTATTATTATTTGTTATTATTTGTTATTATTATTTGTTATATTACCGTACTTTGCGCTTGGTTTGAGTCTGTTTCTAACTTTCTATTGTTGGGTCTTGTTCTCTGTGAACAGAAAACTGTCTGACAATGAAATCGACAAGATTCCAGTCGGGCCTTTGAAGAACTTGGTGAATCTAAAGAAACTGTAAGTTTTGTTTCTGATCGCACGAATTCGTTGCTTGATTTACAAAAAAAGCTGGAGTTGGAACTTTGCCTTACCAAAATTGTCCACCTTCAGTGAAATCTAAAATCCAAAATTGTTCAACATCATCTGGATTGCCCACTGATTGAAGGAGACCAGGGATCTTAGTCCTTGGCCTTGGTCCTGACCTTAAAGACTCTCTAAACACAAGTTACAGGTCGTTGGTCCTGGTCCTGGTCTTGAGAGTCGAGTTCTTGCTATTGGTCCTGGCCTTGAGGACTGAGTCTTCAGTCCTGGTCCTTGCCATGAGGGATGAGTCATTGGTCCTGGTCCTGACCTTGCATGATGGTTGAGTCCTTGGCCTACTTCTTCGGTATTCTACCCTGAATGCAGTTATTTAAGGGGGTTTTATTTCCAATTCCAAAGTGCAGTGCGCCGCCTTCTGAAAACCAGGCTAGGGGTGGAACGAGCTCATCAAAAAACATGCGCTACTATGCTTTAATTCCTACAATTGAATGGCTGGGTAGAATAAGGAGGTAGCCGTATCCGACCCCCCCGATGGTTTAAGTATCAATAACAATAAGAGGGGTAACTGCATTTACTTCCATATTTAACCGGACCCTTCAACTGATATTTTCACCACTATTGGGGTAACTGGATTTACTTCCTAATCCCTCTGGACTCTTCAATTGACAACCTCACCATTAAGGTGGTAACTGCATTTAACTCCTTATTCCCCCATCCATTCAATTATTAGTAGTGCACTTTTCGCGTGATGGTAGTGTTCATCAGGGATGTTGGCAAGGACTTAGCCCTCAAGACCAGAAAAAATATAACCGACCCTCAAATATAACTTAGATCGGCCAATCGTTGGTTTGGGAGACATCTCCCACGATATAAGAGAAATATAGGGGTTTTGTTGTAATGAAGCCTGGTTCTAAATTTATCAAATATAGTTGAAATAATTCTGTACTCACTCCTTCTTTTGCACAATATTGTAGATCAGGGTTTTTAAAATGACGGCCCGCGGGCCAGACCCGACCCGCCAAGGAGTGTGAAATGGCCTGCCAAGATACTGAAACGATAAATTTCTTTCTATAATACCTACGAAATATTGATAAATGACAACTACTGATTTAAAAAGTACCTGGCTATCGATCGGGCACCAGTCATAAAAATTTGTCCCTTTGTAAAATTTAATCGAATTCCTCTGATTTGGATCTATAGGAGATAGACGCCATGCACTGGAGTCGCAGCTTGCAGATCTGTGGATGCTGATAACTGCTGCTGGCTTTCCTTCAGTATGTATACAGATCCTGAGAGTGAAGAGTGCTAATTTGTTTGGATAGCTGGGAAGACGGTCTTCCTTCAGTCGTGCATCTGTCTTGCCAACGTCTTCATCGTCTGTGCGCACTCCTTTGTGTCCGTTTGACGGTGCATTCTTTCGAAAGTCGCGCACTTATTTATGACGCTGACGGCCGCACATGAAGATTGATGAGTGCCGCCGGTCTCTGTCTGTCTGCCTGTTTGTCTGTGTCCCTGTCTCTGTCTCTGTCTCTGTCTCTCTCTCTCTGTCTGCCTGTCTCTGTCTTTGTCTCTCTGACTGTCTGTCTTTCTCTTTCTTTTTTTCTCTCTTTCTCTGTCTATGTCTCTCTCTCTCTCTCTCTCTCTCTCTCTCTCTCTCTCTCTCTCTCTCTCTCTCTCTCTCTCTCTCTCTCTCTGTTTGTTCTGTTTGTCTGCCACTGTCTGTCTGTATGTCTGCCTGTCTGTCTTTCTCTCTCTCCCGCCCTCCCTCCCTCTCTCTCTCTCTCTCTGTCTCTCTCTCTCTGTCTCTCTGTCTCTCTCTCTCTCTCTGTCTCTCTGTCTCTCTGTCTCTGTGTCTGTGTCTGTCTCTCTCTCTCTCTCTCTCTCTCTCTCTCTCTCTCTCTCTCTCTCTCTCTCTCTCTCTCTCTCTCTCTCTCTCTCTCTCTCTGATTGGTCAGATGCCCCAACATCACTCCTAATGCGTGCGTTCGACGTCAATCACCGAATGCCGAGAATGCGTTCCGTCTGTTGCGCCGTCTGCAGCATCTGGTCAAATCGTCTGCCAATGAGTTATCTGGTTTATTGACACTGATCTAATGAGACGCGCTTCGTTTGCCTTCAAAGACTCTGGCTCTGTACTTCTTCGCATCGTCTGCTTGTCTGTATGTCTGCCATATGTCTGTCTGTCTCTGTCCCTCTTCCCTTTCTCTGTGCATGTCTCGACACGCAAGCGCATAGTCGCTTATCAATATCAAGTAAAAATTAGTAACTGAAGGATTGTTTACGGACATTTCCGACCGCCA
>CM030852.1:4337433-4347433 GCA_018105865.1 Metaphire vulgaris
ATTGTTGTATAAACATTTAAATTCAAGATTTTATACTTAACTAAGTGGTATAAATGGTAACATGATAACATCGAGTCATTGACTCAATGATTAGGCCTAGATGCAGTCTAAGACGTGGTTCATCTCAGAGGCGGATCTAGGGTTTTCGGCGCCCGGGGACAAAGTGTACATTGGCGCCCCTAACAACTGAGAAGCAAAAAAGGTCCTCACATCGTTTTCGGCGCCCCTCAACTCTCTCTTTATATAGTGCTGACGAGCAAAAAAGGTCCTCGCAAGTGTTTCTTCTACTTTATTGTGCATTTCACTTACCCAAATATCCAATTTTGGCGCCCCCTCACCTCGGCGCCCGGGGACATGTGTACCCCCTGCCCTCCCTAGATCCGTCTCTGGTTCATCTCGCGATGAGTTTGTAACCATTTAACTCAATAATCGACAGAAATCTATTTTGTTGATGTCCCTCGTACTCGTACTGTCAGTGGCAGTGGCCAGTTGCTTCCAAATCAACAGTCTCCGAAATTCATTGCCTACATCACTTCGTGAAACCAGCACAGTAGAGCACACTACGCCGTTTCAATTAAGTCATAAACTGTTCCTGTTTGGCCCATCGATCTGCGATTGAAGCCCCCGCCGATCACCCTGCCCTCTTCATTCTTCATCATCATTCTACAATAATAATAATAATAATAATAATAATATTATTATTATTATTATTATATTATTATTATTATTATTATTATTATTATTATTATTGTATTTTCTATAACAACGTAAAATTCTGCCCAACCACAAGGAAAGATTCGTGACGTGGATCATCTGAAAGAAGTGCTAACATTGTGTTGGGATCATGCAGGTCGGACAGGATATTATAGACAAAGCGATTGACCAGTGGTTGGGCAGAATTTTACTGGTTATTCAGGCTAAAGGGGGACACTACATTCCGTAGTCTGTAGCAAACTTTGTTTTAAGCGATTACGTGACGCATAGTATGTTAATGTTTTAATGACGTCAGTTTCGGGTCTACCTGTTTGTTACCGTTTATCTCCCTCATGTGTTAGAGCAATGTTAATGACGTTAGATTTTTCGAATTCTCCAGTAAATCTTCTCAACTTTCGTATTTTTATTTCCTTCGTACCTTAAATATCAAGAAGGTTACATCGCTTCAAAATCGACCGGGATTTATTGGCAATCCCTGTATATCCAATCGTAGGTACTGTACAGTAGTATATATATATATGCATATATAATGCATACATATATATGTACAGGGAATGTATAACGTATAGGGATCTAATATTTATGTGTTGTTTGTAGTCATTTGACGGAAAACAGTCTGACGACGTTGAATGGTGGAATATTTCGAGGACTCAAGAATCTTAAGACACTGTGAGTTAATAAGTCTCTTGTCCACCTACCCTCACCAGTGGTGTAGCCAGAGTTCAGGAATTGGGGGAGGGGACCGTCGCACCGACATCAAGCCCCAACATTTTGGAGTGAAAAAGTCTATGTGCAGAAAAAAACGGTTATCAAGGAGTTCTCTTGGCACATTAGCGCCCCCTTTATCGATTCTGTTACAATCATTCATGTACCTATCCCTCACCCCGAAAATTTCTCGACAGTTTAGGCAGAGTAGGGGGCCCACCAATTACCTTCACTTATAGAAAACTTAGGCCTATACAAATAATTAATGAAATCACCTCAGAGATCAACGCCATGTATTCAGTGGCGGTTCCACCGGAGGGGCAGGAGGGGCCGTGCCCCCTATTGAGAGCCTGCCCCCCAGTGGCCCCCCAGTTGGGACCCTATACTTAATGCTACATACATTAAACAACAAATGGTTGGCCCTCCATGATTAGAAGTTGCCACCCCAACGGCCCCCCCACTTGCCAAATCCTAGAGCCGCCACTGCATGTATTATTATATGTAGTTTTACAACGGCGCTAATCTTTCTTGTGAAATTAGGATTTGGAAATTTGTAATATAGGCTATTTCACTGGTTTATAACTGGAATGTTTCAACGTTCGTTCCTTTTGCTTGTTTTTCCCCAGAATGCTTCGATCAAACAAATTGAGTTGCATCAACAACAGCACATACCGAGATCTAGACAGTCTACGCCTGTTGTTAGTTGATTTACTTATAAATTGAAATTATAACAGTTGTAGCCAGTGGCGTAACCATGGTTCTGGAATGGGGGGGGGGGGGTGTGGTTACACTGGTTACACACGAACATCTTTGAGTAAAAGGGTTGTCAAGGAGAAGTGCAGGTTTTAACAATTTTGGGGGCCCTAGCCATTTTTAAAAAAAGTAGTGATGACCTTTTTTGCTGATTCTGCTTTTGGAGGAGAAAATTAAATAAAAGTCAAACGATAGAGGAAGACACACAAAGAAAGAAGTTTCGTGCAAAGGAAAACTTAGGTTGTGACATAGAATTTTACAACAAGAGTACGTGGCAAGTGTAAAAGAGTAACAGCATCTGGAAGCGTAGGCCTACTACAGTATAGGTACACGCATTGACGTAAGCTTGGATGAAAAAGTAGGACCCAACCGCTACACCTTCAACTTTCCCTATGACACCCTCTTCCAACGTGGGGACTGGAACCTAGAGGGTTAATAGACATTTATGCTTAGGAGCGAATGACAACTTTGAGTTGTTTCGACAGTCAAGGTATTAATTAGTCGTAATTTTTCTGACATTAATAATGTGATTTAAAGTGGTTTATTTTACGATTGTGAATTGGGGTAGTCGGGAGAATCCGGGGGTGGTTATTTATAGGATTGCAGGCTTGTGAATTTGGGGGGGAGGGGTGTCGGAAAAATCTAAAGAGTGTCGGAATTTGGAAGTCTCTACCGATAAAGGCTGACAAGCAAAAACTTATCAAGTCTTAAAAAAGCCTGACAAGCAAAAAAAGGGTCATCCGAGGATAAAAGTGGGGGGGAGTGTACTTCTCCATTTGGGAGTTGTCCAGGGGTAATTAATATGCATTTTGTATGCACTGCATACCATTGTCACAATACCAAATTTTGGGGGTGTCGACCTCAAATTGGGTCGGGGGGGGGGCGTTGGGGGTGTTAGGAGGGTGTAAAAACATCCCTGGTCGGATTTCGTGTTTAACTCGTTTGTTTTTCCAGATCTCTGTATGAAAATCAGATCCGTTGTATTCAACCGGGCGCCTTCGACGGTCTTAAGCATCTGGCCACTCTGTAAGTAAAACCGCACGATTGCATGACATTGCTGTGGGCTCATTCTGTAAGTCAGTTACGTGTACGTGTAATTACTGCCACTCGGTGGCGTAGCGTGGAGGGGCATGGGCGGCCGCTCCGGGCGCAAAATTTTTTGGGTGCGGGGTGCAAAATTTAGGGTGCAAAGATTATCGGGAAGGCGCACAATAACACACAAAACAACAACACAAAACAATTGCTGATGACCTTTTTTGCTCGCCAGACTTTTACTGAAGTTGAGGGGCGCATATTCCAGTTTCACCCCGGGCGTTGCCCACCCACACTAGGCCACTGCTACTACTACTACTACTACTACTACTACTACTACTACTACTACTACTACTACTACTACTACTACTACTACTACTACTACTACTACTACTACTACTACTACTACTACTGCTACTACTACTGCTGACTACTACTACTACTACTACTACTGCACTACTGCTGCACTATTGCTGCTACTGCTGCTACACTACTACTGCTACTGCTGCTACTGCTGCTAATCTGCTCTACTGCTACCTACTACTACTGGAAAAACCTGTTTGCCACCACTACTAAACCACCACTGTAAAACTACTACTACCATAACCATTGCATTCTATTTCCGAACCCAGGTGTTACTATTACTGCTACTAGTACTACTACTACTGCTGCTGCTGCTGCTACTAGTAGTAGTGATTGTTTACCGTGTAATATCCCTAATATGTGTATTTGGTGTTGATATTTAGCAACCTTTTATCGAATCCGTTTAATTGCAACTGCCATCTTGAATGGCTGGCCGGATGGTTGCATGGAAATGCGGCGGTGACGAGCATTCCGCGCTGTTTTTATCCGGAGCGGTTTCGCGACATAACGGTCACCGATCTCAAAGAAAATGATTTCAAATGTGAAAGTATGCTGCCGTTTCTCCAAATATTTAACAGGAATTTGAATCATTTTGCGTATAGTGTGTGATTTCAGGAAGTTAATAGCCGCAACATAAATAAAGACTGATATGAGAAGAACAGGATTTGGGAGAATATGTAGTTGTGCTTAGCTAATAATAATAATTATCTAATTAATTATATTTAAGTCTTTATTAAATCTAATCTTTATTAAATATAATCTAACTAATTGACTAATAGTGCATATGTTTTAGCACCTGTTTGATGCAAGTAAGTTATTGAATAAATGAGTAGACAAAGAAACAGGTTAACAAAAAATAATTTGAGGAAAGTGAGTGAGTAGGCGAGTAAGTAAGTAAGTAAGTAGGTATATTTCTTTAAAAGTTATTTTCTGATAAGTCAAAGTAGTTTTTGCCTGTTAATAATTTTGTCTGTTTCTGGTTGTTTTTTGCTAATTAAGTTTGACTGATTAATTTTGGCTGATTAATTTTAGTGGTCAACAATGAGGTTGGCTGTTTGCCTGGACCTCCTCCTTGTTGTGCTTCAGAAGGGTTTGGTAAGTCACTTTGTGAGACATGTTATATTGCATTCAACATTATGCCACACTTTTTCTGTTGCTCTTCTTTAGTGCCGTTAAAAATTTACTTTCTGCAAGTTGCATGTCAGTGACTTTATGATCAGCGTACAATACAAACACTAGGCCTATCTGTGCGCTTTGTGTGTGGTACAGAGCTCCACTTCTCATTTTTCTATATATTTTGTAATTTGATGTTACTGCATGGCTGTGCCTATTCCTTCGTGTTTTTGTCTTGTGGAAAAACCCTAGTTTGCTTGGTATAAACCTCCACCAGTGGCGTAGCGAGGGGGCAGGGGGCGAAGCGCCCCAGGCGGCACTTGCTCTAGGGGTGGCACTTTCGAGATTTCTTATATTTTTTTGCTTGTTAGAGAATTTTTTGATGAGGCAATAACGTTTTTTGCTTGTCAGAGAATTTAGCTGAGAAACAGTAACGTTTTTTTGCTTGTCAGACTTTTTCAGAGATTTGAGGGTAGCACTTTTTTTCTCGCCCCGGGCGGCACTTTGCCTCACTACGCCACTGACCTCCACTGTAAAACTTAAGAAGCGGTTTCCATTGCATTCTATTTCCGAACCCATAGGTGTAAACTTGGATCAAAAGTGGGAGTCCCAAGTTCCAGCCACTATGCCTTCCCCTTCCCTAACCTAGCCTCTCAAAAAGTGTGGGAGGGAGGGTTGCTCGAACCTAGCGGCATACAGAAGTTTACGCCAGTGGCCGAGTTCCCATTTTTATTTGGTTTGAAGATTGGTAAAGATCCTCACCATTGGTAGATTCAGCTGTTAACTGTAACCAGGGCACAAGGCTACATTATTTATAAATAAATGTCTTGCATTGAGTGTTGTTAATGTGATTGACTGGAATATCCGCCTAGAATGAATTATGAATTCTTATTGCAAACTATGAATTATGTGTTTTTTGCATAATTTTGTTTTAAAATTTGTGTTTGGCTGCAGCAAGTGTGAAATAAATATACATAATATTATATTAATTACATTAATATATTATCGGAATTGTCACTTAGATTTTTGTGCTGTCACAAGTCTGTCTCGCTGTTTCCCTCTGATTGATCTTTGGAATGACTTGGTCTTTTGTGGATGAATTTGAAGTACCATTGATTGATACCCTTGGGTATTAGAAATGGTGCTATAGAAGTGCATTATTATTATTATTATTATTATTATTATTATTATTATTATTATTATTATTATTATTATTATTATTAATGGTTCTGGTGCTATTTTTGACGGCCAGAGTTTCTTGTTGTTTGCAGATGAGAACAGTTGTGATCCACGGGCCTATTGTCCATCCGAGTGTAAATGCAGCGGCACTGAAATCAGATGCGGACATCAGCAGCTGATGAACATTCCACCACAGATCCCACTCGACACAACCGAACTGTATGACTCCCGCTGTTGTGATAAGCGATCACTTCATAAATTTAATCATCATCATCATCATTATCATCATCACCATCATTATAATCAACAACAACTTCATCATTATAATCATCATCATCATCATCATCATCATCATCATCATCATCATCATCATCATCATCATCATCATCATCATCATCATCATCATCATCATCATCATCATCATCGTGTTTCTCTATCCTTAGACATGTTTATGGCTCTATTGTTTCCATTCCTTTCTGTGCCTTGCCTCTTCTTTGATTTCTGCACATGTTCTGTGAGGCCCTGCGTCTGTTATCATCATCCAGCATACTTCCTGGTCTTTCCTTTGTCTTTTTTCCTGGTGTACTTCCCTAAGTTCCCTCCATTAGTATTACTACATAAAATTTTACTTATTTACTATGTAAGCATACATTGCTGGACTAGCTGAAGGCACAAGAAGATGTGTCAGACCAAAATTATCTTTTATATATCATGGATCTCATCACCATTTAGAGTTGAATGAATGGTCCAATGAAAGGTTTGATGTGACAGCAAAGGATTTGACAAACTGCTACTCGGTGTTCAGTTAGTAAAAAAAATGCAGGTAGAATGCAGTAGGAAGTTTAGACTAGTTTCAGACAAAAATTATTGCTAGTAACCAATTGGAGTGTTACTGAGCCATTGGGTAACAAAAGTATGGTACCCTGTCCACCGACCAATATGAAACAACAATGCTTTACATTAATTTGCAGTTTTAATGAAATGTAATAAAAGATTTATGTAGCGCTTGTTTTATTTCTACTCAGAGGTGCTCCCCCAGCTCTAGAGTCGCTTGATGAAGAAATGAAGCTTTAGTCTTTGCAATGAACTAAGTGTGGGAGTAAGAAATGAGTAGGTGTTTGATTTGGTGTGCTTGGCATGCCTTCATAAACTAGTAAGTTCTCGTTAAATTTCTGATTAGCGGAATCTGCTAAATAGTATCTCAGCTTCATGATAATTGCTGATTGTAATACAAGTACATTGAGTACAAATTGTGCTTCAGGTACCTCGATGTAAATCAGATCAACCAGTTGTCACCTGATCTTCAACGTCTTACGAAGCTCAACAGCCTGTAGGTGCATCAGGTCAATCAATCAATCAATCAATCAATCAATCAATCAATCAATCAATCAATCAATCAATCAATCAATCAATCAATCAATCAACCAGTCGGTCGGTCAGTCAGTCAGTCAGTCAGTCGGTTAACCAACCAATCAATAAATCAATCAATCAATCAATCAATCAATCACAGTTTTGTGTAAGCCTGATCCAAGTTGGTTTTGTTGTATGTTTTCTCAGTGACCTAAGCAACAATCATTTGGTGTCTTTGCCCGAGCTGGCATTTGCCAACCTCTCACAACTACACACATTGTAAGTGTTAAGTGATATATATATGTGTGTATATATATATATATATATATATATATATATATATATATATATATACATACATACATACATACATACAATATATATTGTTTTGAAATCTTTCTGTAGTTGCTTATGGAATTCCAAACTAGTAGCTGAACGATTCTGTTGCACATTAATAATAGGCGTTGGTCAGGAGGCAATTTACAAAGAGGGGCTTAGGTTTTGACATACCCTTCCCTGCTTTGATGTGCACAGCTGTGAATCAGCTTTTTAGCTGCAGAAGACCGAGTGCCTGCACTTTATCTACTGTCAATCCTCCGTCAATGAATTCTCTTTCTGTGTGTAAGATCTTCTAGAGAACTGTTTGCTTTCAAGTCTGGACTAATATCTTGTCGTTTCAGTTACTATTATTGCTGTTATTATTATTATTATTATTATTATTATTATTATTATTATTATTATTATTATCATTATTGTTATTATTATCGTTATCGTTATTATTATTATCGTTATTATTATTATTATTATTATTATTATTATTATTATTATTATTATTATTTGTACTACATTACTGAGTCCATAATTTTCTGAATGAAAAACTTTTATGGAAATTTGAACTGCAGCAATACGTCAAGGGTTGCAGCTGCTTTAATTTGTATTTTGAAATTATGCGTTTAGAATACTCAGCTACAACAAACTGCAGTGCATACAGGAAATGACGTTTGCAGGACTGAGTAACCTCAGAGTCTTGTGAGTCCACATTGCTAACTTTCATGGGTTTCACTTTTCTTCTTCCACGATTCACTACAAGGTACAGCCTGTACCACTAGCCTGGTTTTCGCTAGGTGGCGCCGCTGTACTTTTGAATTTGAAAGAAAAACTTAAATAGCTAAATTTAGGATATTCTACTGCAGAAGTATGCCACTTTTATTCATTTTTTCCTAAAAGTTGTGAAAATATTTAGAAGGAAACAGGACAGTAACGGTTATATTGGCCCATCCTGTATATTAATCACAAACCAGTTTATCTTGAACATTTAACACTTGTTATGCATTGGTTTTTGATGCTAACGCTGATCTATTGAAGATGGCAATTATCAATTTTGAATTGCAAATAAATATTTGGATGTGTATTTTTCTGTGATACACCACACTACATGATTTTTAGAACTAAATTCTTTAAATTAGAGAACTTCTATAGCGCCACTTTAGTAATGCACTTGTAATCAGTCTAGAGTCACTCCAAAGTAGAATCATAAATAAGGGTCCATCCATATATTACCTACGCACTGAGCGGTCAGGGAGTTTGGATTTTGGAGATTTTTCCTATGTACGCTATGTGCAACGGGGGGAGCGGGAAGGGCGTGAAAATATGACTTTTTTGCGTACGTACTATATGGATGAACCCTAATGAATGTAAATGTGTCGTGTCGTATCCAGAATTTGGGCTTGTTTTGCGATTAGGAATTGGTTCACCACTGGCTGATGCTTCTGTATATTACAAAGTGGCGCTATAGAAGTTGATTGGTTTCGATGAAACGTCGGATTTCTGTCTGATGAATCACGATTTTTTCTGTGGTCTAAGTCTCAGTCTCAGTCCTTTTTTTGTTTCAGGTCGCTTCATGGTAATGACCTCTCGTCGATTCCTTTCGGTGCATTCAAAGATATGACGTCACTGACGCATCTGTATGTCATCGACTTCAGTTCATCCACCTTTGAAATGATTGAAACGCTGTTTTGATTTCAATTGAATTGTTGCCATTAGTTCTAAATCTGACATTGATCAGTGTTTTATCCAGACTCCAGGCCTTTGGGGGGATTGAGGCTTTCGGTGGGGATTCGACTTGGTTGGAGGGGAAAAGACACAGTTCAATGCAAAATTTGTGTAAGTGCTGGGATTTTGGGGGAATTTTGAGGTTTTGGGGGGAAAATCTCCCCTCCTAACAGGCCTGTATAAAACACTGGGCATTGATTAACTTTGCTTGAAGTGAGTTATATGACCAAATCTATGAATTTATTATTTTTATATATTGTCTTTAAATATATTTGATTAGTATCTCCAACATCAGAGGTCCTATTGAACCACTCTAAACCCAGTTATAATTATCATTATCATATCCATTATCGTTATTAATTATCATTGTCATTATCGTTATTATTATTGTTACTACAACTGCTATTTTTATCACTGTTATTATCACTATTGATATTACCACCATCACTATTATTATCGCTAATGTTATCAATGTTGTTATCACTGTTGTCATCACTAGTGTTATCACTATTGCTATCACTATTGTCATCATCATCATCATTACCATAATCATCATTTGACATTGATTGTTGGACAGTGCTCTCGGTGGAAATCCACTGTATTGTGACTGTAACCTGAAATGGCTTTCGGATTGGATTAAGCAGGGATACAAAGAGCCAGGAATTGCTGCTTGTGTTGGTCCAGAAGACATGCAGAACAAACTGTTGCTCACCACGCCATCGTACAAGTTCCAGTGTTA
>CM030852.1:4349933-4404933 GCA_018105865.1 Metaphire vulgaris
ATAACAGGAGAATTTTGTGAAAAGAAGATAATGTTCTGTACTGAATTCAACCCTTGTGTCAATGGTGCCAAATGTTCTGATTTGGATATTGACTATACGTGAGTGCCACATAAACCTTTCATTGTTTATCGCCTTGTTCAGATTTTGGTGTTGTGTGGTGTCTACTTTTGGATAGAAACAGCTGATGCTTACTCATTAACTGTCATTCTCAATTTTGAATGACATAAAATGCAATTTTATTTCACTCAAAGTTGGCATGGTCCAGTGATTTCAAAGTTTTGATTTCAACAAATTATTCTATTATATTTTATATATATTTGACTGAAACATTTTATTATTATTATTATTCTATTATTATTTTATTATTATTATTATTATTATTATTATTATTATTATTATTATTATTATTATTATTATTATTATTATTATTATTATTATTATTATTATTATTATTATTATAGGTGTGAATGTTATTATTATTATTATTATTATTATTATTATTATTATTATAGGTAGGAATGTTATTATTATTATTATTATTATAGGTGTGAATGTTATTATTATTATTATTATTATTATTATTATTATAGGTGTGAATGTTATTATTATTATTATTATTATTATTATTATAGGTGTTAATGTTATTATTATTATTATTATTATAGGTGTGAATGTTATTATTATTATTATTGTTGTTCTTATTATTATAGGTGTGAATGTTATTATTATTATTATTATTATTATTATTATTATTATTATTATTATTATTGTATAGGTGTGATTGCGCGAGTGGATTCGCTGGCAGAAACTGTTCTGAAAACGTAAACGACTGCACCTCGCACATCTGTCAGAATGGTGCGACGTGCGAAGACGGTCTGAACAGCTACCGCTGCATATGCACCAACGGCCACACCGGGAGATACTGCGAGATCCCGCCTGTCATCGTAGTCGAGTATCGACCGAGTTCTGTCTGCAACAACCATGACTGCAAGAACGGAGGGCTTTGCATCCAACCGCCAGGATCCCTCGAGTACATCTGTAGATGTCCGCCGGGTGAGATTGCCGGTATTGTATTGTACTGGACAACTTCTATAGCGCCGTAGTTAAGCGAAGGCCAAAGTCAAAGGCAATTTCAACATATCAATGAGGAATGGAAGATGTCGGTTTTGGAAAAGGCTTCGGCTGATGCTTCTGTAATAATAATTATGCACTTCTTTAGCACCATTTCTAATACTCAAGGGTATCAATTGATGGTACTTCAAATCCATCCACAAAAGACCAGGTCATTCCAGAGATCAGTCAGAGGGAAACAGCAAGACAGACTATGGATGAAATGCTAATTGAAGAGATGTGTTTAAAGCCTAGATCTGAAAATGCTCAGTTTTCTATGCATTGTTAAGTGGCTCTATAGAAGTTTACAATTTTATATTAGATTGGATTTGGCCAGCGCCTTTACCTTTGCAGTGGCACTAGTTTTTTGCCCGTCAAGTTTGTGAGAATAAATGCGAATAATAACCTTCCCATGGCATTGAACTACCTTTGCAGTCAAACATGCTTAACGTCGCTAATCAATTGTTCAAACATGTAACAGAGGCATCACTAGGTCACTAGAGTTGGCGTCACCCGGTGCGGTAAAGCCAGTGTGTCACCCCTCGCCCCAACAGACAAATTACACCATGGACTTCCTTTCAGCCTCCTGTACCAGTTAATACGTACAAATGGAATCGCTTAGCCTATTTAATTTACAAAACCCAAACGTTGGTTCTAGGACTAAATGTCAGCGGACAAAATGTCACGGACAAAATGCAACCCTAACTCTGACCCTAACCCTAAACCGTGACATTTTGTCCGCGGACATTTTGTCCAGCCACGCAAATGTTCTGTTGTCACCTCTTGTAATGTTTGATCGGTGTCACCCGATGCGGTGCGCACCCCCGCACAGTTGCACGTGTAACAAGGGCGCCCACAGAAATTTTTCCAGGAGGCAAAACAATGGTCATGGCTACGCCACTAAAATTTTCACAGGGGGAAAAACACAATGGTCACGATTAATATTTTCAAGGTTTTCGCATTTCACTGTGAAAATATTGGTAGGCCCTATTTGCATTTGCCAGGGAGGCAAGTGCCCCTCATGCCCTAATGTGTGGGCGCCGCCCGTGGAAGAGGAGTTACAGTAAGACCAGGGTTTCCCAAACATGTTGGAACCGCGGCCCACTTCAGCGGTTTTGTAACTTTCCGCAACCCTAATCATAGCATATATTTTTTTAATGCATTTGGCCACCTGGTGAACGTTAGTTGAAAGAGTCTTCTGAGTTTTGAATAAATGGCAAAACAAAAGCTCTGATTCCATTCAAATGAAAATATGACAAATACGTTTGGTAGATTTATTCAGATTTTCGCCAAATAAGACAAAATGAGAGAAATAAATATTGAAATTTCTTGAAGATTATCTTTTTAAAATTTTGCCAAGAACATACCTTTGTTACGCGTCCTAAAATCTTATGAGTATGGCAAAATCGCTTAACCGTTAGGTTATTACTTCCTTCTATGAGTTAGAGATTCCCTATTGTTAGTGGAGTTTCAGAGCAAAATGGTCGGAATACGCTTTCATTGTGTTATTGTGAAATAAGATTAATTTTTCTAAAAGTACTATAGGCCAGGGTTTCCCAAACATTTTGGAACTGTGCTACTCACTTCAGCGGCTTTGTAGCACGCGTGACCCTGCAAACTTATTGCCAATTAAAATTGGATAAAACGCCAAGTCTTAATCATTTTAATATAAGCCATAGTGATGATTATAAGCCGTATATGGAGAATTTCAGGCATATACTGTAAATTTCTTAAAACCGAAGTGATTTGATTATTGTGGTATTTGGAGAAAATGACACTTTTGAACAGTGGCGGTTCCAACACGTTGAGGACTGGGCATGCATCCCCTCCGAGATTTTTTGTTTATCAACCTATTTTTGGGTAAAGTTTAAAGTATATTAAAACGAATGATCTTTTTTGCTTGTCAAAGTATTTTCCGGTAATTCTAAAAAAATTAGTGGAAAATACTGTGGATGAGCTTTTTTCTTGTCAGCAAGTTTACTTCCATTCAGTGGACAAGACACTGCCAATGGCTTTTTCTTCTCCTTCTCTTTGCATCCCCTACCAACCAGTGGCGGCTCCACCGAGGGGGCAGGGGGCCCGTGCACCCCCTATTGAGTGCCTGGCCCCCCAGTGGCCTCCCCAGTTGGGATCCTACACGTAATGCTACATACATTAAACAACAAATGGTTGGCCCCCATGATTAGAAGTTGCCACCCCAACGGCCCCCCACTTGCCAAATCCTAGAGCCGCCACTGCTACCAACTTCCTATAAATTCTTGGCATCCCCCACTAAGAAATTTTGGAACCGCCACTGCTTTTGATTCTAATTTCGCGCTACCCCCACGACCCACTGGACTGAACCCTGCGACGACGTGACCCACAGTTTGGAAAACACTGGAATATAGACGACGACTTTGCGTTTATTGGTCTGACGCGTAGGTTTCGAAGGAAAAAAGTGCGAGAAACTGACCAGCATCAGCTTCCTCGACAGAGATGCCTACGTGTCGCTGCCCGCCCTGCAGCACCGACCTCAGTCCAACATCACCCTGCTGCTGTCCACCAACCAGTCGGAAGGCGTCGTTCTCTACCAGGGCACCGACGAACATTTCGCCGTCGAGGTTTTCCGCGGACGCGTCCGGGTCAGCTACAACATCGGGAACCATCCGGTCTCGACGATGTTCAGCTACGAGCAGATCAGCGACGGCGGCGTCCATGCGGTGGAGCTGCTGATGGTCGGCAAGAACATGACGATGCGGATCGACGGCGGCCAGCCGCGCTCGATCATCAACGACGGGGAGAAGCAGTTCATGGAACTCGTCGACCAGCCGCTCTTCTTCGGCGGCCTGCCCGCCGGCGTGATGGAGTCGGCGCTGAAGAAGTGGCACGTTAGAAACGCCGCCAGTTTCAACGGTGAGTTCACTTTAGGTATTGTGTGCTGTATTAGCCTATTATAATGTTATTATGTATGTACAGTATGTGTTGGCTATTTTGGCCTGTGTTATAATGAGCCTGTTTTGAGTTAAAACTTATCGATCAACTGTATACGAAACTTGTTGGTAATTGACTAATTGTATGGATGAATGCCTTGATGAGGGGAACTGAGGCTGGCTGGAGTAGGTGAATCATCACCATCATCATCATCATCGTCATCATCATCATCATCATCATCATCATCATCATCATCATCATCATCATCATCATCATCATCATCATCATCATCATCATCATCATCATCATCATCATCATCATCATAATCCTCGTCGTCATCACCATCACCACCATCATTATTATCATGATCATCATAAGCATAATCATAATCTTCATCATCATCATCATCATTGAACTTCTATAGCGCCATTTCTAGTAATGTTGTCAATGGTCGCTCTTTGATCTGAATCAGTCTGATTCAAGACCAGTGTCTTGAGTCTTGTGAAATTTGAGCTGGACGGAGGGACCAAATTGAGGAAGTCCATGTTCTGAAAGACCAGTGTTGGGGTTGACACTGGAGGAGGTTGAGGACTGAATTCAATGAATGACAGAAACTGCATGTACCCGATATGTGATTTTTGGGAGGGTTGCAAAGTTAGCTGGGGGGTTCAACCTCCACCCCCACCCCAGCAACTCAAACACTAGCCAAGACACTGAATGGGTTCAGTAAAACAACATTGACACGGACTTTGGGAGTTCAGTCCACATTAACCAAATGTCAATGCTAAGTTAACCAACTCAGGAAAGAACCCGTGGTCTCAGCCAATCTAAGTAAATACGGTCTGTGTCATCCAAAGTCTCATGCTATTTGAGTCATCCTAACAAAGTCTTGCTGTATATTCTTTCTTCTTTAGAGGTGCTGTGTATTTCTACATTAGTGACCATGGACTTTCACTTTGTTTGATCTTGGCATCCTCTTATTAAGTTATTAATTTGATATTGCTCTTTACTCCATGAATTCCCTCTCGTAGGCAGTCTTCATAGGTGTTTCTCTGCCTTCCTCTTGCTCTATTCCCCTCCACTTTTCCAGTTACTTTGCTCCAGGCCTTCCTTCCTCATTATTTCCTGGCTTCCTTTTTATGGTTACCATCAAATGCAATTTCATTCAAGATCCTTCATTGTGTTTCTTTTCCATCCATGAAATCTTGCATCCTTTGCAAAAACAACAAGCTGCCATTTTCAATCAATCAATCAATCAATCAATCAATCAATCAATCAATCAATTTTCAATTCAATCAATTTCAATCAATCAATCAATCAATCAATCAATCAATCAATTTTATTTCTTAACACTTTAGCAAAACAGTTAAACTTATTAACAGAAAACACACACACACACACATATATATATCATACATCCTTCAAAATCAGAGTTGATGACTATGTTGTTTAACTTGTTTAAATCAGAAACAAGCACTGAAACACTGTGACATAATTAAAATGCACATAGGTGCCTGAATAGATTCCACTTTAGTGAATGCACGTATGGATGGATTTCTCACTACTATAGGCCCCTTTCTCTAGACTTGGTTTTGTATTTTGCGTTGCCAGGATGCTTCAAGAAGGTCTACATTAACGGAAGGATGTGCGACTTCACAAGCATCACCACTCAGTTCAAGGTCCTTCCGGGATGTCCCGGCACCGATCCGTGCGAAGTGCATCCGTGCAAGAACGGGAAATGCCACCAACTGGAGGGAATGAGATTCAAGTGCAGCTGTGACAAGGGATTTTCCGGATTGCTGTGCGACGTTGGTCTGTATCGCAACCATTGACGTAGCCAGGGGAGTGGGGCACCCCCTTATCTGGCTGGAACTGGTCATGAGATTCGTGCAAAGCCGTTGATTAGTTTGGGTGGGGTGGGGTGGGGGGGTAGTATGAGAATGAACTAAAGAAGCTTGAAATGACAACGTTTTTGCTTGTCAAGACTTTTTAAGCTAGTAGGCCGAACGTTGGTGTGTCCCTCCTTATTCCAAAATCCTGGTTGTGCCACCAATCACAACACAGAAGTTATCACTAATGCTGTTTCGTGATTGTTGTTATCTTATCGATCAAATACTGGCTATTGATATTAAGACCTCAGATAATTTGCTATAGGCAGGGTGTAGTGGAGGGGAACGACTTCCCTCAGATAGTTTAAAGGGGGAAAGGCGTGCCCCAAAACGAAAAATGCCAGAGGACACTATAGCTGTAGCATACCCCTAAATGAAACTCACCTACATGCTTATGCAATTTCAAAATTTTTTCTGGTAGTTATATCTCCCTACTCCATTACTAAGGGGAGGCGAGAGGAGGGGAAAGGAGAGGAAAGGAAAGAGATGGGAAGGAAGGAGAGAGGAGGGAGGACATCCCCACAAACAAATTTTTACGACTACAGCCCTGGCTATAGGTCTGTGTTTTCTATAATTGGTACTGATAGCTTTTTTCAGTAGTTGTTAGTAAATAGTCTGTCTGCATTATGTAATCATTAAATTCTGCATTAACGGTTTGACTGTATGCCATTAGTCTCTTTTATAATGGGAGGCTAGTGAGCAGAGGTGTAGCCGGGAATTTGATTTGGGGGCTCTACATATTTTTAGGGGTTACCCGGGGGTATAAATCTTAAATATAAATTGCATAAACCATATAGACCACATATACATTTAAGGTAGACTGATTTTTGGGGTATATATATATAATATACCGATATACTCCCACCCCATCGCTACTCCTCTGCTAGTGAGATACTGTATTCAAGTAAAGTCAGTGCATTTATGAATTTGAATGACTGTGTGAATTTAATTTTCAGTCAAATAAAAAACATTAAAAATCCAGATTAATAATTTTTTGATTTATTAATTTTTTTTATTTTTTTGAAAAAATCACAGAATTTTTGTAATGTTAAATTTGCAGCTGAAACTTCAGAATCGGTCAGAGACAGTGGACAGGCAGTGAAGAGACAAGCTTCTCAAACGGTGCTTACGACAACAAAATCTGTTGAAAGTAAGACTTTTTTGTCACTTATTTTATGAATTTTAATAACGTAAACTTAGCATGATTTAAAGTGGCTTAGGAGGCATTACTGCCTGTGTGAAAGCCACTAGGGGCACTAACGGGGCTTGAACACGCTCCGTCAGCCTGACGCTCCAGCGCATAACCCACTCTGCCATCTTCCGCCCCAATAATGAGAAAGTAAAATGTTGTGAATTTATATAGCGATTTCTAAAGCTGCACTGCAGTATGTGTTAATTCTTAGATGCTTAATCTAAATTTGAAATAGTAAAGTCTTTGGCGTAAAAGTCACTGGCGTAAGCTTAGAAGGACTACATCAACAATATTTTATACTACAATCTAATAGCAATGCAAGAGCAATCCAATATCCTATGGTATTGTTTATTAATTTGTAGAACTGCAGACTAGCCAGCCTCATTTTGATATTTCTATCGATGATAGATGATTTTCTATGTTTGTTAGAGCATTTTTAATTGTTTGCCATTTCAAGAAACCTCTTGTGAGGCTCAAGAATACAGAGATATCTACGTCGACAGCGGTACATCTTGCGCCACGAAGGAACGCGTCAAGCATCGACACTGCGCCGGTCTCTGTACGAGCGGCAACAGTTGCTGCGAGCCGAAGAAGATCAAGACTCGCAGGGTGCGGCTCTTCTGCGCGAACGGCACCAACTACATGCACGACATGCCGATCATTCGCAAGTGTCACTGCAAGCGCTGCGCCTGAATTGCGCCGCACTTTGAATTTCCAGGGGCGGGCGGCCGACCAACCTTGGGGTTAGTCATCAACTGCCTTTTTTTCTTCGGGCAGACAACGCTGCTGTGCCCAGGGTTTAATCTAGGCCGTTTCCGGGGAAAATTGCCCTTCCCCCCAGAAATTTCAAATTCCCCTGGAAATTTTGGCAAACTACATCAACTAACACAGCAGCTCTCTAGCTGACTTCCCCCGGGCTTTGTCAGTTTCCTCCGGCTTTGTTAGTTCCCCACGGAGTCCAGGAGTCTAGATTAAACACTGGTTGTGCCGACACACACACACAAAAGTCTTAATGGTCTTTGTGAACTTTGCATAGGGTTCGTCATCGATGGGACAGACAAAATGTTGTTTTGGTGTGCGTCTGTGTTTGCTAAAGAATCTGTTGTCAGCGTGTTGTTGTTTATTGATCGTACTATTGGTCGGTTATTCTTTATACCGTTTCTTGAACTTGAATTATTTATGCGATTAGTTGTAAATTGTAATGTGTTTGTGCAATCCTGCAAATTGTCACTGCTTCTTGCCGTCCCTTGACCGTTAAAAGTCTGGTTTGCTGAGGAAATTTGCGCGATTTGTTGTATTTTATCACGGCAAAATTCCCTCAATTATCTTTTTACGTGCAAAAAAATTGGCCTAGCAACTGTTTTGTTAAAACTTTGCGGTAACATAGTTCTGAAAAGATTTTAAATTGCAATAAATGTGTAGAAATCCATTACAATTTTTACTCTTATAATTACTGGACGGGAACTTGTAAGCCCTACATGTATATATTTTGAGGCAAGCCTCAAGTGTATGGGCCAACAATGCATTGCAAATAATTTCATACTAAATTCTCTATGCTTATTCTAGCCATACATATGACTAGGTATATGAGATTTCGTTTTCTGCCATAAATCTTTGCTCAATTTTGGGTCCCAATGCTTGCTTGACGGCAAAACAGTTTGCAGCCATGACAATGTCTGCCTGCTTGTATATACAATTATATCTGTCATTATCTTTTTCAATGTTGTTGCAATTGTGTTCTACCTCTTGTCATGTTGAGTCGTTAAGACATCATTATTTCATCTCATATCTTGGTCAGGCATGGGCTTGGGTTGGGTCCACTCATGGGTTGGATTGGGTTAGAAATTATTTCCATGTTTATGGTGGGTTGGATTGGGTAAGAAAATAAGTCACGGTTTAAAAAAATTGTAATGTATTATAGGCAGGGTTGGGTCAATTAACCATGTTGCTTTTGTGGGTCGGTTTGGGTCTGAATCATGATGGGTTGGGTTTGAAAAAATGGACCCATACCTATGTGTGATCTTCGCATTTGTGGTACCGATCAACTTAATATTGAGTTTCTGGTTTCAATAACGGACTATGGATTTACCTAGATTGTGCTCTCGTGAATAAGCTGGTGCACTGCACCAAGCTTTTGGGCAGCGCTATAGAAATTTTGTGTTTACTTACTTACTTACTTACTTACTTGTGTTAATGCCTGCTAAGTCTGCAATGTTCTGCATAGGCATTTAAGCAATTAATGCATTCATCATATTGGCAATCAATAAGCTTCTGTAGTGCCGCATTCATAATGCCAAAGACATAAGCTGAGGGTGCTCTCTATGAGGAAATATAGTTTATATGTGGTTTGCTTGATGAATTTTGACAAACCTGTAAACTGATTTATGTTCAGCAAGTTTGTATACTTACAAACTTTGGCCATCACTAGAGTAGGTTTCAAAGCCTAATTCAGCAGTGTTTATTCTAGGCCTTCTCTGGGGGGGGGAAATTTCTCCCCAAAGTTTTAAAATACCTGCAAATTTTTTATATGTTTGCTGGGAGATGGAAATTTCCCCCCCCCCAAAAAAAAAGTGTGGAAACTCAGACGTTGTCCCCCCCCAAACATGTCAAAATCCCCCCTCCAATGTCAAGGTGGCTAGAATAAACACTGCCAATTCAGTATTACGGTAATTGATGATTTTTGCACCTTGACTTAAGAATAGTCTACTCCAAATATTAACAGTAACATGAAGGGGCTGTCTATTAATTACATCAACATTTTTTTTGCAATTTTGACCCCTGCCCCTTTGTCAACAGCTGTCAAACTTTCGGTGACCCCTAAAATTATGTCAAAAGCTTTGACCCCTCCTACAAGGGGTCGTCCATTAATTATGTAAAAAATTAGGCAATTTTTACCCTCCCCTTGTCAACAACTGTCAAACTTTCAGTGACCCACTAATGAAATTATGTCAAAAACTTTGAGCCCCTCCCCTACAAGCTAAATATATTTTATTCAGCTGACTTTAATGCTAAAATAGATTTATGGAAATTAATTTTTTGATTTATTAAATTGTAAAAATGAAATTGTTGACATCAATATTATCTTGACTCCCCGCCCTCTGTCAACAAGCATCAACCTTTTTGAAATCCCCTCTTCTTATTTTGTTGACGTAAATAATGGACAGACGGTAATAATAACAACATTAAGTGAGTACGTTGAAAAAGACTTCCCGAAGTTACCGGTATATTTTGAGTACTATTAATTAATTAATTTCTTATAACAGTAGTAATATTATTATATAATTATAAATGATGATGATGATAGTGATGATGATGATGATGATGATGATGCACTTCTAAAGCATCAGTTCTAATACAGAAAGATATCAATTGATGCTATTTCAAATCCATCCACAAAATCCAGAAAGATCAGACCAGAACCAGCAGTGTTTATTCTAGCCACCTTGACATTGGGGGGAGTATTACATGTTTGGGGGATATGGTTGGTCTGAACAAAAACTTTGACGCAACATATAGAAAATTTTTTGTGGCGAATTTTCAAACTTTGGGGGGAAATCCCCCCCCCCCAAACAGACCTAGAATAAACACTGAGAACCAGACATCAGATACACAGTAATTCATATGCGGTGGAGACAAAGACAAACAGAAAATACAGTAGCTGTTTTAGTTTGAGAGTCCATTAGCCGATATTGGTTTTAACTAGATTGATAATAATTTTGTGTTAATTTACTTTTTGTAAAGCAAGAGAAACTCTTCTCGTAAAAGCCGTAATTGTTTTGATGCAGCGTAAAAAATAAAATGATAAAGGCAACACACACACAATAAGAAGTATCATGAGTTGATTGTATATAGGCCATATTATTTACGTTGTGTTTTGTTGAGTGTAGATAAGTCCAATTCTTAAGCTATTTTATCTTATTTTGTGTATTTTAAAGCTGTTAGTATTTCTTTTAAACATCAATGAAAATCCAATTATGTTCATAAAAATTGTTAAGTGGAAATCTGACTTTGCTGAACAATTACAATGTTTGCGAGTGTTTCGCTAACGTGTTTAGTCAGATGCAGTGGCGGCTCCACAGGGGAACCTGGGGGCCCGTGCCCCTATTGAGTGCCTGGCACCCCAGTGGCCCCTCTGTTGGGACTCTATACTTAATACTACATACCTAACCCATACCTAAATGGTTGGCCCCCATGATTAGAAGTTGCCACCCCAACGTCCCCCCACATGCCAAATCCTGGAGCCGCCACTGGTCAGATGATGGTAGATGCTGGGCGTCGCATCTAGTCTTCGATAACATTTTGCAATTCTCAAGTTAGACAATGTCATTATTAGGTCTATGATCAATAATTGTGTTAATTCCTGGACCTACACTGGGTTGTTATGCTTGCTTCTTTACCATTGCTGTAGCCACGGGGGGAGGAAAATGGCCCCTATTCTTGGTGGGACCATTGGTGTGATTAGTGTAAAGCCCTTGAAAAATTGGGGAGGTGGGCAGGTAGGGTGAGAAAAGAGAATACGTGAATGTGTAAAGAACTCCTTGGTGACCTTTTTTGGTTTGTCAGATACTTTTACTCGATAATGTCGATATGCCCCCCCCCATTCCAGGACCCTGGCTACGCCACTGTCCTTTACACAACTTAATGTGAATATTTTAATAGCAACAGTTAAATACTAAGCAACCAGATGATGTATTTCAATATTCTCTGCCACCTTGAGAATATATATATATATATATATATATATATATATATATATATATATATATATATATATATATACACACATATATGTATTCATTTTAGATTTGCTTTAATTTTTGTGATGTTAAAGTTCATCATTCATGTTCATGTTAATCCATGACAAAAGACTTAATAGTTAAAAGTTTGGACTTTTTAACTGTATTGATATATTTGACTGTTGCTTAAAATGCAGCACGGAGTACATATTTAGCAGTGTGTTGGGCAATTTTCAAGTAATAATTAATGTATTTGTCTTTGTCATTTAAACAATTCATATATTGACACAAATAAGGAAATTAATATTACTGGGTTTGCCATTCCCAAGTCTCTAGCGCAACCACAGTTTACAATTTCACTCGTGCACAATGGCGCCCACAGACATTCTTCCGTGGGACAAAACACAATGGTCACAGTTAATATAGCTTTCAAGATACTCAATTCCACAATTCTTAGTTAAAGTTAAGTCTCCCAATTTCATTTTGTGTATTTGTTGTTCTCGCTTGTAGTCAACCTCTGCACTAGACTAATCCAGCTAACATTGCAGTTCTGTTACAGCTTTGACGACAGCAGCAAAATTCTTTGCCTGGTCACGAAATTAAGTGCAGGCCAAACCGTCCAATATATTTGACGATGCAAACTTATTTGATTTGAACCCACAATGATACTTTTCACATCAGCTTGCTAGTATATGCTGCAGATGTTATTTTGAAGGTATTAAATGTCAGATTATATAATTACACGACAAGTGTTGGTCTGTTGGAGCTGACAAAAACAAGATGCCATCATGTACATTTGATTTTTTTAAACTGTCCCTTTTAGATGTTTATGTCAACAATGTGTTATATATATTGAATAAAAGTTGCAAAAATAACACAAGTTTTAAAACACTTTATTGACTATATAGACAAACAATAGCATTTGCATGTTATAGTGCATTTAGCAGAAAGCAACTAATGTTCTACCACATGAAAAACAATTACTACAATTTTAATAATATTATAAATATATATTTCACCTTGTGCTGAATACATGACAACATCCACAACACACCACAAACTCGACTTCAGGCCATGTTTTAGCACAGGCCAATTTTATTCAGGGGATTCATGAAGGAAGGTGCTGACACATGGCCCCAAAAATCCTGCCAAACACGACCTTTTTGACCTTTAACCTAATGACCTTTACTGATTGGCAAGAACTATATTGCTGCTATGTTTCTGGATCCATGCATTTTATATTGGAGTGCCTCTGAGTAGATATAGAAGAGGCGCTATACAAATGTCACATTACATTACATTACATTACACACATATTTACTTTTCACCAGAAACACAGCTTTCCTCAATAACTGAAATTACCAGTCTAAAAATGTACAGATTCACCAAGTGGAAATTTACACTGTCTGACTTAACTATTTACAAAAAATATTAGAAAAACAAAAAAAATGTATCACATGCAGAACAATATACACAACACAAAAATCACCAATACAATACATACAACTGTTAGTTAATTTGAAAATTGGGCGCGTTTGACGCTAAAATTCATCAGCTCAGAGCAGTGGATCTGTGACATTAGAATGTGTAATCTTTTCAATTTCAATTCTTTGAACGTGGCACAACTGTTTGGCGATCACCATTTTGTCGTCCGTGATTCGTGTTTGCGTACGGAATGTAGACTTTGAGTTGCCAACAGAACCTCTTCCATAAAGCTGTGCATAAACGACAGACATAATATTATATATATAATTTCCCAAAGTCTGCCTGTCTGTATATAACCACATTCTCATTAATAATAATAATAATAATAATAATAATAATAAATGCATAGGACATAAGCCAATGGAACACCAAATCCAAATTGAATTAGAGCCAGGCAGGGATTATTTTTACACCCTCCTAACACCCCCAATTTGAGACCGACACCCCTACCCCAATTCCAGCTATGCAATGACCTTTTTGCTTGTCAGACTTTTTTGGCAGGAGACCCCCAGAATTTACTGACACCCCCAAATTGATAATCCTAGAAATAGCCCTGAAGCCAGGTCAATCCAAAAAGATCAGTCAGAACAGCAGGAGGGGGAGCAATCTAAGGGGATAAGCCAAGTCAAACAGGTATGTTTGAAGACCAGATCTGAAAGATGATAAAGTGTTAGTTATATGAAGTGATATTGGTAAAGTATTCAAGTAACACATAAGAAATGTTTTGTACAATTCACATAGAAACTTCACAAACAGGAGATGTTATGTATATACAAGACAGACAAACTTGCTTTTACCATGTCCTTTTACCATGTCTGTTTATACAATTGAATTAATGAAAATAAAAAAACTAAATCTTTAAAATTACCATTGCCTATCCGCCATAGCAAGGGACTGGAAAATCGGACTGACTTATTGGATTTGACAATGGAAGATTACTATACGAACTGTGTTACGCGCTCTTGTTGTAGGCCTTAGCCTTGTCTACTGCTCTATATAAATTGTCAATAAGTAAATAAATAAATAAATATTCAAATCAAGGAGCAACCATTGACTGATGCTAAGAGCACTACTAAAATAAAGTTTTCCCATGCCCGGATTTGAGCGTTGGGGCCGGTGCAGATCTCCGGTCTCTTAGGCATACAGCGACACGGGTGGCATACACCATTAACCTAGATTAGGTTGCCATCCAAGCATCTAGGCACATGCCTTACTTCGCAGCAAACGCTGCTCCTCATTTTCATGTTACGACCGCCCTCTAGTGAGTAAGGTTGAGTCGACCTTAGGGGCTCCTACGGGGCTTGAACCCGTTCCATCAGCGTGCCTGCCCATCTTCCTGCCGCACTACTAAAACGGCGCTATAGAAGTTCAATAATGATTAAATCCGCTACCGCACCTCTCGCTGTTGTGAACCGTCGTTCCTCCGAGGATGATCCGAACGCCCGGAGTGTTTCGATTGAGAAGGTCGACAGAAAGCGCCTCCTCGTACGTCACTCCGCCAATCACGAACACAACGATGTCCTGCGGCCTACGGACCACACAGCAAGAACCAAGTGTATCAGTACTGGGGCTCATCCATATAGTACATACACAGAAAAAGGCATATTTTCAACCCCTTTCCCCACCCGTTTGCACACCGACATACAACAAATGCCAGGCATAAGCGGCAGCCGTAAGTCCCCATAGCCCCAAAAATTCTATGGGCTTCCATCCATCCCCCATTTCTAAATTTTTGACACTGGAACCTACATCACATTGCTTAAACGTCTAAAAAATTAAAAGTAATGAAATAATGGAATTGAAAAGATGACTGGGCTAAATGAATTAAGAAAACAGCTAAAGAAAAGATTAACCAGAGATAAGAATAACACGTTGGAAGAAGACGGCAAGTGAAACGGAAGATGCTTACAAAAGAGGAGATAGCAAAAAACTCATGTAACGTAATGTAGCATTTGTATATACAGTAGCAGCAATGTAAGCAGCAGCAGTACTCCTTACCTGTCTCTGAGCTGACTGGTGCCAAGGTAAGGGAAGCTACCTTCTCTGAGCTTACCCTTGATCAACTGGTCCAACAAATTTCTAAGCAGAGGGACATGCTGCGTGTAGATATTTTCAACACCCTAAAATAAAAACATGACCATTAACATTACAAATCAAAATGCTTGTTCACAAAACGGCACAAAAAGAAGGCAAGAATTTCTTACAATATGCTATATACCACCACATGAATGATTTTCTATTACTGCACAGAGCAATACAATAATGCTAATGAATTGATACAATACAATACATTCAAATCCATTTGTTATCATTCCTTTTAAAGTTATGTACTGTCCCAATTTTGTTGAAAAAATCAAACTAATGTCAAACAATATTATGAGTGTGACATTTAACAGGTCTAATGGTATATGCAAAAAACAAAAATTAAAGCATTAAATATTATAGACATATATAAAAACACTTTACAATACAATACAATACAATTTTACAATACAATACAATTTATTTTCCTCTCAATATTTATATCTCAATACTTATATACTGATACTTATATCTCATAACCAGAAAAAACAAGCAAACCCTAACTTTGCCTAAGTAGCAGGAGATCAGCACTAGCCTCCAATGCTTGCATTGAATATGGGATTATTTTACCTTTTACCTTATTTCTACAATAAGTGTATTCAAGACTGATGGTGTTCTTTGTCAGCCTTTCCTATTAAATTTTAAACAAATCTAAAATCAACAGCACAGCAAAGATGATCAAGCATGAAGAATGTACTGGCGTGGAGTTGTGTTGAAAACTCGTAGCGACAAACACTGTCTGCATAGGAGCATAACAACACGGCTAAGTGCATCAACTCCGGTTAGTATATGGATGGGAGACCACCAAGGAACCTCAAGTGACATGTGGCTGTCCAGCAAATACTGAAAAATTATAAACAGAAAATTTATGAATGTCCCACCTTAAGACCCTTGAGAAACTTTTTTGTTAGGGCAATTGGGTTGTCCGACTCAAGAAGGTCGCTGCTCCTTGCCTTGTGACCTCCGTATTCTAACACCGCGGGTATCATCTGCAAACAGGACACAAATTCAACCTAATAAAATAAAGAAAATGTCAAGAGAGGAAGCATTCTACTGGATTCTATTCTATTCTGCTGGATTCTACCCAGACATTACTGTATTCTACTGGATTCTCCTGGGCGAGTTTATCAGATGCTAAAGTTTTTCCCAATATGCGTGCAGCTGTCTAAAATCACCCAACTACCAAAAACTGACTAAAATTCCATTTTAGAATGACCAAATTAAATAAATGCTGGATAAAAACAAAATTTCATAAGAAAAAAGGCTTAGCAGGAATTTTGATGTTTACTCATTCAACCCTAAGCTTTATAAAGGATTTTTAATATTACCTTGAAAATATAAGAAATTGCACAAAGTTTTATTAATTTTCAATGCTATGAAATATACAGACAAGCTACTGGAAATCCAGCAAATGCTATGTTAAAGCAGCTTGATAACCGTGCGATACTGAAATGAATCAAAACACAAATTTATTATTTCTTGTAAATTGATGTAACATAGAAGAGCAAGAGCAAGAACAAGAACACAAGAAAACTTGCATAAAGCACTCTGGCAATAAGTGTGTGTTTGACATTACGTGACAGGTCAATAAGTACAATAAGACAGTAAAACAAGTACAATAAGTACATGACAGTACAATAAGCAATAAGTACATGACAGTACAATAAGTGGATTTGACAGTACGTGACAGTACAATAAATGGTTTGACAGTCCTAAACTTCTCCATACTTTCAAGAGATTCTCTGGAACCCGTCTGCTGTTCTGGAGCGCGCTCAGTAACCCCGAGATGTCGTTGTTGCTGTGCTTTTCGTATCGCAGAGCGTACAGCATCACCAGTCGTACAAGATCGACGTCGCGTATCTTGTCGTTCGACAACAAAATTCGAATTTTCTGAAAGACGTAAATCGATTAAGACACCGACCATGTCTCGAACTCTGCACCCGGCAACAAAATACACAAATTTTTCAAAACAGCACATTCACTAATTCGTGTCCGTGCATTGATTGAAGAGGGGAGGTGCAGTGGAGTAGTGGTGAGATTCTTGCCATGCAATCGGTGGGTAGAGGGTTTGAACCTGACTCTAGCCACTGCTGCATAGCGACTTTGGACAGGCAGTGGTTCACCCCTAATTTGTCTCTAATGAACGCAATGGGAAACAACCTCACTCATATCACCCACCCAATTTGACCCGCTTTATGGCAGAGAAATCATCAACATCACTGTCATCACAGCTACCATCATCATTTCCATCACCACCACTGCCCAGTGGCGGTTCCAGCATTTGGCAAGTGGGGGGTCATTGAGATAGCTACTTCTAAGCATGTGGGACCAACAATTTTCATAAAAAGGCACTCAAAGAATGTATGCACTGAATTATGGGGGGCCACTGGGAGGGATCAGTCATTCAATTGGGGGCACGGGTCCCCTGTGGAGCCGCTTCTGCCACCACCACCACCACCACCTTCATGCGTTCAGCACTGCTGAACGTGAAAATTTTAAGCTCTTTATACAAACTACTGTATAATCAAATGTTCATGTGAATATACAGTAATACCAAAACTAAGCTAGCATAAAATTTCATTAACAACTCAGGGTCGACCAGCTGACAGGTTTATAACCCTTAGGTTGACCCATTCCTCTAAATATATCTTACTAGCTGTGAACTTATCAGCAATTAATTATTTGTACGTAAACATTTGATTATTTTATTTGCCTATGTCACTGCTCAATGTAATAATTGTCATTGCTGTAATAATGTGAGAAATAAATTTGATTGATTGATTGACTGATAAAATTAACTGAAAAATTCAAGCACAGGACTGTGAGTGGTTGATTTATACGCCAACTCCTGTTTATAAACATCTGAGACGTCCATCAACTGTAAAGATGACACAAGTATAGACAATAATAATACTAATAATAATAATAATAAGACATTTCCCGACATCTTCTTGAAGGCAGGATAAGTCTCAACAAATGCCTGAAGACACAGCAAGGTACTACCAAATACATAACATCATACATTCAGCACAGTACATCAAGTACATTGATTTATACAAAGCGACTTATAAACATCTGACAAAGCACTGTAAAGATGACAGTCACTATATAATAATAATAATAATAATAATAATAATAATAATAATAATAATGTGATTTAAAGTGGTTTAGGAGGCTACATTATCCTGTCTGAAAACCACTTTGAAAGTAACTCTCCGGACATTCAATTTTGTTTTTTTATGGACTTAGCCTTTAATCATTTACTGTTTCAACTGACACTAAACACTAACCTAAACCAAACTGTTCCATTTGTCCATCACTAAAATTATATATTCTAAAATTAAGATATATATATATATATATATATATATATATATATATATATATATATAATATATATATATACACACACACACACACACATGTCCACATACTGAACACACACACACAGAATATATATACAGAATATATGTACAGAATATCATCTGACCTTCATGTCTGCAATGGATTCGACCTTTGCCTGACTCTTGGACTTCTGCTGAAAATCCTCCATAAGGTCCTTGATATTGCTTCCAATTTCACCAAAATTTAGATACATGTTCTAAGACACAGCGGATGGAAAACATTTTTCATCTCTATTCAGAAATTAAACTCATGACCAAGTCATATCGGTCCGAGACATCCTCAATTCGGACTTATTTCTTATGCAATGAGGATTTGGTCTGCCACTAGCTGCTGCTTCTATGCATCATAAAGTAGTGCTATAGAAGCTGATTATTGGATTGCATTTGTTATGTTATGTTAAAATGCCAATTTATATGAAATAATAAACATAGCTGAATGCCAAAGTCAAGAGCACTTTACTATTCTTTATTATATAGATATATTAATTATCTTATTATTATTTTCTTATTAAACAGCGAGTTAGTTTCCATGGACTCGTTGTTAGGCAAAATCCAGTCCAGAGGAAGGGTGAACACCAAATCTCGCCAAGTTGCACTGTCTTTATAGTAGGGGGAACAAGCAGCTTAACACTTGATGTAGCTGATGGACAGCATTGGATACTGAAATACTAAGTGAAATACTAACAAAGCTACAACAGGAACAAGCACTTATTATAAAGAAATTATTATCTTAGCTTATTATCATTATCTTATTATCTTAGCTTATTATTATTATCTTATTATTATTTTATTATCTTAGCTTCAGCTGGCTATTTGCTCTTAAGCAAAATCCAGTAAATAATAAAAATGAACACCAAATCAAACGTAAAACTGTGTTATAGTAATGTAACACAATAACGTAATGTACTAATTACGGGACTTATATAGCACCTCTTATATTTCTCCTCAGAAGCGTGATAGTAATCGTTAACAAAATAGTAATTTTCTAGCAATAAAATGAATAAATAAATAAAATAAAATAAATGAATGGCAGTAATTCAATTTTTATTTGATCAGAAGCACAATGAATGATGACGAACCCAAGTGATCGTAGTGTAAATGTAAAGTAAATAATTTACCCTCGAATAAAACTCATCGTGTTCGGCTGAGAGGACAACATCGTGCATGTCTTTTGGAATTCCTGGAACGGCCGACAGATTGATTCGGCTGTTGTTAATGCCGAGTAGTTCGTGGACCATTGCCTGGTAAGTCCACTGAAATCAAAATACTGTTGTATAATGGCCTCTCTGAGACTCTGTTGTATACTGATTATCTTACTTATTTGCTTAGTTGTTTTCTAATCTGTTTCTGACTTATCTTTCTGGGTTGACCTGGTTCTAATATAATCTGTTTCTGACTTATCTTTCTGGCTTAACCTGGCTCTAATCTAATCCGTTTCTGACTGATCTTTCTAGCTTGACATCGCTCTAATTCTATTTGGATTTGGTGCACCATCGGATGATGCCCTGGGCATTATGACAGTGGTGCCATAGAAGTTTATTGATTGATTGTTTGATTGATAATCCAGATTGGATTTGGCTTATGATTGGCTGACGTCCTAGGCATATACGATGCAACACCATAGAAATTGATTGATTCGATGATCGATTGATACAGTGAATAGTTTGATATAGCAAGCATTCTGGAGATTTCAATACTTTGTGACAACGTTGGATTTTACTTGATTTAGCAATGGTGTTACGGGATCATCGCGCCGGTCCAAGATGAGCAGAATTGGAGCAACGTCAGTCTTCCTAAAGTCGAAAAGTGCTGCTTCTCGCATGATTATTTGCTGGTCACAAAACACAAAAAATAAGTTTGATTTGGTGTCACGATTGTGATAAACACCAATATAATCAATTATGACAAATCAGCTGATAGAACAGCCAGGATAAAAATGGAATCAAAAATCGGCTTTTGCACCGACCTTCACACTACCACGCCATTTTACAAGCTTCTCCTACTAAGGGTGTGGTATCAACCCCCTTTATTTCAGGTGTAGCCTAATAAAGGCTATAGGCCTTCATAGGCCAGCATGGGCCCGTTGGAGAACAGAAGGGTTAGCACCAGGAATATTTTTACACCCCCAAAACCCTAATTTGAGACCAACATCACCCCCCCAACCAATGGGATGACATTTTTTTGCTTGTCAGACCTTTTTGGCAGGGGATCCCCAGAATTTACCAACACCCCCAAATTGATAATCCTAGAAATAACCCTGGAACTTAGCACCTTCAGTTATAAACGACAACGGCTGAATGAGGGCGGATTGCCAGCCTTTCCCTTGCAGCCTTTCCTTCCACCGAGTTAGCACCCAATGTACTCATTCACAGCTGAGTTGACTGGAGGGGGCGTTTGGGACAGAAACAACCGAAAAGTTTCTGCCACGGCCGGGAGTTGAACCACAGACCTCAAGATTGGCAGACCAGTGCGCTAACCACTGTTCCACCGTGCACCACAGTAGCTTAATAACAGCAGTAGTAAAAAAGTGCATGCAGTCGGAGGTTAACAATTTGCCCAAGTTCACTGCAAGCAGTTAGAGTCAGACATAGAACCTGACACCCTTCAGCTGCATGGCAAGAATCCTACTGCTACTCAGTGGCGCCTCCAGGATTTGGCAAGTGGGGGGGGCATTGGGGTGGCAACTTATAATCATGGGGGGCCAACCATTTGTTGTTATGTAAGTAGCATTAAGTATAGGGTCCCAACAGAGGGGCCACTGGGGGGTAGCACTCAATAGGGGGCACGGGCCTCCCCCGGGCCCCCTATCTATCAAATGCATACCCTGACGTTCTCCGCCAGTCGTTTGGCCATCTCCGATGAATTCTGGTATCGAATAATTGGGCATTTCTTGAGCGACAGAAGCAGAGAGGTCAGACCCTGAACCGTTCTCTGCAGCACCGAATTAACCCAGTTACCACCCTGAAACAGTAAATAAAATTAAGTTACAACCATTGAATTCAATTATTACTAGAACGAGTCCATGGTGTCTGAAAACAAAGCCACAGTAGGGTAACCCTTGTCTAAAAATGTACTCAAAGATCCTCAATCAAATTAGCAAAAAGGTCCTCAACTATCCATTGTCTTTACCAGATTTACTACTTCCAGCAGGGATATTTTAATTACGTCAACAATTGTAAATTTTGGGGATTGACCTCAAATTGGGGGGGTGCTCATAAGACTTTTTAGTATGCATTTTGTAACCTCAGGTAAATTCTCCACATACCTGGTTTTTAAAAGAAAATTTTGTGTTTGGTGATCAATTTGGCGCCCCTCTCAAATTGGGAGGGTGTGAGCTGTCCAGTTTTCTGCCATTTTGTTTTAGGTAAGGTGTCAAATTAGCTTGAACTATCCACTGTCTTTACCAGATAGACTACCTTCCAGTGAGTATTAATTTTAATGGCTACAACAAAGCTGTCATAAAAATCTATTAGCAAAATATAATAATCAAATTCAATTGCTATCCAGAAAAAAAGAAACCAAATGAAAAGTACATAAACACAATAGTAATAAAGGTTTACACAATTTAAAGCTCTTGTGAAATTATTTACCAGCAATTAAAACTACTGAGAAATGTTTGAAAACCAACCTCACAACAACCAATGACATTGAGTGACATGAGATGTGGACTGATTGCCACATAGTCACCATAAAACTCCTAAAAATAAATAAAAATTGTTGAAAAACTATAATATAGTCATATTAAGTCTGTAGAGGAGGAAAAATGCAGTTCAGGTTTCTGGCCAAAAATTTGTTAACATTCTGTGCATATCAACTGCTTTCCCTCCACAAGAATTTGCAGAGGAGGCTTTTAAAAATCATGCCAAGGATCTGCACAATAAATCTGCATGTATCATTTCTACAATAATACAAGATCAAGTGGTCCTCAACAAAACAGCAATTCTACTAAACCACTTAAAATCATGTTGTTGATATTATTATTGTTATTATTATTATTATTATTATTATTATTATTATTATTATTATTATTATTATATCTTTACTGTAACCTGGTTGTCCGGCCACATATACCCTGGATCTGACCTGGATCTTGAATGATTTTTATTTGGTGTGCCATCGGCTGATGCTTCTGTGCATTATGAAGTGGCGCTACAGAAGCCTAGGATTATATTGCTGTCATTATTATTATAAAAGGCTGCATTTCAGTCATCAAGTACTGTAAGAAATACCACCAAGTGTGTAGTACCAAATGTGTAGTACCAAATGTGCAGTACCAAATGTGAAGTACCAAATGTGCAGTACCTGAACCTCTCGTACAGCCTCTTGATCGTCTGCTTCTGCTAGCGTCTTAACGTCCTGTTTGCTGATAACGTTGCTGAAATCTGGCATTCAAAGCAACAAGATTTTCATAAAACAGCTCAAAAAGACAGCCTGGTCATAAACTAAACTCCCAAAATCTTCATAAAAGCTACCATCACAAAGAATCGCAGTACTGGGAAAATCTTGTTCATCAGCACACGGGACATCCACGTAAACTCTGGTCAACATTGTCCTCATTTGCAGGCAGCCAAATGCCTCTACCAAGTTTCACGGCTGTCAATTATCACGATGCAATCTGAAATTGAAATTAAAGTGCGTGCTGACACTGCTGGAATCCAAGCTTCTCTCAACAAGTTCCAAGTTTGAAAAATTCAATGAAGTGACAGAATTGGAACTTAGGACAGTCATAAAAAACTCTAAACTAAAATCATGTGAACTGGATCCTTTGCCACCATTCATTCTTGTTGAGGTTTTAGATGAGCTAATTCCATTCCTCTTACTCATGATCAACAGCTCTTTGAGGGAGAGCTGTCTTCCTGACTCCCAAAAACGAGCCATTGTGCTGCCTGTCATCAAGAAGCCTGGTCTTGATCCTAGTGAGCCTCTCAACTTTCACCCATTTCCAACCTTTCTTTTCTCTCAAAAACCATTGAAAGGCTTATTTTATCACAAATGTTACACTATCTGAATACTGAAAATCTTCTTCCATCCACACAATCTGGTTTCAGACGGTTTCACTCAACTGAAACGACTCTTCTTAGAATTCTTTCTGATGTCTACTCTGCCACTGACTTGTCTGAACTTACATTGCTTGCATGTTTTGATGTCTCGGCGCTTTGATACTGGTTGATCATGATATATTGTTGAAACGTCTCAAACTCTCATTTGGGATTTCTGATCAAGCCTTTCTGTGGTTTACATCCTATCTCTCTAACCGTTCTCAAATGATTGTTATGGAGCATTCCGCTCAAACTGGTTTCATGTTTGTTCCCCAAGGTTCGGTGCTTGGTCCTCTGCTGTACATATACTGCTGACCTTTGCTCTTTAATTAGCTCGTTTGGTTTCACTGTGCACCTCTATGCTGATGACATTCAAATTTAAAGCATTGCCCTTACTCTTCTTATACTGAGCTCACTCAATCTGTAGACAATGTAATTCCAACTCTTCGGGATTGGATGTTTTCCAATAGACTTATGAACCCTGATAAAACTCAATTTATCTGGCTTGGTACTAAACATCTGCATTCAAAATTGATTATGGCTTACTGAACTCTCTCTTTCCTAATCTATCTTTCTCAAAATCAAAACCTTGTATTTACTTTGACAGTAATTTGACCTTCAAAGAGCACTTTGCTAGACTCTCTCGATCCTGCTTTTTTTACCAACTTAGGCAAATTAGGGTTATTCGTTCTTCGCTTTCTTTATCTGCAGCCAAATCTCTGGTTCATGCTTTTGTGGCTAGTAGGTTAGACTATTGCAATTCTCTTTATCTTGGCCTGCCCAAAAGCTTACTTTCCACTCTGCAATCTGTTTGCTCGTCTCGTGGCAGCTCTAGCATCTCAGACTTTATGCTTAACACCCTCCACTGGCTTCCAATTTCTGACCGCATTAAATTCAAACAAGTAATTATTGTTTCTGCAGCACTTCGAGGTCAGGCACCATCTTACATTACTGAGCTTTTCAAACTGCTCATCGCCTGCTCCGCTCCACTGATCAGAAGAATGTTTATGTCCCCATTGCTCTTAAGCGTCGGGCTTTGCAGTGAATTCCCTATGGAATGCCTTAAACCCATCCATTCGGGAATTTTCCTCGCTCTGCTCAAGAAAGCTGAAGTCTCATTACTTTACCCTCGACTCCAATGCTAGGAGCGCCTCTGAGTAGAAATAGAAGAGGCGCTATACAAATGTCACATTACATTACATTACATTACATTACAAAAATATGTTAAAAGTGATCTTAAAAGATTATTAAATTAAAATTATTCTAGAAAATTCCAATGTAGTGCTATGATGAAATTGAGAATATGGTTCTCGATTCTAGAGTAGGTTGCCATCACTTTCTCTAGACCCACGTTTTACCTTTACAGCTAATGTTACAATATCAAAATTCGTGGCCTTATCCTCATAATGAAGTCCTTGAAATTGGCCTCAGAACTTTGTCCTCTTTTAGATGCCACTGCAAAGATGACTTAAGACTCATACTGTTATATGATGGCCCTTCTGCTCTGTCTGTTGATTATCTTACTTATTTTGAGTTGTGTTTCACCACTAGATGACAGTTGTCTAATGAGTAGTGTCTTGCATAGCGCCCACAGAAATTTTTCCAGGAAGGAGCAAAACATAACGGTCATGGTTATGCCACATACATTTTTCCAGGAAGGAGCAAAACATAACGGTCATGGTTATGCCACATACATTTTTCCAAGAGGGGGCAAAACATATCTTAACACAATGGTCACGGTTAATATTTTAGGAAGGTTTTCAAATTTCAAAGGGAAATATGGGCATTTTTATTTTTCAGGAGGGGGCAAGTGCCCCCTCTTGCCACAATGTGTGGGCGCCCATGGTGTCTTGTGTGATTTGCATTATTTTCCCAATTTTTTGATTTCTTCTTAAACTTTTAAGGAATCTTTAATTAAATTTCAATTCAAAATCTTATCTCATCGTCGTCTATTTAGCATCGTGACCCACCATCCAACAATACTCACAAATGTAATAAAGCCCATATTTCGGTGACTTCAATTCCTTCACCAAATGGTCGATATTCTCTTTCGTTGGACGCAGAAAGCAAACGCACTTCAAGTGCTTCATCGTTTCCCGTCCTCCGACATCAATTCTCTCGAACAAGAAGACCTCCTTCTGCAGAATCTCAGACTGCGAGTAGACCATACTCACGACGCTTGTCTGTAGAACACAAATGCCACGTTTAAAGCAAACGATGATCAAGAGTCAACCTCCTCAGCGCTAACTTGTACAAGAAATTTGACACTTTCCAATTCTATGCTGTCCAAAGCAATTTTCATTATACGACACCCATTTATATAGCGCAAATATAGCGGAATTCAATGACTTTTTACTACTCTCATTAAAAGATTTTACTGTTTATTCCAGAGTTCTGATGAATTTGTAGTAAAAGTGCAATATAAATTGACAATTATTTCAGTGCAAAGTATGGACTACTGAAACTGCAGACATCCCAAATGTCTAGAACTCTAGATGTATCTGGGTACAAAAGGTGGTTAATCAAAAGTTAAATCAGAGGTTTTTGATGATATTTCAAGTGACATAACCACGTGAACTGAACTATGGTGGTAGTTTCCATCTAAACAGATAATTTCTTTTAACATCACACTTTCTTTCTATGGTGCATGCTTATTTGTTGTGGGTTATCTTTTTTGTCTTTTGTATGTGGCTGAAATAAGTCAATTTGCATCTTTGGCAGATATGAAAGAATTTTAATTTGGTCTTGGCTCTATTTATAACTTCTTTGTTTGTTTTTTCTGTCCATGATATTCTTTGCATTGTTCTGAGAGAAAACATTTAGAATGCATCTAGTCTTTGTCTTATTTTCTTTTTGATGGTCCAGCTTTCACATCCATATGTTGCTACACTCCATGCCATACAGTCCACTAATCTTTGTTTTTCTTGCTGATGTTGTTGGCTTTCCAAACAAATTTTATTCTCCTCATTACTTCTCTGCCTTTTCCTAGTCACAAGTTTATTTCTACTTCAAGTTTTCAATCACTGTCAATCACTGGTATTGCTCCTAGATATGTGAATTTGTTTACCTGTTCAAGATTCTTTGCATGACAATTTATAGTACCTAATCTTTAGCTTCTTTTCACCATTTAATCTTAGTTTTCTCACCATTTGTAGTCATGATGTTTGTTTTAACCGCATTAAGGTATAGGCTGTATTTTTTCTTTCCAATCCTATTCTATCAATCACTTCCAGCAATTCATTTTCAGATGTTGATGATCAGCATATCTCAAATTGTTGATTGTTTTTCCACCTAGTTTTACCCCTCCTTTAAAACCATGCAAGGCGTTTCTCATTATCATTTCTGATGTCAAATAGGAATGGCAATAATATGCAGCCTTGCCTAAGTCCTTTTCAAATTCTAAACCAGTTTGTTATTATGCCACTGATTTATATTGCTCCTTTTTAAACAGATTCATAAGAAAATGTACTAGATGCAGTGGCGGCTCCAGGATTTGGCAAGTAGGGGGCCGTTGGGGTGGCAACTTCTAATCATGGGGCTAACCATTTGTTGTTAGGTATGCAGTATTAAGTAAAGGGTCCCAACAGAGGGGGCACTGGAGGGGCAGGCACTCAATAGGGGTATGGGCACCCCCAGGCCCTCTGACTAGATGTGCTGGAAAGTCCATATATAGCAAAACACACCAAAATTTTTCACAAAGAATAGAGTCAGAGGCTTTTGTACAATCTACAAAGAACAAGTACATTGTACAATGGTTGTTTATATGCTGCTACTTTTTCCATAAAAATTCTGAGACTGGCTATTTGATCTCTAGTTCTTCTGCCTTTCCTAAAACCAGCTTGCTCTTCTGCCACCTTGTCCTCCATCATTTTGTCCATTATATTCAGTACTATTTGAAGCATGATTTTACTTGTGCGTGTCATCAGTGCAATGTTCTATAGTTTGTGCCTCCTTTTCTATCACATTTTTTGGTATTGAAATGAACACTGATTTTAGCCATTTGTTAAGTCATTCTCCAGTCTGCCACATTTGATAGCACAATTTATGAATTATGTGCAGTACATCAGTATTGCTCTTAAATCAGATGTTGGTAATGCATTCTGACACTAGACGGAACATGACTATCATATCACCTTTCTTTCCAGCAGGTCTGCTACCAATACAACTAAAACCACTGCAATATTACTGCCAATATTGTAATTTCACAGTAGTTCAAAAGCAATACTCAACACTTTGCTGCTGCTTTAAATAATTTAACGGTTTTGAACAAAATATCGATTTAAAATGTTCAGCAGCCAGTCTTGTACACTGACACAACCTTGCCAAAGACTTGCCATTGCCATTATAAGTAGGCATAAGCGTATACATATGCATTATCAAATCAATCAATCAAATCAAATTTATTTCCTCAACATTTCAAGAGTAGGCAGCTTAACTATAGTATAAACCATGAATAACTGTATACTTGAACAGAAATATGTTGAATAATTTTTCAACATCAAATTTGTGCAAATAACAAAAATTTAATAATCTAGTAATAATATTAATTAATGAGAATATAAAGTAGATCTAGGTCTTATAGAAAAAATATTATATACGTTTATATAGTCAATACTATAATTCGCAGACATAAAAAGTACAGAAATCAGCGAGAAAAAGGGTTGGCCTAAGGGATTTGTATCCCGTAAAATTGGCCAACCTCAAAGTTTATAATTACATGACATATAAAAGTCTTTAAAAGATGGAAATTAGGAGTTATTTAGGGATCAATTAGGAAGTGATAAGTCAAACTCTACAACAAGCACACAATTGCAACTAAGGCGCTAAATAAATTAAGTAAATATCGATAGTAAATAGCCTAAATTACTTACTGTCTCTTTATCCATAAGTAGAACTTTCATTCCTGTGCCACTGTCTTCGATCATCTTAGAAATGTACTGCTTAACGGCCAATATGACATTCATTCTCACGTTTTTAATTTATCAATTTAAAAATGAATAAATAATTAAATCTTATCGAAAAAAACAACTAATTTTAATCTTGTTCCTAGTCTTTCTAAGATTTGTTGCTAATTTATATAGCGCTTTATTTCATATTATTGCCGTTTATATAAAAATGTAATTTTATAAATCGCCTGATTTTAATACACAATTTATTGGCGCAAAGAGCTAAGGAAGTCGTATTAGTGCTAACTACGCGCTGGTTAACATGCAAGTGCCTGGAAATATGAACTACTATGGGGCTGTCCATTAATTACGTCAACAATTTAGGGGAGAGGAGGTTTGAAAAAGTTTGAGTTGTTGACAGGGGGAGGGGAGTCTAGAGAAGTTGACGTCAACAATTTCACTTTTTGCAAATAATCAAAAACTAGGAAATTTCATGGAAGACTACTTATTATAATGGAAAAAAGCATGACAAAAAAGGTCATAACCATCACATTTTGACACTCGACGAGCAAAAAAGGGAAAAATGGTCATCATCGCAAAAATATTAACCTTGTTATTGGGACCTGTCATTGATCTGGGGGGGGGGTCAAAAGTTTTTGACGTAAATATGGGGTTAACTGAAAGTTGACAGTTGTTGACAAGGGGGGAGGGAACCAAAAATTGCCCAAAAATTGTTGACATAATTAATGGACAGCCCTATGTTGACGGCTCATCACATGATACTGACGCTATCTAGAATGGGATTACGTGTAAACGACTCATCTCAATGCAGAACTAAAACCCTACCGAATCTTTCTGCTAATTACATAGACACTTACAGGTACTGTCAGCTCAAATCGCAAATAAAACTGATGACATCAGATATTTTTACTTCTTTGCACACCTAGAACTACAAGGCAAAATAGAAAATAATAAACATAGCAAATTATCTTCTCTGGAAAACTGACAATTTCTCATACAGTGAAGCGGAATTTTCTCTATGGCAGTTAAAGCCCTTTAAATTTGCACTATATGCGCGATACTAGCTTACTTGCTCTGTTTCCGGTCTCCTTTTCTGATGATATTTGTGTTGTTCACACTTTTTGTGCTAAATTCTCTTTCAGATTAATTTCATTTTCACTGTATATTTCTAATTCGATGGAAGCACGAATAGAAAGAAGAAAGTCCATGGGATTTAAGGAAGAAGCTAAGACAACAGAACGGAGACGCTCGGCGAGGCTGAATTCCTCGCGCGAGCAACAGTCTCAACCGGAGCAACAGCAACAACAACAACAGCAACAACAGTCGTTGGACAACGTTGCAACACAGACAAGGTTGCCAGTTCATATGCACTCTGGCTAGTTGCCTATTTGGGGCTGTCCATTAATTACGTCAACAATTGGGGGGGGGGGTGTTGAAAAAGTTTGACAGTTGTTGACAGGGGGGTTAATAGATGGTTTTTGGCAGACTTTAGTCAAATAAATGGTTTTACTGTTAAATTTTCTATGTATGTAATTTGAGCCAGTTTATCACTATGATTAACTAGGGGGTCATCCACATATTACACATGAAAAGTTTTCAAACCCCCACATCCCTGTTGTGCCTCATACATCTTCTAAATGCAACCCCTCTAAGTGCATATGTAATATGTGGATCACCCCTAATGAGGATGTTCATGTATTGTGAATTAGGTTGACGCGTAAAAGAAATTGTCAGAATGACACTAAATCTCTGACGCAATCAATGAACTGCAATGGAGAAGCCTTTACTGCAGAGTTTGGCAAGAAGTCCCGAAAGAAAACTAATTCTTCAAATCAAAGCAACCTTCCAAGCCAGAACAGTTTGTCCACAGTCAGTGACGATGCCTTTGATAATCGGTATGAAATGAATTTATTGTCTTAGCCCCTTTACCAGGAACCCTGAATATATCCGTCCATTTTACATTGAGTTACAGTTAAATACACAGTAAAGGGGTTAATGTATTAGGAATTCAACTGTTTCATCATCATCATCATCATCATCATCATCATCATCATCATCATAGTTGCTTTCTGCCAAATCAGCGGCAATAGCTGGACACAAAACTTTTCCATTTATCTTTTTCCGTTGTTATCTCATTCCATCTATTATTGTCATGTGATATCTTTTGAAGTCTTCTTTGATGTTATCTATCCACTTTTTCCTTGCAAATAGCCAAGCATTTTCAAGCATTTTCAAAATTTCTCTGAAGAGAATTTGTTAGGCAGCTATTTTTATGATGCTCAGATTTAATCATGGGTCTGAATTTTGCTGATTAACCCTTAAACCGCCGGAACAAGTATACTCGGTTGCAATGCATATAGTTACAAATATCTGGAGTTTTAAGGGTTAAATTGAGTAAAGGCAATCCACAATCAATGCCTCAATTGATGCAAAGTCAGCAATGCTTCAAATAATTAATTATCAGCTTAGATCTAAGGAGTTTCTTTGCCCAAAGAACATTTTCATTCTGGATATTCATTTAAAGGTCTAAGATTTTTCTATTCATCTGGAATCGTCCAGTGTCGACATTTAAGCTTTACTGATGAATATATATATATATATATATATATATATATATATATATATATATAAATTGTTGGTTCTTTCTCGTTATCCGGACCCCAATAGAAGGATGGTGTAGTTGGTGTTAGGATTAGGGTTATGGTTATGATTAGGGTTAGGGTCAGGTTCCCGATCGAAAAGTCATTACACCACTGGGAAACGGGGAAGTACCAAATTTTTCATTGGCCGATTACAGTAATAAGCTATAGTGTGTGTGCGTGTGTTTCTATACCACTGCAGTGCCTTGACTGGTGAAAGCAAATCAAACAACACTGAATCGGTTTCAAATGTTGAGGGATCCAATAGCGAAGAGGTCTGTCCACCGATGAATTCTGATCTGCTTCTTTCGAAGTCGCAGTTGTCGACCAGAGGTGAATCTGACGATGACCTACCGGAAGTTCTGACACCCATTGGTAATTTATGATTTATTAATGTATTTGTATATTTACTATTTGATTTTCATGGGTGCGGTGGAGTAGTGGTAGGATTCTTGCTGCATAATCGGAGGGTCGTGGGTTCAAATCTGACCCTAGCTTTTTCGTAGCAGCCCTTGGCAAGTTGTTCACACCTAATTAATTGTCTGAGGAAGGCAGATAGCTGACATAAAGAATGTACTAATGTTAATTAATTAATTAATGTTAATTAAGAATGTACTATAATGTTAATTAAGAATGTACTAATTAAGAATGCACTAATGTACTACTAAACTGTACACACTTCTTATCCCCACAAGGCAAAGCCAATTTGACCTGCTGTAGGACATCATCATCATCATCATCATCATCATCATCATCATCATCATCATCATCATCATCATCATCATCATTTATGCCCTGGCAATCCGATTTGTCCGGACAACATGCATAGACAGCCCTTTGACAATGTCTTGTCATTTGTCCCTATCTAGTGCAGTTCTGTGTGCCTCATATAAGGTTGGTCCAGAATCCGGATAGATGGCCCCCAGTCAATCGCCCCGGACAACTAGCCCCCAACAAATTTGTATCCAGGTATGTCACGCCCCTAGGCGTCTCCTCTCCAGGTAAAAATTGAATTTTAAATGTAAAGAAAAGAAAAAGGCCTAGAAATTTAGTACAGTCTTATTGTTAGCTATCTAAAGAGCAAAGGCTAGCTAGATAAGGTCAAAATTTAAAACCATTGTACGGATGTATGCAAAACAGACGAAATGAAGTTAAAGAGCAAAATTATAAGCAATTCCGCTTAGGTAGTCTTTGACAGTGCGATTTATAAAATCCTCAACGATACGCTTAACTCAGGCTGCAATTGCAACCGACCTCCTGGTTCTGCGATCGATTGGGAGGGCGACTTGTCTGGGGGCATGATGTACCTGGATGCGAATTTGTCGGGGACGAGTTATTTATTATTATTATTAAAATAATCATTCGCGCGGGGGAATCCTGCCCTGTGGAACTCTTCCAGACAATGTGACTGGAGCAGTCTCAGCTGGACTATTCATTAGAAATTTGAAGACACATTTATTTAATATTCGATATGAACTGTGTTAAGCGCTCTTGTTGTAGGCCTTAGCCTTGTCTACTGTGCTATATAAATTGTCAATAAATAAATAAATATTATTATTATTATTATTATTATTACAACATACTGATTATTGTGGTAACTTGTCCTATATAAGAACTGAGTGAACACATTACAAAGAATCACACAAGAATTACACAAGAGGTCACGAGTACAGTAGCTCCTGCGAGGAATAGCCAGGTTTTAAGTTTCTTTTTGAAGGTGTTGAGCGATGGAGAGAGTTGCACAGATGGAGGTAGACAGTTCCACGCTCTCGACGCATTACTGGGGCCGAGTTTTCTGGGGGGCTAGTTATTGGGGACGATGTGTCGGTAATCCTGTTAGTCCAATTGTTTCACTGTCATCTTTGACGATGTCGATCCACCTCTTCTTTGGTCTTCCTCTTACCTCTTGTTCCATGAACTTTACGAAATAGCGCGATCTTTGGTCTCTGTTGTTGCCCATTCTTACCACTTGGCCAGAATAGCCTAGTAGGTGGTGTTGCCTAATCCTGGAAAGAACTTCTCTTGTTTTAGTATTTAATGTTAAAATGCTTCAACGATTGGGATTGTGATGTTAATTGGCAGAATTATTCTGAATAACTTAAAATAATATTGTAAGTATTTAAAATGCTACTAATGCACGGGGACATGTTTTAAAAACCTGCCACGGCAGCTTTACTATTTCAGTCATATTCTATTATGTCCCATTTTAGAGTTTAATATTCTCAATTTTGTTGCGTGTGTGTGCATGTGCGCGTGCGCACTTGTGTGTGTTTGTGCACATGTGTGTGTTTGTATACTTGCATTGAATAGACAATGATTGTCTCAATGATTGTTTGTGTTTTTCAGATGATAAAATTGCCAAAGGAGACTTGGTCTGGGTCAAGTACAAAAACATGGCCTTTTGGCCTGCTTTAGTAAGTTTTAAAGAGATCATCAGAATTTGTGTGATATATTGGTTTTCTTATCTTTGTTGAAGCACTTGTTTATAATTAATTAAATTGCAGATCTGGGATGTAAGGTTGGAACATGAGTGGTTGTTGAGTTATATGTAAGAATTGTTGAATTTGCATAATTATATGCATTTCTGGAACTCTCTCCCTCTGGTTGTCAGATCTTCCAATAAACTGAGCATTTTCAGATCTAGGCTTAAAACACATCTCTTTCAATTAGCATTTCCTCCATAGTCTGTCTTGTTGTTTCCCTCTGACCGATCTCTGGAATGACCTGGTCTTTTGCGGATGGATTTGAAGTATCATCGATTGATACCCTTGAGTATTAGAAATGGTGCTATAGAAGTGCATTATTATTATTATTATTATTATTATTATTATTATTTTGTAATCCTAGAGGTAATTTGAGGTTAGCTTAGAATTGTTTCTTGAGACAGAACTTTCAACTAAACACCAGTTTCAGACTTTGAAGCTGAAACACAGTTTCATTACAGCTAAGACACTTGTTGGTATATTTCACTGGTCTTCCATCGGTGCGACGTGATAAACTCCAGTTAGTTCTTCGTTCGGCAGCCAGGGTGATTGCTGGTGTCACAAGACGTGATCACTTTAGTGATTATATGATGCCTGTTCAACACTGGCTGCCTTATCCTGCTCGAGTTGAGTTTCGTGTGTTGAGAGCGGTTGCACTCTCTCTTTTTGGTGCCACTCCATCTTACCTCTCAGAGCTACTCCATCCTCTTAGCTCTATCCCTGGTCGGCCATGTCTTCGGTCCACAACCAATGGTCTTCTCAGTGTGCCCCAAGCACGAACTTCCATGTTCCTGAAGCGAGGTTTTGAATCAGTTGTCCCTATCCTTTGGAATGCTCTTGACGCCAGTATGCGTGGCTTAGCAACTCCTAATTCTATGGCCCTCTTTTTGAAACAACTTAAAACTTATCTCTTTGTCAATATACAGTAATTTAGTAATTTGCTGTGGGAGCGCTTCTGAGTGATTTTTCAGAAGAGGCGCTATACAAATATTACATCATATTTTAAGTTATTTGGGCAAATGTGTAGAATTGGTTTGTGGTTAATGTATGTTCCATTAGTTTTGGTGCAAAAACGCTTTACAGAATTACAACTCAGGTCAGGTCAGGTCTTTGTCCTCCATCTGTGTCCAGCTATCGACTTCTCCATGACATCTCTCCCAAAGTTCTCTGTCCTTTGCTATTTCTTCTAAGGTCATTCGGTGTCTTCTGTCAGTTTTTCCATTGAGATTCAGCCAGGCGTCATGTTCAGATCCTCTTCCAATCAGTACACCCATTGTCTTTTTGGTCTTCCTTTAGATTTTTTCTCTCCTCTGGTTTGTAGTTGAAAATTCGTTTTGGGTTTCTTATTTCTTCCATTCTGAGTATGTGTCCGGTCCATTTCATTCTTCTCTTTCGGATTAATTATTTGAATGATGTTTGATTGCAATGTTCTGTCGCTAACTTCTTCTTTTGTGATATGTTCTTTGTATCCAATCCTTAGTATCCTTCTAAGCCATTTATTTTCTGTTTCTATTACTTCGTGTGTTGAAATGAGTTGTCCAACCGTATGGTCACCACATTACTTCTTCTTTGTACTATTGACTGTATGCCGACCAGTTCTGCCGTACATATTGTGCTGTTTTTTAAAAGTAGTTGTTGCTAACAAAGTTGCTGAATTAAAGTACAACTGAATGACAATGTTAAGGTTCTTCGGCTGAAATTATCCTCCAACAAACTGCAACGAGTGAAAATCGCTTTCATTGAATACGAAAACAAACAGCTGAAACAGAAGTAATTTATCGTTGTTATTTTTTAGCTATCGTGTTTTGAGGTTGCACAGTAATTCTGTGAGAAAGCTGTGGGATTAACGGGCACTTACTGTAGTTATTATATTAAGGTAAAGGTAAAGTTCACTCGTAGGCTCAGTGCCCGTAGGTGCCGGTGCTGATCTCCGGTTTCAAGACCATCAGCCCATCAAATCATGGCTAAGCCATTTATCAGCGGACGGTGGCCAGTCATTCCGCCGATCCTATGGTTACCTTCGCAATGTTGCTATTGCTCCTCATTTTGCCATCACAAAAAAGGCTGAGTCGACCTTTAGGGCTCCTGGGGGACTCGAACCCGCGACCTCCTGCTCCATCATCCAACGTTGTTACCACTCTGCTAACTTCCCGCTTTTATTATTACATTATTATTATTATTATTATTATTATTATTATTATTTATATTATGTAATATTATATTTGGCGTTGTGCGACTGGTTCTCATAAGAACACCAAAGTTAAGCAACATCGAGTGCTTATAGTACTTGGATGGGTGACCATCCCGGGATGTAATTGTGGTGCCGACAGCCAACCAAGCTATTCATCACTTAGGCATCGATAAATTTGTAGCAGTGCTAAGTTGCATAGGTAAAACGCAGATCTGGAGAAAGTAATGGCAACCTACTCTAGATTAATGACGTAAGCCACCTGCGTCGCTGCTTGCCTAGTACCGGAGATCAGCACCGAAACTCTATGCTTGTTCGAGTATGGAACTACCTTTTTTACAGTCATTCACGCATTTGCACATCTAGACACCTTGTATACATGCTGATGGACAGTGTGCGATTTGTGACCGGGAGCAGTGGGGGGGGGGCATGCTGACGTTGAATGCATTATTCTGTCGCAGTGGTGGGGAAGATTGACTTCTTTGAAATGTCTGGGATGTCAGTAGTCACCTCTGTGAGGGGATGTAGTTGGGTAGTGGGGTGAAAAATTCCCTCCCCCCTACAAATTGTATCCTGCTGATGGCAAGCAATCAGTTGGCAAATATCTTTTACAAGGTTACACGTCTGTGCATCGAAGAAATTAGAAACCCAAAACGAATTTTCAACTACAAACCAGCGGGAAAAGGTCTAAAGGGAGACTGAAAAGATGATGGGTGGATGGATTGGATTTCAGTGCCTTTGACTTTGGCAGATGCCATGCGTAGGGTGCAATATAAATTGTCAAGATAATAATAATAATAATTGGAAGAGGATTTGAGCATGGCAGGGCTGAATCTAGACGGAAAAACTGACGGAAGACACCAAATGACCTTGGAAGAAATAGCAAAGGACAGAGAACTTTGGGAGAGATGTCATGGAGAAGTCGATAGCTGGTCACCTTCTAGTGAGGTGCCCCACAATTATTACATTATCAGAATGCTGGCTTATAGGTGTCAACAGTACCGGTATATTTAAGTTTTAAGATGACTTAGCAAGCTGAAATTGTGGTTGATCGTAATTAAAACTGATCACACAGTGAGGTATTAACTAAGTGCTGACAAGTAAGTAATTAAAATCTCTTGATTTAATATAGCGCTTTTGAAAGTTGTAATGCAGTAGCTTCTCATTCTTTTCTGCCTAGTCTAAATTTTAAATAGATATAGCCAAAAGATGGAGGTCGGTCGAACAGGGTAATTTTATCCGCATGGTCATCATGGTTAATTTTTTTATGGTGTCATTTCATTATGTCACAATATGTAGAAGGCCACTTTAACCCCTTAACTGGGGAATAAATCTGTAACTCGATGTAAACTGGACAGCTCTGAGCCGTCGTGCCCGGTTAAGGGGTTAATTTTGTTGTGTTGGGAGACATACTTTGGTTGAATTTATAGTTTTGCCAGGAGGTTTGTGAGTTTGACCCCAGAGGTGAAAGGGCTCAAAAATTTTTCTTGGGAGTAGTTTTTGCGAAAGTCAAACTTTGGTCACATTATAATAATTTTTATAAAGGTGTTGACTGCCTACTTTGTTAAAACAAATTTTGAATTCGATAGTGATGATTTAATTAGTTTAATAATTAATATTTTAGACCATTTTATGTCCACTATAATCCAGATCGAGTTCAGCCAATTGGCAAAAATTACCAGCTTCGTGTGGTAAGACCTTTATAACTGTCATCTGTTATAAATATATTTTAAAATTTGTAATTTCTGATGCAGCCCGTTAAGCTTCAGTATAATTGTTATGAAAAAACTAGAACATTTGGATTTGGATTTTTATCATTTGAAATGGCAGGAAGGAACTTACATTTGAACCACTGTTTGAATTATGATATTATTGAAAGTCTCAGCTGTCTTACTGTTGATATTCTTGTAGATTGATGGAAAGCAGTCATCAGCGTCAGCTCGGTTCAAGGAGGCAATCGAAAGAATTGAGAAATACATTTTTTGTGATGACGAAAATCGTCCGGATGCGGTTGAATTTTTCCAGATAGAATCAAAAAAAGAACGTAAGTTTCAACTGATTTCTGTGGTAATTTTTCAACGTTTGGTGCTATACTGCTATTAAACACATAATTTGCGCAGTGAACTTGTGTTATTTTTTTCCGAAATCTGTTCATAAATGCAGCTTTTAAGAGTAGTTTGCTGGAATAGGCAACTATAAGATTTCCTGACATTATTAATTATTTATTTTAGCAGTGTTGTTTGAACACCACTCCTTTATTTCTAGATTTTTACATTTACCTGCAACATCAGCAGTGATTGAATGAAGTTATTTTGTTGCAAATAAAAGAATAATTCTATTTTTGATGATTGATATTTTGCTTGAAATGTTCATGTGAATAACATACTACAGTGGTTCTCAACCCGTGGTCCATGAGAGGGGGTCTAGTGGTCTGCGGCTAAGTCTGATAAGACGTAAATAAAAATTAGAGATACATATTTTCCATGTGAAAAATCTTAGAAGTGCAACAAGCAAAATAAGGTCATCAGCACAAGAAGGTTATCAGCATATTTTGTGTGTTTTGTGCATTTTCAACTTGAAAAGTCTGACAAGTAAAAAAAGAACAAACAGTCATAACTGCTTTTTAGGGCCAAATGACTGCTCAATTTATCAGGTGGTCCGCGAGAAATTTTTGAACTTCAAAAGTGGTCCGCGAGGCAAAGAGGGCTGAGAACCACTGACATAGGATATTATATGTTGTAATTGTTTTCATTTGAAAGTGAGATATTGAGAACAAACGTTGTGATGGTGCCATTTCCTTATTAAATTAATTATCGGGCTGTACAGCCTTGGTTTTATCATGAACAATTTTGTGTCTCCCATTTTCAGATTTTCAGATGGGTGTGCTGTGCTCTCTTGCTGTATTCATCTGTTATCTGCCTAGTCTTTGATCTAGGTCTTCTTGATCGTGTTGCATACTGTCTTTGTCTATATCGTTGTCTTGCTACCGTCTTGGTCACTTCAATAATTGGACGATTTAGAAGCAGAAAGTTAAGTCGAGTAGTTGATTGAAAGAAAGTGCAATTAAGTTCTATGGCCTAAGAGAATTTTGTTACATTTCGGAATTTTTCTGCCCTAGAGGGCGGTTATAGCATCAAATTGAGGAGCAGCATTCGCTGTGAAGTAAAGCGCAGGCCTAGAAATTTGGCTGACAACCTAATCTTGGTTAATGGTGTATGCCACCCGCTTTGCTGTGTGCCTAAGTGACCGGAGATCAGCACCAGCGCCAACGCATGAATTCGGGTGTGGGAAAACTTTACTTTACTATAGAACTGATGTATTGTTATTGCTGCTTGGCTATTTAGGTTAACAGCTGGTAATTTTTTATATACTGGTAATTTTTGCAGCCGGAAATAATACGGAAGATGATGATGATAGCATTTGCACAACCAGCCATTTGACCGATTTGCCAAGTGAAAATTCCGTTGAATTTTCCGATGACGAAAATTCCGCTGAGGGCGGCGACAGCGACAATGAAGAAACGAAGCTGAGGAATAAGTCAGATGAACACTATTCTGAGGAAACGCGTAAATGGTAAGCGGATTATTAAGCATTCCTTGCTTATGTTTGAGGTTTTACAAATACAGTAGAACTTCTATATAGCAGACTCGGTTATAACGTACACTCCATACGTCCATCTTTTTAACTGTGCTTATAATAATTGACATTAATTGTAATGCGCTTGCTAACATTGATTGATTAGGCGCAATATAAATAGCTAATTCAATTAAATTAATACTCGGTTATAACGTACTGCAGTGTACGGTCTCTTGTGATGAGATGCTGTATTTGTTGGTGGTGGATATAACGTACCTCGGATATTATGCACTAAATTTTACAGACACGCTAAATACATTATGAAGAAGTTCTACTGTTTTTGGAATCAAATCTTGTGCCCAGTATAATTAGATCTATACTGCCATGTATTGTACTGTATTGTATTGTATTGTATTGTATACTGGACTATTTATATAGTGCTGTAAACACGTATTGTCTTGCGGTGCCTTTTACATTTAAAATTTGTTTTCCCTATAATTCTTGTTCAATCCTTTGGAATTTTGTATTTATTTGATGATGACTTTGCACAGTTACCTTCTAATTTGGAATGCATATTAGCAAACAATATGACTATCATTAGTATAAAAAGGTGTAAAATAAAGAAGATGTACGGCAGCGGATTGGGCTAAAGAATACCATCATGGACAAACTCAGAAAAATGAGGCTTACATGGTATGGACATGTAAACAGGATGGAAGACTTGAGTCTTCCCAAAAAAGCACTCTACACATACAAGGAAGGTAAAAAAGGGAAGAGGCAGGCCCAGAAAAAAAATGGATAGACAACATAAAAGAAGATTTTAAAGAAAGACAACTGACAATTGCAGAAGGAGGAAAATTAGCATTTGACAAAAAGGCCTGGAAATGTTTTCTGACTAGCTACTGCCACTAATGAGTTGGCAGAGAGCAATTATGATGAATAGTAGTCGATGTCTTGAATGTGAACTTACTATAATAGCAAATTTCCTTCTATTTGGAAATTAAAAATAGAATAGAAGGAAATAAAGGAAGAGGAAGGCCGAGGAAAATGTGGATGGACAACATCAGAGAAGATATGAATATGAATGGAATTTCAGTCGTAGAAAGAAGACGATTAGCAGAAGATAGAACTTCTTGGAAACATTTTGTGTCTAGCTATTGCCACTAAAGAGTTGGCAGAGAGCAAGATGATGATGATAATAGTGATAATGATAGCAATAATAATAATAATAACAAATAAAGCATTAAACAAAAATTACTAAATCAATGTTAGACACTGTCAAAGAAATTGAAGTCATATAAGTATGAATGAAAATTTAGAAGTCATACTATTTTAACACTGTGCAAATTTGAGTAGTGTTAAAATAGTATGACTTCTAAATTTAAATCGAAAAAATGTGGATATCATGATTACCAGTACTCAGTTCCAATCTGAAAATATCAGTCAATTTGCAGCACCATGGACATCAGATTTTGTGGTATTTTAACCCATGAGAATTATGTTTTATTCATAATTTATATGCAATTATTTTTTCGACTGTCTTGTTTAGCATTGAAGAAAGGCGCAGAAAGGAGGAAGACCTTTTGGAATACATCATCAGCTCCAGCTCAGTCAAAGTGAGTTTTAAGCCTTTCTTTCAGAATCTTGTTGCAGATGTTAGCATACTAGCTACAGTAGAACTTCATTAAAACGGACTTGGTTATAACGTTTATTTGGTTACAACGTACTGCAATGTACAGTGTGCAGTCCCGTGTGATGTGCCACCGTATTGGATGGTATTGGATATAATGCCGAAAGGATGTTATAATGAAATTCTACTTTATTTGTTTTAAAGTTACTTGTCAGTTTATTTTCAAATAGTGGACATCCCAGTAGCAAAATGCTTTGCTTACTTTAGCAGCAGTGTATGTTGTGTCTGTACTTGTAATAGCAATGTAATTGGATGATAAGTTAGATAAAGTCTAAGCTTAGTATGGCTGTACCGAATTTGAAATCCGGCCAGAGCCGGATTTACAAATAAGCAGCATTGAACTGCAAAACTTGACTAGTACCATTGTGGTACATGGCTAAATTGACTGCTCAACTGACCACTGACTCTGCTAATAAATTATTTTATTCGTTATTAGGCTTATTTTAGTCAAAAGAAATTATACACTGCTCATTAATTAATATAATTACATGTTAAAACTTATAACTGCACTCTTAGTACTTATTGGTGATAACTAGCAGGGCTTTTTTTCAGTGGGAACACACGGGGGCGGCGTTTCCACACCTTTTTTTGCCAGATTTGTATATATATATATATATATATATATATATAATTATATATATATATAATTATTATTATGGATATGTAATGATGCGTTTGGGTATGTTCCCAAACCCGTTTTGTTAAAGAGTTAAAAAGAATGAGTTCCCAAACCTTTTTTCCTAGAAAAAGCCCTGATAACCAGTACTACATGGCTAACGAATTACTTAACTTACAATTTAGTTACAAATAAGTTGAAAAAACATATGAAGTTCTGAATTACAATTAGTAATTTGGTACAAACTTTAAAGTCCTAAATGAGATGACAGTAACACTCCTTAAGTTCAGGGACAGTTCACATTATTGTTTTGTAAATATGAACTTAGTAAGTAAGTAACAAAGTAAGACTGAAACACATTTAACAACAGGCACTACTGCTTAGTTTTGTACTATGTTACTTCATGCAAGTTCACTGTAGCTTGTGTAACTTGAAACTTCATTCAGTGTCATTTCAAAAACTTCTAAACTACTACCTTCCTATGTGTAGGCAGTGCAGTTCTGGTCAGAATTGAACCAGAGCCAGATTTGTGTGAAAATGGTCGGATTTTGGCTTTGCTGGAGCCAGAATTCGGTACAATCCTAACGATTATAATTAGAGTTAGGAACGTTTGTAAATCGCTCTTGATTTTAGCTCTAGCTATGTTATAGCGTTCAATAAATATATTATTATAATTTTTATTACTGAATAATAATAATTATATTTATTATGTTATTATTTAATAAATTATCTAGGAATAGAATAGAATAGATTAGATTAGACTACATTTGCACCTTGTTAATATAACAGAAATGTTCAATTTAATGATTTTCTACAGTTAAGTGAATGTTAGAACATCTTTGTTGCTTTGCAATTTAGCTCAACCAATGCCATCTTATAACTCTTAGCAATGACTATCTTCCTCTGGCTGTCCGACTGTCCAATAAACTGAGTGTTTGCAGATTTAGGCTTAAGACACATCTTTTCCAATGAGCATTTCCTCCATAGCTCTTGCCTTACTGTTTCCCACTGACTGATCTCTGGAATGACCTGATCTTTTAGACTTTTACTGATGGATGTGGAGTACCATTGATCGATATCTTTGAGTGTTAGAACTGATCCTATAAAGGTGCATAATAGTCGTTATTATTATTTATTCATGTCATTTGTCATGTTTGAAAAAGGAACATTTGAAGGCCGTAAGACTGGAGCAGACGTACTCGACTTTCCAGACAAATTTTAAAAAGCAGCACAAGACACGAAACGAGCAGTTTGCAATCGTGACCCAAGGCTTCGGTCCACTCCGATACGAGTCACTTGTGAGTCTATAGATATGAGTCGATTGTGAGTCTATGTTTGAATTATTTATGAACAGTTCGAGCAATATTGGCATTGAGCAGCCAGTGTCAAAATCTGGTTATGGAATTATTTATGTAAAGTTACATGTGATTCATAGTCATTTGTTGAATATGGTGGTGCAGATATATTTGCCACGGTACTGAAAGTTTCCAAGGCTGCATAATTATTGATTTTTTTTGTCATTTTAGTTGGCGTTGACCGATTGTTTGCTGAACTTCATCAGTGAGCTTGATGGCCAATCTGACAGACTGGAGAGTATGCAATATTTGAAGGATGTCTGGATCCCTGAGGTGACAATCAGATTACGTATTTCACTACTTTTCATTGAGCCTGTAGGATGTCCATGATACTGTATGTCCCTATCTCTCCATCTGTCTGTCTGTCTCTCTGTCTGTCTGTCTGTCTGTCTGTCTGTCTCTCTCTCTCTCCATTGGTATTGTGGTTTCTGTCAGCACATTTGTTTGCAATTTATAAGGTAGTACTGGTAGTTAAATGACAGCATGGTTGACAATCATTAGAAAGCCGCAATGTCTGATTTGTTGGAAAGAGTTCGGACATCCGGGAGTTCAGGTTCAACCCTATTAATGACAAAGTTAATGCTAGTCCCAACCCCAAGAGTGGATTTTGGCTGGCAAACCTGGATGACTTGTGAGGAACTGGAACCTTAGAGCATTTGTTCAGCAGAATTTTGTCACATGGCTGTGTCTGGCTAGGTTTTTATATATATATATATATGTGTGTGTGTGTGTGTGTGTGTGTGTGTGTGTGTGTGTGTGTGTGTGTATACATACATACACATTACATACATACATATATGTATGTATAATATATTGATATCCACCTTAACTACAGCCTAATATGGACCACATTTTAAAAAAAAACACAAATATTACAGAATCGATCGTATTTTCAGCCGTGCATGCGTATCACACGGATGAAATTATGCTATTCTGGATTTTGTTTTTATGCAATAAATATTTCTAAAACAAAGTCCACAATTTCTTTTCTCAACAGGCAATCATCTGTGGCATACAGGAGCACGATGGCGTTACGCGCGAAAAAGCGGAAGAGACATTCCGAAGGGGTGTTCAGTTCACGGAAGAAGAGATGAAAAGGGCGGCGGACATCTTAATTGCCAACACAACGGACGCAGACAGAGAAATGCACAAGAACCGATCCAGAATAAGTCGCAAAAGCATTACGCTCAGCACTCTTTAGCAGCAATGCATGCTTGTATTTGTGTGCTTGTAACAGTAATTTATAATTTAATGCTAAGTCGAATATAGCCTGATGTTACATTACAGTTGAACCATATTAATGTCACATCCTGATGAATAATTAATTATTAATAGGCCGGTGATTCAGTAATATCTGCTTTGGGGTGTCTGACAGTTTTGATTGCATTAAAAGTATTGAATTTGACAAATGGAAGTTTGTAATACAGTAAAGCCTCATTAAGACAGACTTTAAGAGACCAGGGAAAAAATATGAATTTTAACCCTAAACCACCGGATACTTTGTAACTATATGCAATGTAACCGATTATACTCGGTGCCAGTGGTTTAAGGGTTAACAGAAAGTTTGTGTTAACTGGGTCCAGAGAAACCACTTAAGCTTCAGATAATCTAATAATAATAATAATAATAATAATAATAATAATAATCTAAGAATAATAATAATCCAACTGCTAGCCAAGGGTTTACTGTATATTATCTGGGCCTGTGGTAATAGGGGTTTATATTAAGGGCAAATAGATAATTTTCACCTTGCTATTCTAGAAAATGGTTCCTTGTTCAGTTTGATCTTCAGTTGTATTTAATTGTAATTTGATGCACCGATTGTCCGGCTATTTGTTTAGAATCTGGATTCATCGTAGCGCAGTTGCAAATCCTTTGGGTATTATTTGTAAATGTTGGTCAGTAAGTAAGTAAGTAATCTGTATGTCTGGTTAATCGGCGATGTTTAGTTAACTGTGTATCTTATGTGTGTTGCGTGGCATTTTGCAATTGAATATTGTTATTTAGAATTTCAATGCTTGAACTTTTGGGTATGTTGGGTATGGAAAAGCCCTCACTTTCTACACTCAGACTCGTGGGTGTCCAGAGAGGGGTGCAAGAGTGAATCAGTGGCGGCTCCACCGGGGGCCCGTGCCCCCCTATTGAGTGCCTGCCCCCCCCAGTGGCTCCCCCAGTTGGGACCTATACTTAATGCTACATACATTAAACAACAAGTGGTTGGCCCCCATGATTAGAAGTTGCCACCCCAACGGCCTCCCCACTTGTCAAATCCTAGAGCCGCCACTGGGGTGAATTGCATCCCCATGGAAAAATTGTGAAGTTATGAAAATAGTAAAATTACTTGTTCCTTTACTAGTCACATGACCCTGTTTGCACCCCCTCTCCCCGGATTTTTTTAGGTTTCTTTCATCACTTGACCCTGTTTTGCACCCCCCCTGGAAATATTTCTGCAGACGCCCATGCCAACACTGGTCAAACGGTTGCATTGAGATTGGAGTAATTTTAGTGAAAGAAAAGTGCAAGAGTGCATATGCTGGTTTACCTTGTTTTTATTTAAATTTTACGTAATTTGAGTTAATTGTGAATACTTGTCGATGACTTGCTTTCTGTTTGTAATGAATTTCCGTCTGTGTTTTGATATTTATATAATTATAATTATCAGTGTAATCTAATCAAAAGTCTTGATCATCAAAATTACAGTGTCTCTTTAATTGCCATTTACAACATTGTTACGACACCCATTTTCTTGGCATCTGTAATTTACGCATAACGATTTTTTACTAAAGTGAATTTCTTGATACCATGAAATTAATGTTGTATGGATGTATATTACCATAGTTTTTTGCTTCTAATTCAACAAGGATTATCATTACTATGCATTTTCTATTTCATGTTTACAAATTTTGTTTAGGTCTGAATTGATGCTTTTTATCTAGAGTTTTCTATTATCAGCACTGATCTGGATAATAAATATAAGCTTTTGGTTATCGCTGGAAACTATAAGGAAGATATTTTTGGACTTACAATTTTATCAACCGTCACTGTAATCGCAGTAATATTTACAACTATGAAACTGCTTCTGCTGTAAGATCATCACATGATCCGCAGCAGAAGGGCTTTGAGTTTTCTTGCTTCGTAAGTCACCGAGTTCCTGGCCGACTGTATTGGATCGGAAGTGTTTGGCGAACTCTGTGATGTGATGCCATAGCCATTGTCTGCAATAGATTTACGTTACTTTACAATCAGTGTTTATTCTAGGCCTTCTCTGAGGGGGGAAATTTCCCTCCCAAAGTTTTAAAATTCCCCAAATTTTTTATATGTTGGCTGGGGGATGGAAATTCCCCCCCCCCAAGTGTGGAGGCTCAGACCTTGTCATCCCCCCAAACATTTAAACCCCCCCCAAGTCAAGGTGGCTAGAATAAACACTGTTTACAATACAGCAAAAAACAGCTTAGCTATTATATCTTAAATAAAGAGTACACCATTTTTAGCTGTTACACGCTATTCTAAAATCTATGTAAGTAATTAATCTACCGTAATTTGTGGTTAATTATTATTCTTGTAATTTTAATTAATTCACATTTTGCTACATAAAACTGTAGCCCTTTAATCCTTTTATATTTTGTCTCATATAATAAATACAATTTTATAGTTTAAATGTATGCAAACGCTCACAAGCTTGCAGTTTGTCTTGAATAACGGAGTTCTTTACTTTATACATGATATGAGATTGTACTGTATAATGATTGCTATGGTTTCGGGTCTTGTGCTAATTAAAGACATTTTCCCTAGTGATGGTTCAATAGTGCTTTAGCACACTGTGTAATTGAACAAGCATGTGAATAAAGCTTATATATTTTATTTATATTTATATTTTACTAAAAGCCCATCTGGTCTCCTGGCCTGATATCCTGTATCTGACTTGTGTCATGAACAGTTATCGCTGATGTTTCTATGCATTGTGACGTGGCGCTATAGAAGTCGGTGATAGGATTGGATTGGGTAGTATTTACTTCCCACTGAGATACTTTGTAACATTTCGTGTTTGATTGAATTGAAAAGCCTGGGCACTACGTTGATATAAGCCGATAGATGTTTGCCTAGGGACTATCCATATATTACGTACACAGTCGTATCTTCATACCCCCTCTGTTGCACCCCGTAAATATTTTGAACTCCCTCCTCAATGCTTATGTACAAACTAGTTTCTCTAGCCCCCACTCTATATGAAAAATTAATTCTTAGCCATAATCACAGGGCGTGTGGTGGACTGAAGTTGTTACAGCTAAGAAAAGCAAAAAATGTGTTTTAACGAGTGCAAGCACGTGAACAATTCTCGTGACCCATTCAGTGGCGGCTCCACAGGGGCGTCCCCCCAATTGAGTGCCTGGCCTACCCAGTGGCACCCACTGTTGGGACCCTATACTTCAATACTATATATCTAACAACAAATGGTTGCCCCCATGATTAGAAGTTGCCACCCCAACGCCCCCCCCCACTTGCCAAATCCTGGAGCCGCCACTGGACCCATAGTCTGCCCGTGAGAAAGTAATTATTGTGTTCAAATCTAATGTGCATTATTTCAACCAGTCTTCTGCTTGAGGGGTTGTTTTTAATTGTTTCGCAGGTTTAGGCGACTTGTCAACTGTACGTAAATGTACACATACGTAGGCCTACAGATTTAGTCGAAACCCCTCCCAGTGCGCGAAACCTCGTAAATCAATTACCGTCCCCCAATCCCACAATGCATACGTAATATATGGATGGTCCCCTACTTTCACAGTCCTCAAGAAAGTCCAAGCATTTCTGAAGAACGTTGTCGTTGACGAGGATCATATGTTTGGCGAGGCATTCGATAAGCGACAAAAAACAGCGTTTCGTGTAATACCACGTCTCGACACCAAGCTTCTTGTTGTACGGTTGAAGGCTGTGAATAACCCGCATTATGCCAAACTCGTAGTTTCCTTGTGTGCAATACATGGTACTGTAATGAACAACACATATACTGTACCGGCTTAGCTATGGTACTATGATAAACAAAACAACACGTACCCAGTGTTTAATCTAGACTCCTGGACTCCGGGGGAAACTGAAAAAGCCGGGGGGAATTCTGCTAGGGGCCGCTGTTAGTCCATGTAGTATTCCAAAATTTCCGGGGAATTTGAAATTTCCGGGGCGAAAAGGGCAATTTCCCCCAAAACGGCCTAGATTAAACACTGTACGTACCATCGTATTTACGGAAGACAGCCTGTACAAAATCATGAGAATGTTCTGATTCAATGTGATCTAAATTGTAGACGAGGCTGAAAACATATCTAAGAATTTTTCTAAAGACACATCAAGGCATCGGCGGCAAATGAGGACATAGATACTATGTGAAAAAAATAATTTCTTGTTAATAATAATAATAATAATAATAATAATAATAATAATAATAATAATAATAATAATAATAATGTGATTTTAAGTGGTTTAGGAGGTTAAGTAAGCCTGTGTGAAAACCACTGATGTAACCAGGGCGCGATTTGTAGGGGGAAGAGGGGGAATATTCCCCCCCCCCACTGCCCAACTGCATCCCCTCTACTGTTACATCCCCCACCACTACATCCTCCCACTGCTACATTTCCCAACAACTACATTCCTCCCCAAGCTCAACATATTCCCCCCACTGCTCCAGGTCACAAATCGCACCCTGGATGTAACCATCTGTTAAAGCATTGAAACAAAGTGGTTTTGAAGCCTGAAATCATTTTGCAGTGAAATAATAAATACCCACATCTGCATTTTAAACTTATGATACAGATTGCAGAGCAACAGCTGAATGCAGAGGTAACTGCGAACTTGCTGACCCGGGTTCAGTCCTGACAGTAGGATTATCGGAGATGTTCATAGGCCTATATTTGGACATTCTCATGTTTCCTCCCGTCTGTTAGTATGACCTGCACAGTGTTCTAAAGAGGTGCCCGGTGCGCTTCTCAAGGCGCTATAGAAGCTGAGAAATGCATTAAAAATAATACTGGTCCATGAAATTTTTTATTTCAATGTGTCGTTTTATCTGTGAGAAACAGTGTTTATTCTGGCCAACTAGATAATGGGGGGGGGAGTTTAACATTTTTGGAGGGAACAGACAATGCAAAAAAGGTCATCCATATATTTCTCCCTCTCCAAAAGCCCTGACAAACCAAAACAAGTCAAAAAACTTTGGGGACAATTTTCAAATTGGGGTGGGGAAATCCACCGAGAAGGTCCATAATAAACACTGTGTGAGAAATGTGTTGAAAACTAACCCGATTACGAGATTCACAATGCACGAGTGATAGGTCATGCGATCTGGGTTGTGATAGAAAGACTGCAGCTCCTCCTTCTCAATCTTCCGTATTAATTCTTCTGCCTTTAAATAATTCAAAAATATTCGATTTAATTACAGTACAAAATTAATGTTGACCAAATAATTCAACTACTTCAACTGTTGCTATTACTGTATATACAGTGGCGGTCGTGGGGGAGATGTAAGGAATTTTTAGGGAGTTGGTGGGGGTAGCAACAAATTTCTAGCCCAGCAAATGTGAATAAAACTTTCCGAAAAAGACTGACAAGCAAAAAAGGTTATCAGCTCTGTTTTGCACACAAATACCCGGCGGCAGGCACGCCCGAAATGGAGGTGCAGGGGGTGCAGCTGCACCCCCTGGAAAAATCCAGAGGGTGCAATGCACCCCTGGAAAGAGGATGGTCTGCACCCCCTCTGCACCCCCTGAATCCTGAAAAACAGGGGTGCAGAGGGGGTGCAGAGTGTACAGGCGACCTTTTTTGCTTGTCAAGCTATTTTGAAGGTAAATTCTAGCGTTGAAGACCTTTTTTTGCTTGTCAAGGATTTGAAAGAGAAAATTTCACTTCGAAAAAATCTGCACCCTCTGACCAAAATTCGTTCCGTCGGGCCTGCCCGGCGGACACCTCCGAAGCGCTGACAAGCAAAAAATCTCGGTGGGGACGCATCCCCAATCAGTGGCGGTTCCACCATGTTGATGACTGGGGATGCATCCCCCCACCGGGTTTACGGATGACCTTTTCTGCCTGTCAACCTATTTTCCGGCGAGTTTAAAAAAATAGTGAAAAATAGGCCTGCTGCAAATGACCTTTTTGCTTGTCGGCCTTTTTTGGCAAGGTTTATTCATATATTTAGTGGGTAAAACACTAACAGTTACCTTTTTCTCTCTTTTTTTTTTTCTTCACTTTTAACCCTCCCCGCCAACTTCCTATAAATCTTTTTCATCCTCCACCAAGAATTTCTGGAACCGCCACTGTCCCCAATCATTCCCAAAGTGGAACCGCCCCTGACTATATGGTATAAGTCCATAGAATGTCGGTCCTGATATACAGTACCTTTAAGATGAATTTCCCATAATAACTAAAATGTCTGCGAACTGGTTAATCTTACACTAACCATTTGCTAATATCGTAGTTAAGCAAAAGAAAATTGTAGTTCGATGTCAAAAATTGTTTCACAATCGCGCATTTTTAACATTCTCCGAACGGGGTTAGGCGCTGGGGCGGTAGGCTGACGGAGTGGGCTCAAGCCCCGTTAGCACCTCTAGTGGTTTTCACACAGGCAGGCCCCTTCGAGAGGGGGCAAGATTGGGGGTAAATGCCCAGGAGCCCAGCGATCTGTATGGGTCAGGGGAAAATCATCACCACTTTTGACACTTGATCAATAAAAGAAAGGCCACAACGTTTCTCATGTTTGACAAGCAAAAACGGTCAACCTTATGTATTTTCCTTCTCAAAAATATCAAAATAGCTGAAAAGACAAAAAAGAGATAAAAGGTTATCGTTGTATTTTTCCGTTTCAAAATGCCTCACAAAAATAAAAAGTTCATCCTTTTATTTTCCCCTCCTCCATGTGCAAAAACCTTCTGTCGTCAAATAACTAAAAATATTAAACTTCCTAAGACCCCTTCACTTATAGGCCCGGAACAGTGGCTATTCTAGCCACCTAGACACTGGGGGATTTTAAAATTTGGGGTGGCCAGACATTGGGAAGGTCATACTACTTGGCAAAATGTCAAAAAAATTTGGGGAAAAATTTAAACTTCGGGTGAAATCCCCCACCCCCGACAGAGAAGGCCTAGAATAAACACTTGGGCCCGGAATGTCTCGTCTCGAGTGGCCTGAACACAGGCAGTAATGCCTCCTTAAATCACGCTGAGTTTTTCAATGACTTTTTGCACAACAATATTTCAATATTTAGCCATAAGCGCTCAGCTAAAACCAATTAGCGTAAATAATACTAAATATATCCTTGCAGTTACCTCACTCATGTGGCCAGTGATAGCGTACGAAACGCAAAGGTTTGCAAGAACGATCGCACTAACGTCTAACAGCTGAAACACACAACAAACATATCGAGGCAAGAAGATAAACTGAACTTTATGAACTGAATATTAAAACAAAACATTTATTGTGCTTCAAACATCAAATGAAACACGAATCCTGTCTTGATAACTGAAATTTTCAGGGTGGAGATGCAAACCCTGAAAATCAAACTTTTCAGTGGCGTAGCCAAGGAGGGTTTTTGGGGTTAAACCCCCTCTTGGCTGCCGAAAACAAAATATTTTTAATGAGTTTCTATGCATTTTAATCTTAATTAGGACGCGATTTGGGGGTTAAACCCCTCGCCCTTGGCCGTGACGACCTTAGGGGTTGTCCATTAATTATGTCAACAATTTTTGGACAATTTTTGACCCCTACCCTCTTGTCAACAACTGTCAACTTTCACTTACCCCTCCCCCCATAATTACGTCAAAAACTTGTGACCCCCCCCCAGATCAATGCCAGGTCCCAATAACAAGGCTATTATTTTTGTGGTGGTGACCATTTTTTCCCTTTTTTGCTCATCGAGTGTCAAAATGTGGTGGTGGTGACCTTTTTTTGCCATGCTTTTTTCCATTGTAATAAGTAGTATTCCATGAAATTTCCTATTTTTTGATTATTTGTAAAAATTTAATGGATAGCCCCTTATTTATTTTTTGCTTGTCAGGAAAAAATAATATATAGCAGATGACCTTTTTGGCTTCTGAAGATTTTTCCAAAGTTGTTCACGGCCAAAACCAAAAACCAAACCCCTATTCCGGAAATCCTGGCTACGCCACTGAATCTTTTATGCAGTTTTACTTCATTATACGCCATGGTAATAACATCTGAGACTAGCGTTTATATCGAGTTCTCACGTTCAGTGTTTATTCTAGCCACCTTGACATTGGAGGGGAGGAGTTTGAAATGTTGGGGGGGGGAAGAGAAGGTTTGTCTGCCCAAAAACCTTGCCGAGCAAAAAAAGGTCATCACATCTTCTCCACATGCTCTAATGCTCTTCTGAATATGGTCGTATCCTTATCATCATCATCTTGTGCTCATTTTTAGCTAGACCCTTTTCCATTTATCTTTTTTAAAACCCATCTATTATTGTCATTTGATATCTTTCACAGTCTTCTTTGATGTTATCCATCCATTTCTTCATCCCTTCAAATGCAACATAGTCTGTTACTGTTCAAAAAAATTTGATTTTAGGGGATTTTCATTTCCCAGTCTTTTCCTGATGTCTTCATTTCTTATTCTTTGTAATTTACTTACTCCCAATATCTTTCTCAAACACACCAAAGTCTGCATCTGCTCTTTTAATATCCACGTTTTGTCTCAGCGTTGTCGTATAGAATTTTTTTTTCTTTATTTCGACCGCCTTCCCATTGTCTGTAATCCTTTTGGTGGCCTTTTTAATATCTTGGAACTTGTTGCTCCTCCCACATATGAAACTTAAGGACGTTCGCCTGATATGTGTATCATTTTCTCTCTTTTTTTGTTGCTGCCATGACAGTTTTTCTGGATTAATCGTCAAATCTTCTGCTTGTTTGATGATTGGTCTGAACTTTCTAAAAGATCTTCTCATCGCAAATTTAAGTGTTTGATATATATTTTCTCTACAATTCCCAATGTTGGATTCTTCGCTAGAATTATTATGCTGCATCAGCACCTAAATTTAAAAAGTGTACCCCCAAATGCAGGATGAAAAAAATCTTGGGAGGGACAGTATAAAAATCAACACAAAAAAGAATTTGTACGTTTAAGATGATTATGCCTCGACTTGACGACAGGAAAACAGCAGTCGTCGTCACAACGAACTCTGGAAAATCTTCAACAAGTCCAATGGATCAACTGCATCAGCAACAATATGAATACAGTATAAAAATAAAGTTTGTATAATTAAGAATAATAAAAATAATAATAATAATAATAATAATAATAATAATAATAATAATAATAATAATAATAATAATAATAATAATAATAATAATAATCCAATATTTATGGAGCAAGATACATGTAGACTGGCTGACTTCCAAATTCCAATTAAACTATCACTAAGTTCTATGTACAGTAGGGCCTACTTGGTAAGGGAATCTTCATATTCCAGCAGTCCTTTGTGCGCAAGTTCTTCATCAATCATTCGTTTTCCCTCTTCAATCTGTCCAAATTATAATCGTTTAAGCACGGTGAAAAAATCGAAATCTTCTGAATTTTCAATAAATTAACTCTTTGGTTTTACACTAACCATTAGAGAGCATATCCGTAGAAAACGCCGCGGTACCTGCTTTGTTGCTTTCTTAATTGACTCGAGGAGTTTAGAGATCATTTTGTCCAATTTGCGATAAGATTCTTCCGGAGAGATTTGTCGCGTTATCACAGCATCCAGAAAATCATATTGATACTGAAAGCATTGCGAAAAATGTACATTCAATGCTATTTATTTTTATTTTTATACTTTATAAAATCGACCCTCTTAATTGGCGTTGTGCGACCGGTTCCCGTCAGAACACCGAAGTTGGGCAACGTTAAGCGCGTGTAGTATTTGGATGGGTGACCATCCCAGGATCCAGGGTTTAATCTAGGTCGTTTCTGGGGAGAAAATTGCCCTCCCCGAAATGTCAAATTCCCCCGGAAATTTTGGCATACTACATGAACTAACAGCAGCACCCTAGCAGAATTATCCCCGGCTTTGTCAGTTTCCCTCCGGCTTTGTCAGTTCCCCCCCCCGGAGTCCAGGAGTCTAGATCAAACACTGCCAGGATCTAGTCGTGGTGCCGGCGGCCAACCAAGCCGTTCGTCGCTTAGGAGTCGATAATTTGGTAGCGGCGTTAAGCTGCGAAGGTAAAATGCGGGTCGAGAGAAAGCAATGGCAAACTACCAGAGACTTATGGCGTAAGCCAGGGTTTCAGAAACATTTTGAAACTGAGACTCACTTCAGCGGTTTTGTAACGTCGCGACTCGCGACCCTAATCATAGCACGTAAATGATGTAATACACAAAAATGCATTAGGCCATCTGGCGAACATTACTGTAGTTGAAAGGAATCTTCTGAGTTTTGAATAAATGGCAAAAAGCTCTGATGCAATTTGAGTGGAAAATGTGGCAGATATATTAGGCAGAATTATTCATATTTTTGTCAAATAAGACAAAAGGAGATAAATAGAAATTGGCTTTTCTTGAAAATTATCTTTTCTAAAATTTTGCCAGAAACACACCTTTTTTACGCGTCTTAAAAATCCTATGAGTATGGTTAAATCGCTTAGCCGCCAGGTACCAAAACATTGAGCCCTAAGAGATTCCCTATTGTTATTGGAGTTTCAGAGCAAAATGGTCGGAATACGCTT
>CM030852.1:4409933-4552433 GCA_018105865.1 Metaphire vulgaris
TTTATTTTGGAGAGGGGAAAAAGAGAAGGATACGACCATGTAGAAGAGTATTTGAAAGAAAAGGAAGGATGTGTGACCTTGTTTTACATTCGAGAAAAAAATTATATCAGGATGACCTTTTTTTGCTCGTCAAGGTTTTTGGGCAGACAAACCTTCTCCTCCCAACCATTTCAACCCCCACCCTAATGTCAAGGTGGCTAGAATAAACACTGGCCGAAGTGGAGGATCCAAGCCACTTGTTGGGCCTACCTGGATGTTCTACTAGGGTGGATCGGATAGTTTCGGCAACCAGTTTAACCGCTTCGCCGTAGTTTTTCAGCTGGTAATGACATACGGCCATGTTGTAGACAGACTGCGATTTGTTCGAGCACAGCTGAGATGCCATGGCGAATTTCCTCAGCGCCTCTTCGTAAAGCCCCCTCTCTGTGGGCCGTTCGCAAAACACAAATTTCTTCTAAAAGTCAGTGGCGTGGCCAGGATTCAATAATAGGGGGGGGATTCGACATTTTCGGCCCAAAAGTCTTGAGCAGAAAACTCATCATTCAAAACGCTTAAAAGTCTCCTTGTCTGGTGCGTTTCCTTGATCTCAGTGGCGTAGCCAGAATTTCCGGAAGGGGGTTTGGTTTCGATCGTGACCCCAAGCCTCCCTTCTTGGCTACGCCACTGCTTGATCTAATACTACCTACACTACCTCCAACTATTCACCGGTTTTGGACGAATCTCACGACCGGTCCCTAGTCGAATAGGGGGCCTGCCCCCACCCTCCGTGGCAACACTAATGTTAAAATAACTGATGCTAAAGCAACAGCATAAATCTAACGTTAGGTATTTATTTTTATCTAGGCTGTATATAGTTGTTTGCTTGACAATCAGTACAACTATAGGCGTAAAATTTTTTGAAAATGTGGGGCCCAACCCCATTGCCACCCTTCTCCCTCCATAGCCCAACCTCTCAGAAAGTGTAGGGCACAGGCGTAGACTTCTAGGCTTATCAGGCCGCTAGGCTCGAGTCGCCTACTTTTTTGAGAAGCTAGGCTAGGGAGGGGAAAAGGAATAGTGGTTGGGCTCCCCACGTTTTCATCGTCCCCAAGATTTATCCATATTTGAGGAGAGCTCTATTAGAGCGGCCTCATAGAAGTTTACGCCTATGAATACAACAGCTCAGACCAATGGGGAAATAATTAATCAGAGCAATCGGATGAAAGAATAACTATCAGTTGTTTCACTATGCTAAATAGTAAATAGCTTAGTTAAAACTGCAATCGTTACAAAAAAGTAATAATGATGTCGTAACAATTACGAATTATTATTATGTATCTTCATATGAAGTTTATTCTTTGCCGTTCCATAGCATTTCGTCGGATGCTTTCTTGTATTTGTTGCCTTTTTCTTCGTTCAAACAGGAATTCGCAAATGAAGTGAGTTTGACGCAGGGTGTATCTTAGCGTTGCACGCGTGCAGGGTTTAATAGGGACCTCTCTACTAACGGACAATTGAGTGACTGCGTTGGGACGTGGCTTAACCAAGGTGGTAGACCATCCGACCAGAGGTGGGAAAGACTCAATTTCTTCATTATGCTAAATACTTTAGTTAACAAGCCAATGAAACCACGGGACAATGACCGGGAACTACCCCTTCCCCCACATACTGCTCTGGTCTAAACCGATTACTTCTTTACACTGATATTAGAAAAAGGGAATACCTTAAATAACAGACAACCGTGGTTGACAATGACGTCATGGTCTGAAGATGGACACTGATCCAAGTAGGTCTGAAAAATAGTACGTCATCGATATTAATAGCATTAAACTAAGTCACAAGAGTGGCAATTCTTCTGCAACCAGTGGCGGCTCCAGGATTTGACAATGGGGTCGTTGGGGTGGCAACTTTTAGGCATGCGGCCAACCATTTGTTGATAGGTATGTAGTAGCAAGCATAGGGTCCAAACAGGTGGCCACTGGGGGCCAGGCATTCAATAGGGGGGGGGGCACGATCCCCCGGGCCCTTTATGTGGAGCCGCCACTGGCTGCAACCAGCAAAAGAACACTGCCAGCCGATTAACAGATTAGCAGATTAACTGGCCAGTCAGTAATTAACCAGCCAGCCAAACCAACGAGCCGTGGCGTAGCCAAGATTCCAGAAGGGGGGCTTCATCGACATTTTTGGCCAAAAAGACTACACGAGCAATAAAGGTCGCTTTGAAGTCCGGTGCGTTCTCTTCGATCTGACACTACCCCTACCCCCCCCCCAAATTACTCACAGGTTTTGAACGAATCTCGAACTTCTTAAATTTCAGCATGCCCTTTAGGCCTTTCTAAATACGCCCATGATGACAACCTCTCAAAAAATGGAGGGTCAAGCCTAGAGATCTAATCATATGGAAACTTACGCCCTATGTCTGGCAACAAAACTGAATTTTGAAAAAAAGACATATCAAAAGTCAAGAATGGGGCATCAGGAAAGATCAGCATCATAACTTAGCAGCAGATTCCATTCCATTTAGTTATAATAATATAGCCACTTCTTCGTCTCGAGAGTTTCCATATTATTTTGTATACACATAGGCCTAAGTGGTGTAACCAGGATTTTCCGAAGGGAGGGTTACGGACGACCCTTTCCCAACTTCTAAAAATCACGAACAAACAAAAAAGGTCGTCACCTACTATTTTCCGTCACTGCGTTAGTTTTAGGGTAGGCCTATAGCTATAGGAGATTGCGTACAACGCCTATACACTTATATTGATATTTTTCTTAGCTCCTTTTTTCTTTTTCGCTAATTTAAACCCGATTTTAGCGCCCCTCCACCCACAGATTAATAATGCGCAATAAAAAATTTTGGGGGTCGGGCAACCCAATGGGGTGGGTTTAACGCTCAAACCTCCCCCTTGGCTACGCCACGGATACTGTACACATACCTCTGCACCAATTAGGTCATTCTGTCCGAACTTGATCGTCATCTTCAGTTTCTTTATCTACAAATGTCGATCACATCAATTATTTTAAAATGGATAATTGTGCACTTAATTAGGGGTCACGGCTGCTGATTTCAGTAATTCGGAAAGGAATCGATTAACACGATCACATAACTTACTCGATGTTCTATATTTGATTAACCTAGAATGCATTATGATGATGACGACGACGACGATAATGATGATGGCCATTGGCATAGCCACGGGGGAAGGAATGGGGGAACCGGATCCCTCTACTCTTTCTGGGATCGGTCGTGAAATTTGTGCAAAAGAAATTGGGAGGGGAAGGGGAGGAGGGCTAGTGTGATTAAAGAGAACGCTTGGATTCGCTTTTCTGATTCTGCACGTCGGAACCCTGGCTACGCCACTGATGATGATGATGATGATGGTGGTGGTGGTGGTGGTGGTGGTCGTGATGGTGGTGGTGGTGACGACGACTACGACGATGACGATGATTTTGACTTCCATTTCACATGATTGTAAAGTTTTCAAAATACAATTGTCAGACTGCACACGTTCCGAGTTGAAAGCTGACGATATTGTAAAACAACGGCGCAGCCAGGGATTCCAGAATAGGGGGGCCCATCGACAGTTTCGGGTCAAAAGTCTTGGCATGCAGACAGGGCAGTGGCGGTTCCACGTGGGGATGAGTGGGGCTGCATCTCCCACCGGACTTCCGGGGTTGCTTTTTTGCCTGTGAAACCTATTTTTGGGTAAAAGTCTAGTTAATAAAACTAACTGCGATTGGCCTTTTTTTAGCTTGTCAACCTATTTTTCGGAAAAAGCATGGTCAAATTAGGGATAAGAATCCCTTTTTCAGCTTTTCCGGCAAAGTTTCTAGATTTTGTTCCTTCTATTTTCATCCCCCCACCAACTTTCTGTGAATTAATTTCATCCCCCCTCCACCAAGAAATCCTGGAAATCACTGGAACTGGAACCGCCACTGCATGCAGATAAAGGTTGTCGTCTGAAGCGCTTATAGAAGCTCGAGGTTTCGTGATCTCACACTACCCCTACCACCCCCGACCCCTGACCCCACACTCACCGGTTTTGCGCGAATTTCCCGGTCCGAATAGGGGAAGGGGCGCCCCCGACCCGCGTGACTACGCGAACGACGCAAAGCAGTTACGCATATGGCGGTATTTATTGAAATCGACAGCAGAGACAATGTTTAAAACTGGGGACCCCGGATATATCTGTCCAATTGAGTTACAGTTAAATACCCAGTTTTAATCTAGACTCCTGGACTCCGGGAGGGGGGACTGACAGAGCCGGGGGGAAACTGACAAAGCCGGGAGGAATTCTGCTAGGGGGCTGCTGCTAGTTGATGTAGTATGCCAAAATTTCTGGGGGGGGGGGAATTTGAAATTTCCGGAAAGAAAAGGGTAATCCCCCCGGAAACGGCCTATATTAAACTCTGGACACGAGACCTCAGTGTTTATTCTAGGCCTTCTCTGGGGGAATTCCCCCCCCCACCAGTTTTAAAATCCATCCAATTTTTTATATGTTGGCTGGGGAATGGAAAATCACCCCCCCCAAAAAAAAAAGCGTGGAGACTCAGACCTTGTCCCCCAAACATTTCAAAATCACCCCCCCAATATCAAGGTGGCTAGAATAAACCCTGGACACGAGACCTGAATTTCGAGTTCCTGAGATTCGATCTGACTGGAAACCTTCATCGCCTCCTCGAAGAGATTGGCTCTGTACAGCGACATGGCATAGTAGAACTTGTACTGACCGACGTTCGGATGCAGTCTCGTCAGCTCCTCGTAGCAGTCGGCGGCGCTGACGAAATCCCGCAGCTGATAGTAGCAGAAGCCGAGCAGCGACAGCATCGGCCGCGTCTAGTACGGATGCATCAAAGAACTTCTATAGCGCCATTATGGCACAACGCGCCCGCCTGGCCTGTGTGTTTTATCCAGACTCCGCGGGACTTGGCAGTGGCGGCGACTCCCCGGGTCAACAAAACCCGAGCAGCCATTTTCTTTATAGCGTCTGCACTAGCCTACGGTCCTGTAGGTCTTTCCCCATTCAGTAGATCAAAAGGCTAAAGCGAGGAATTGCTTAAAGTTTAAACTGTTGGGTTTATGCAGGGTGCGATTTGTGACCTGGAGCAGTGGGGGCGGGGACACGTCGAGCTTGGGGGGGATGTAGTTGTTTTGGAAATGTAGCAGTGGGGATGTAGCTGTGGGCGATGTAGCAGTGGGGGATGTAGTTGGACAGTGATTTCCCCTTCCCACCCTACAAATCGCGCCCTGGGTTTATGACAAGGCTAGAAGCGAAGCGGACGAAACAACACAACGAAGAAAATGTATTTTTCTGATGCTGAATTCGTTAGATCAAAAGCAGCTTCGGTAGTTAAGTCTGGAGTTAGGCCTAATTACCTGTCGGAATTCGCCGAAAGCGTTCGTAAGCACGTCCACTGTTTCCGAATACATGTGATCTCTTATCTGGAACGCAATCATTACAAAATCGCGATAACTCGGTCTCGCGATCACTGCCCAAAAGGCCACATAAGCAGTGTTTCATCCAGACCATGGGCGTCCGCAGAAATTTTTCCAGGGGAGGGGGATGCAAAACAGGGTCTTGTGACGAAAGAAATTAAAACATTTTCCAGGGGGTGTGCAAGACAACGTTTTGTGACGAAAGAAACAAGTAATTTTACTTTTTTTCAAAACTCCACAATTTTTCCGGGAGGGTGCAATTGCACCCCCTTTGCACCCCCTCCGGACGTCCATGATCCAGACTCCATGCCTTTTAGATGGGGGTTGACTTGGCTGGAGTAAAAGAGAAACAGTTCAATGCAAAACTCTTCATGTCAGTGTTGGAATTTTGGAGGGTTGGGGGGGGGGATTTTGTGACTTTGGGGGGGGAAGAATTCCCCTATCAGGCCTACACTGTTACTACTACTACTTCTAGTCTACACTACTACTACTACTACTACTACTACTACTACTACTACTACTACTACTACTACTACTACTACTACTACTACTACTACTACTACTACTACTACTACTACTACTACTACTACTACTACTACTACTACTACTACTACTACTAATAATAATAATAATTAATAATAAATAAATAATGTTAAAGTGGTTCAGGAGGGTCTGCCCGTGCATGGGTTCTCAACGGACCAGTTACAGGTTTTCAGCTGGAAAATTCAATTAACTAGACTCTAGTTCTAACCAGTAACTGTATTTAGGCCTAGACAAGTTTTAAATGTAGCTAGAGATAGCGGCGGCTCCGCATGGGGCCCGTTCCCCCTATCGAATGCTTGGCCCCATGTTGGGACCTTAGACTTACTACTACATAGGCCTACCTATCAACAAAATTGATGGTTGGCCCCATGCTTAGAAGTTGTCACCCTAAACACCCCCCCCCCCCCAACTTGCCAAATCCTGGAGCCGCCACCGGCTAGAGAACCGTTAACTTAATTTGCGGTACTAACTAATCGATAGACTGTTGACGATATCTCCCCATCCTTTATCGGAGTCATGACTCCACTGCGGCGCTAACCGTAGGCCTAGCGAAAATACACTTAATTAGGCTCCATTGATTTTTCGACGTTACAACGCATAGACGTAATCTTATCTATTTGACAATGGACCAAGAATCGTTTCGTAAGACATTTGTGATTCAAAATGACGTAGGCCTATCAACAATATTAATGTTTTCACATTCTCAAAACTAAATAGCAATAGCCTATATCTGTGACGATGACTTTATTGTCGATTTTACAATGTTGGAGGACAACATTATATACTATATTATATACTATACAATATGTATTGATACAAGCGGTTAGTAAGTAGGCCTACCGCTTAAATGTATGATGAATTAGACCATCATGCACTTAGTTAATTTTTTCATTAATTGGTACTAAATTATTTAATTGCTCAAGGTGTTTAAGGTTTGTAATAACTTTTTTGAAACGTTTCAAGTTGTAGGCCTACATTTAATAAACGTTGACAGCTCAACGTTGATACAACGTATAGATGTGAACCTACACTAAACGTTAGCGTATAAACGTTGTAACAACGTTTGGCCATAGTTTAGCGACATCTAAACTTATTTCGACTTAGTCTAAACGTTTACTAAACGTTACCGTGCCTACTGGGTAGCCGAAAGTTTAAACTTTAGGCCCTACATCGAATAGTTTGACTGCAAGGTAAGGGGCTGTCCATTAATTATGTCAACAATTTTTGAGTTTGAATAAATGGTGAAATAAAAGCTCTGATTCAATTTGAACGAAAATATGGCAAATATATTAGGCAGAATTATTCAAATTTGTTCAAAATAAGGCGGGCGAAAGGAGAGAGGTATATATAATGAAATTTCACGAAAATTATCTCCCATAAAGTTTGCCAGAACACACCTTAATTACGCGTCTTAAAAATCCTATGAGTATGGCAAATTCGCTTAACCGGCAGCTTAATGTGGTCAGCTGCAAAGGAGATTCTCCATTGTTACGAAGCAGGCCCGCCGCCGTTTAATGGGGTTGGGGTGCAGCTGCACCCTGGAAATGTAGGGGGTGCAGTGCACCCCTGGAAGAAGAGGGCTGCACCCCTCTGCACCTCCTGTTTTTCAGCTAAAATTGTCAAAAATTGCCAAAATTTGCTCAAAACTGGCCCGAAAAATTGCCAAAATTGGCTAAAATGGTCCAAAATTGCCAACATTTGCAAAAATGTGCAAAAATCGCCAAAAAAATTTGCTAAAATTAGCCAAAAATTGCTAAAATTGTCCATAAAATTGCCAAAATTTGCAAACAATTATCTTGCTCCAAAGAAAAGTGTGAAATGATGCTACTGCTTTTATCTGGAGAAAATCTGCACCCTCTGATGAAAATTCGTTCCGGCGGGCCTGTTACGAAGTAGCGGGGTTTCAAAGCAAAATGGTCGGAATACACTTTCCTTGCGTTATTGCGAAATAAGATTAATTTTTAAAAAGTACTATAGGCCAGGGTTTCCTAAGTTTTTTGGAACTGCGACCCACTTCAGTGGTCTTGTAACATCCCGCTACCTTGCAAACTTATTGTGAACTAAAATTGGATAAAACGCTAATCATTTTAATTTAATATAAGCCGTGTATGAGGAGGATTGCAGGCATATAAATTTCTTAACGCCTTAGGTGTTGCAAAGTTTTTGTGCGTTTTTTTTATTCTCCATCAAAAAACGCATTTTACGTTTTTCATTTCTTTGCGTTTTTATTGTGTTTTCAACGGCTTTTGCAGTATATGGTCCAAGTTGCGGTTAGAATACTAGCACAGGTGACGCCTGTCTCAGCTTGCGAGATAAATTCAAATTGGTCAACTTTTGATCACACGAATTAGAAACGAAATTGCATGCAGCGCAAGAGAGTGCGAGATGAAGTGTTTGTGCATGTAGCTAAGCTTCACCTAAAGGAAAAGCAGGACAATAGAAACAATATGGAGGAAATCATTAGGCCTAGGTGGCAGGGTTATTTCTAAAGTTGTGAATTTGGGGGAATCTGGGGGCGTCGGAGTTTGGAAGTCTCTACCGAAACAGTCTGACAAGCAAGTCATCAAAAAGGTCATCCGAGGATAAAAGTTGGGGGGGCGTCCTTCTCCATTTGGGGTCTCCAGTGCTAATTGATATGCATTTTCTATGCATACCATTGTCACATTCCCAAATTGGGGTGTCGACCTCAAATTGGGGGTGTAAAAATATCCCTGTTGAGTGGTCAGACTAGTCAGTTGGTGATGAAGAACTATAAGGAAATTTTGTAACAAATAACTTTTATCTGGAGTTATTGCCTTAATGCATTATTAAACTTTTGACTTTTCATGTCCTTAAAACTTGTAGGCCTAGGTCTACCTTTACCGTATATAGGTCTAAATTTAGCTTTTTCTGCATCACTAATGAATGTTTCTTGTTGTCTTGCTTTTCTTCGATTATAAACTAAATACGCCAACACTCTATAAAAAATTACAGTAGAACATGAATTCCATGACCCGACACTCAATATCTCCATGACCTGGTAGAATTCCATGACCCAAAACAAAATATTTCAATGCAATATTTTACCATGACAACACCATCTTGGGTTAATGAACAATATATTAGTCATGCTATGTGCAAATAAATAAATAAATATATATATATAATGTGACGGGCGCCTATCTCTCTTTAATGGTTATCGTTATCGTCTAGGGGTCTTTAGTATTAGTGGAGAATATTTTATCTCCTAGGCCAACCCTATCAACATTAATTCTCTAACAACTTCCTTCTTATGAAATACATTTTAATCTTAACTAATTAATATCTCTTCAACAATAGCGGTCATCAAATCAAATTAGTATTCAGGACCTACAAATTGTTCACTAAGCAAAGCGACAGTACTAATATGGCAACACGTCGCTAACGACGCTAAGCTACAACAGCTGACTACTATCAGTTTTGAATCAACAATAAAACAAGAGTCCTGCAAAACACAGTGACTCTATCAAATAGTTCCTGATAACCACAACCGTACGACTTCGCTTCGATACGATTATAAATATGTAATTCAACAGTTTAAATAAACAAGAAAACAATTTTCAATCGTCGCCGAATTCTCTTCCGATCGACCTTCGCCTTCGCCGCGTTCCATCTCCCCCGTTTCAAAACACCAACCGTCGACGCTTTTCGTCGTCCACCAATCACCGTTCTCCACGCTCGTCAACTGCCGAAACGACGTCTTCTTATTCGCTGAAACGATACATAGAAGCAAGCACACACACATAGTTAACTTATGCATCAATCTATGCTAATTAACTGCTTAGTAAGACGCGAACTTGTTACCATCACACCCCTAGTACACGAGCCTACGGGATGGATCATCACGTCAAATCAAAAACCCAAAAATCAGGAACAATCTCTGAAATGAGCTTGTGAAGAACAACTTATACTTCTTACAACTCAACTAATAAACTTGGGGTAGCGGTAAAAGACATCACCTTGAGTCAAAAACAACCACTCAACAAAATTGAGCAACTCCTTGTAGTTATATTACATTACTCAGTATCTTACTTACACTAACTTAAACTCTTATATCCTATGCATTACTTTACGACATTACTCGAATGAAAACCTAACTACAGTATTGACCTTACTTAATCTGATGGCCTGCTAAGAATATCTGGCAGCAAGTTATCTCTGCCGGGCCTATGTCTTATCTCCAAGGAATATTGCTGGAGTTCTAACGACCAACGCAGAAGCTTCGCATTATGTCTTCCCATCTTATGAATAAATGTCAGTGGACTGTACTTAACAAGACAGCTCTTACAATTCAACTTTATGTGCTAACTCTACATAACTATACACTATCAACCTAAGTGTAGAAAGAACTTTATGAGCAACACTCATAATAAACACCTGTTGCTTTGGCACAACTTAGAAAAAAATCATTGGAATACTGATAGCTACTAAAATGTATATAGGTTTCCTTTCAGGTCTCATGAAAATTACATGGTTTAGAAACCACGACTGCTTTTGCTTATCCTTAGACTGGGGCTTTAGTTCCAGTATCAGAACCAATAATTCATATTTCAGACCATAGTCCATTAAGTTACCAAGTGTTAACTGGTTAACTAACAATTGTTTCTCTTCATCCTTGGCAAATTCAGTTTTGTCAGGGCATAACGTATATGATGCAACATAAACTGGTTGGATATCAGTATTCAGAGTAATTGTATGTGAAATAAGGTCAGTTTTTTCAGGTTTATTACTGATAACCTGTTTGTGTTTCAAGCTTAGAGATTTCAAGTCTTGGGATTGATCACAATCCAAATGTTTTGCTTTGTATTGCAACTGTTCTTCAAAAGAACTTGGGGTTTCAACAGAAATCTCAACTGTGTTGACAGTTTTCTGTTCAACTTTAGTATAACTTGGAGAAGGTTTATTAGACCTCAACTGATATGATCCTAATGCAACATGGCTAACATCAACATGTAACAGCCTTTGAACTGGTTTGAACTTTACTGGATGTACTTTGCCATTATTCAAGCAACTGGTTGCATCGTGTGCATCTGTTTCTTTTGAAACATATAACTGTCCTGAGTTTTCCTCAAGACTTGGTGTTTGCTTGGTATCAGTCACTAAATTTTGACGAAATTCAGTGACTGGGACAATTTTTGTAGGGTTTTTATCGGATCCAGGGTTAACGTCAAAATCTGGATGCCCCTCCAGGTTCAAACATGCAAATACCAATTCATTTGGACCAAGCACAACCTTCATTGCATCCTTGTCAAAGGACATGTGAATAAATGACTGACCACAACAGCTGATCAAATCCTTCAATTGGTCAGACATGATTCCAAAAACTGTATCTGGTAAGACACCTTTCAGACACAGAAACTGTTGAACAGTCTCAACAAGCATGAGACCTAAAGTCTGTGCATCACCTCTCTTATTCAAATACATCTCTGTGAAAAATTCACAAATATTCAGAAGTAAATGCAAAAATTTGCCCCCATATTCATCATAGTTGGGCAAACATCCAATGATACCCATCATTAGACAATCCATATTGCTTATAAGGGCAGATAAATTAGGCAATATATTAATGTCTGAACCAACTTTGGGACTAAACTGTGAATCTAAATCACAATCCATATTAACTGGGTAATTTGCATCTTCATTCAGAAGAAAACAGAGCAAGTTATTAGACATTCTCATGAATTTCCCATTTATCATATGGTAATCAGTTGTAGGGCAAGGTTTAGCTCTGTTAATTTTCCTCTGTACTGCAAATTCATCAGGTGAAACCACTTCTAACACAACTGGTTCACTAACAACAATCTCTTGAGAAAAAGTCAAAGAATCCTTGGACGGAATCAAATTATTGTCCATGGGATCAACAGAAAAGCCAATTAATTCCTTTTTCTGCACAACATCAGGCTTAACTGCACATAAATTAACAACCACAACTTCAACTGGGTTAAACGCATGAGACACCTTATCATTGGAGGAAACAACATGACAAATAAGAGTTTCATCAAAGAAATCATTCAAGTGCAAATCGGTGTCATCAAAATCATACGCATTATCACAATGAGTGAGGCTATTACGTGGTTCAACCACTAAACCTGTTGATTCACTCACACATAATTCTTCAAAAAACATGTCACCAGGAACATCCATGAGTGTATCCCTACACAACTCATCTTCATTGAAAACCATTGGATCGACTGGGCAATGCAACACCATCGAACCATTCACCACCCCATCATCATGAAAACCAATGTGAAACTGTGGATCAACAACTTCCAACGATTCACTAAAAACAACTTCATCATGAAAGCCATTTGGATCTGCATCACACGAAGCAGCAAAACGTGGATCTATCAGAACCCAATAAATTATTCTCAAAAAACTCCTCTAAATTAAGCTCTGTATCATAAAATTCATTTGGATTATGGGTGACATCTTCCTTTCGACCCAACAAGTCATTCTCCAGTTCAATTATTGATTTAGTTTGTGCCCTAGTAACAACACACGACTCAAATGGATCATCACTGCCACGACAATCAACATCTGCACCAATCAGGACATCAATGGAATGTGGTAAAACGATCAATTAGCCCACACAACACCTCTCCATTGTTATACACACAATTTAAGTTAATCAACACCAACGGAATCTTCACGATTTCCCGGTGATACCATTTAATCATAAATTCACCTGTGTCTTGATATTCACTTGGATTAATTAGTTCTTTACTAATCAAAGTCTGCGCTGAGCCGGTATCTCGAAAACAGGTTATTTCTCTTGACTGGTTGTGTTTGTTAAAAATTACTGCTTTTGAGCAGAAAGGTCTAAAGCTAGGATTGACTGTATTCAAGTTATTTGTTACCTGCTGTACAAAGTTAACATTGGGATCAGGGAAATTTGGGTTTGGACCAAACTTAGCAGTTTCTTCTCTTTTTTTTTCAAAGCAAAACATTCATTCACAGTGTGATTTTGCTTGTGGCAAAAAGCACATCTGGGTGAGGTTGAAAACAGATTTTTGTCCCTCTTGTAACCTGATGTTCTCCCCTGTGTGTTAGAATTGGACGAATTTCTAAAAACTTGTATTAGTCCCAGGCTGCAATGCTCTTTGATTAGCATTGTGGTCTGTTGAAATCTCCAGTTCATATTATTGTTTGCATTGTCTCTGCCAGTGTGAAATTTGTTTGTTTGATCTGAATTAAATTCTGGTCTGTATGCATTTGAATTGAACCTGTTTCTGCCAAATGTGTCATTATTAGCAGAGTAGTTTCTATGGTTTGCTATGAATTGATCTGCTAATAAAGCCAATTCTGCAAGTGTTTGTGCTTGTTTGTCTAAAAGCCAAGACTTTAGTGCACTGTCATTAATCTCAGACAAAAATTGCTCCATTCAAAAAAACTTCTTTCAGTTTTTCAAGGTCATCTTGAGCTCTTTACTATCCACCTTTGGAATGGCCAATTCAACCGGGTTGCAAAGTGACTATACGTTTCGCTTGGGTCCTTGGAAAGCTGTCTAAACTTAACCCTATACGCTTCTGGGACCAATTGGAATAAGTTCAAAATAGCCTCTTTGACACTGTCATAATCACGGGCTTGCTCATCTGTCAACTCAACAAAACTTTGATTACCCTCCCAGTGACTTGTGACTGTAGTACTGAAGGCCACTTAGTCTTATCAATTTGAAAACTTATCATAGTCCTCTCAAAAGTGTTAAATAAGAGTCTATGTCACTTGTCTCACTAAATCTAGGCAAAGATTTCTTTGCATTCTCTAGGGACTTATCAGAACCCCCAAATTAATCATTGGTTCACTTACTTCTCACTTTGTACACTTAATTTGTGCATTTCAATTTTTTTCATTTGCTTCTATTTCTCTTTGGAGTTACTGCCTGAGTCTCTAACTCTTTTCTTTAAGTTGAGTTTGTGCTGCTAGTTCATCAGATTTCAAAAAGCCTATGGAATTCTAATTCAATTTCTAGCTTCTTAAGGATAACAGCTTCTGACTCTACTGGTGACATTGTGTTTGTTTGTTGGGTGGAGTTTCTGCTACCCACACTTTCTCTATCATCTCTGACTTCATTCATCACACTACAGCTCAATTTTATCAAATGGGATTGAAGCTGACATTTTGTCATGCCTTTTGTGACAATTCCTTGCTGGATAAATTTGTTCTAAGCTCCTCTAAGCTCATTTCAAGGATTTCTTCCAGGGACAAAGCTGAAGGTAAATCTAAGCCTATTTGTTCTGAGGCCATGGTAACAAGTTAGCAAATACACTCACATGCAATGCAACAATTCACAAAATAACAATATTACTGTAACAAAGTTAAAATTAATTGTAGCTGAATTTACTGTAACTGCTCTAACTATGAGCTAGAATTAAATTCCACAACCCACAGGAACTCCCTACTATTCTCAGCAAAAGGATTCGGACCTGAGTCCCCAATAATTGACGGGCGCCTATCTCTCTTTAATGGTTATCGTTATCGTCTAGGGTCTTTAGTATTAGTGGAGAATATTTTATCTCTGCCAACCCTATCAACATTAATTCTCTAACAACTTCCTTCTTATGAAATACATTTTAATCTTAACTAATTAATATCTCTTCAACAATAGCGGTCATCAAATCAAATTAGTATTCAGGAACAAATTGTTCACTAAAAGCGACAGTACTAATATGGCAACACGTCGCTAACGATAAGCTACAACAGCTGACTACTATCAGTTTTGAATCAACAATAAAACAAGAGTCCTGCAAACACAGTGACTCTATCAAATAGTTCCTGATGACCGCATGCGAAAACGATTATAAATATGTAATTCAACAGTTTAAATAAACAAGAAAACAATTTTTCGCCGAATTCTCTTCCGATCGAACGCCGCGTTCCATCTCCCCGTTTCAAAACACCAATCGAACAATCACCAATCACCGTCCACGCTCGTCAACTGCGAAACGAGCGTCTTCTTATTCGCTGAAACGATACATAGAAGCAAGCACACAAATAGTTAACTTATGCATCAATCTATGCTAATTAACTGCTTAGTAAGACTTGAACTTGTTACCATCACAATATATATCAAGATAATGCATTTTATTCAAAACATTCATTAGCTGTCTAACAGTAAACAATGACAATATATGTAAATCAAAATTTTCAAACTTACCGGTACATTGATACATAGACTGTTAGATAAATATTTAAAATTAAATACTTTCAAAGTCTTCAGTCTACATACTAAAAATAATGTAGATACGCCTAAAAACGGAACAAAGATGTGCTGCACAATATCAACAACAATTAGTGCACAGATAAGATAGGAATACACAGATTAAAACACACATCTTGAATTTCCTACCATTCCAACTCAAGCATTAGCATACAGTACTACAGTGTAATCTAGACTTAGCATTTGGCTTTAAAATTGCGTTTGCAAGCAGCTTATCAACAGCAGCCAGACAGTGATAACTTCTTGTTATATCAAAACAGAATAACATCATAAGACACTAAAAACCAATGAAACATTAAAATAATATATGTGTTCTAATAGTATCTGCTTCTGGCAATACAAAATGACGTTAACTCCGGTGCTGAATGAGTGCTGTTGAAAACTAGAAACATTATATAACACATTTGATTACACCAAGTTTCAAATGACGGTTCTGTACCATAACAAAACACATCATGACGCAACAAACAAGTTTTCAAATGCTTTGTTGTTTTTTTATGTGAGAAATGTCACAGATTTGAAAATACAAGCATAACAATATACTCAAGTAGTTTATACCAGCTTAAAAGAACATTTGACAATCAAGTAATTTAACATCAATATCGTACAATCAAAAAAATACTATTTCCTGATAAATACACTAATATCTTAAAAGAATAGTTGACTAGAATTAAATGACTCACAGAGAAACAACTACAACTACAAAATAATGTACGAATATTTACACTCAAAAGTTTTCGAGCTGATAATCGACTTTAACTTCTCTAAATAGAATGGTACAAAATGATTTACCTCTTCAAATGGTGCACAAACACTACGATAAATTACGCAGTAACTGAAATGAAATTTTACAGTGTTCAAATGACTCATGTACTTGCACTGTAAAGCTTGGTACTGAGACAGTAACCAACCAACAAACTCCGTTAAATATCTTCAGGTAGCCAACAAACTCCACTAAATCTTCAGGTAGGAATGAGGGAGCGAGATGAAAGATCACTCTCTTCTAATCGGGTTTCTGCTTGACACGTCTAGCCCTGACGATGGAAATGAGTGCCGCAGGGAGTGCTATGGTCATCAGCGTTGCGTTGATGAGATACGAGATGCGATAGAGAGAGACCGTCGCCATCAGAACCAAGGTAACAGCGCACAGATAAGATATGAAACCCATTATGCTCAGTATCTCACTGAAATACAATCAATCAATCAATCAAATCAATCAATCAATCAACTTCTAAATCAATCAATCAATCAATCAACTTCTAAATCAATCAATCAATCAATCAACTTCTATAGTGCCACTATCATAATGCCCAGGATATCAGCCGATGGCGCACCAAATCCAAATTGAATTAGAGCCAGCTCAAACTTTTGCATTTCTTCTAGAATATAAATTTCAAAGTTAAAAAATGCATTCATTGATGGCAAAATAATATCAAAACCTGGAAATTTTGAAAATACCGGTAGTGCTTCTCAACCAAGGCTAACCCTGCTATCAGTGATATTTTACTTCCAAAAAACTGCTTTTAGAAAATCATCAAATAATGTTCTCTGATGAATCATTATAAAGGAACTCTATATTGGAAAAATGAGTTAAGGTTACTGAGAGATTGTCTTGAAGCCAGTGGCGGCTCCAGAATTTGGCAAGTGGGGGGAGGGCGTTGGGGTGGCAAGTTCTAACTATGGGGGCCAACCATTTGTTGTTATGTATGTAGCATTAAGGTAGGGTCCCAACAGGGGGGCCACGGGGGCCCAGGCACTGAATAGGGGCACGGGCCCCTCTGGTCCCCTGGTGGAGCCGCCACTTCTTGAAGCATTACCATAAACAAATCAAGTAGCACAACAGTGAAACATTAAATTTATAAATTTAACATGTTATAAATACATGATTGATAGAGGAAAACAGTTTTTCAAACAAGAATACAGTTTGGCATTTAGAATGATTTCTCCATTTAACACAGCAACAACATTTCCTGTATTTATAGGTAAAACTTTTAAAGACTGCCCAAAAATTTATATTTTCTTATCAACTTCAACAAAAATGCTGTACTGGTATATGCAGGCAAGTTACTGTACAATTTGTGTTTAACAGTCAGACAAGAAATTTGTTAAAAGCTAAAAAAACTGCCTTCATAACAAAACAACAAGCATTTTAATCCAACGATAACCAAAACCAGATAAAGACATTGAAGATCTTACTTATTTGTAATGGGGAAGTCAGAGTAGACAAGTAGAGCCACAGATAGGCAAATGATAATGCCGCTGCAAAATGATGGATCTATCACCAAATTCAACGTCTCCCTGAAAGCAAAATAAGAAAATGTGGGTTACACTGATCAAGATCGAATTTATCAATCATCAAATGTATTTCTATTCCAATTTTATCAAATGTTGTTTTGCACAAAAGAATATATATATATATATATATATAATGACTTCAGAATATAGCAGGTATAGGAAATTCAGTCTTAAAAATATACCTACAATGCAAATCTGAATCATAATTTCTGCACTCTAGAGCAACAGTAAAACACACCCGAGTGCGTGCATGTCTTTTCAGTTAGAATGCAATGCAAGGTCAAACCAGGCACGTCGGAACGAATTTTCAGCAGGGAGTGCAGATTTTCCGAGGCGAGGTGCTTGGTTGTCACATTTTTCGGTGGACAAGCCAAAAAAAGTAATTTCCTATATATTTTTAAGTCGAAAATTCCAAGGGGTGCAGATCTACACCCCCAGCCTCGTCTTCCAGTGGGTGTGCTGCACCCCTACTTTTTTACAGGGAGTTCAGCTGCACCCCCACTTCATACGGGCCTGGGTCAAATTGTTCTGCATCACAGGAATTAGGACATTTCAGACCAAAGTTACATATGTCTTATACTACATAACAATCTACATAACATAATTGGGGATCGGTCTGTTTCGAGGGGCAACCCTTTGCTTTGGAACTGGCTGCCGGCGGACATGACTAGGGCAACATCTCCTGAACTGTTCACCAGGAACCTTAAAACATATTTATTTAACATTTCCTATTAGGGTCACTTGTAAAGCGCTCTTGACTTTAGCCTTCGCTATGCGTATTGCGCTACATGAAATTGTCAGAATGAATAATAATAATTAATTAATAATAATACACATCTAACCCCATCTTATATTCTTCAACACCAAACATAAAAGTATTACTAAATATAAAATATTCACTCAATCAATCAATCAATCAATCAATCAACTTCTATAGTGCCACTATCATAATGCCCGGGGCATCAGCCGATGGCGCACCAAATCCAAATAGCATTAGCGCCAGGTCAAGCCAGAAGATCAGTCCGAAACGGCGGAAGAGCAATCTAAGGGGGATAAGCCGTAAAGCCATAATCCATAATAAGCCATAAAGTAAGCCATAAAATATTGTAGAAGCAGTGGGCATGGTAAATGAATGAGGCATTCATTGTTATCTGTAGGCTTAAAGACAAGAAGGCAAAGAAGCAGAATACAGGAACAGACCTTACCAGAGGACAAAATGGCAAAGAATGAGATTACACAGCAAGACCATAATGTGAATGAAAGGCAGGGTGTAACATAATGGCTCTCACACAAAGCAGACCCTACTGAACCACTCTAAACCTGTTATTATTATTATTTATTATTATTATTATTTATTATTATTATTATTATTATTATATTATTATTATTATTATATTATTATTATTGAAACAGTAGCCTTGGAAATGAAACAGCGAATCTGACCTACCATGAAAGATTATTGTACCAAACGAGGAATGAAGGCATGTTTAGAATCAGTGCGCACTGAAGAAGGAGTGACAGCGAGAAGTCAATGTTAAATCGAGTCCACACGATCTGCTCAAAATATCCAAATTTCCTACTCTTCATGTAACTCACAAGCATCTACAAAATTTAAAATGCAATGAATTTTATTTAAAATGCCAAAATGAAACAAATAGGTAAATTCAGTAATATTAGTTACATCCATGGGTACACGAGTGTTTGTACATGAGTGTACGCACATGAGTGTCTGCAAATGAGTGGTGCGTACATGAGTGTGTGTACATGAGTGCATGTACATGAGTGTGTGTGTGTGTGTGCATGACATACAAAATCCACAACAAATTAAGTAACATTAGCTTAAATTTTATAGTGTAAATCTTTCAATGTTGAACATCAACATACTTCAAGTTCAATGACTGCTTTCAGAACATCTTAAAACATTTAAATTAAATTAAATTGTATTTTGACAAGTTCAAATACTGAACTATGTCTAATTCTTCATACCATGATATAAAATGAAAACTGAACTATGCTGAGATACAGGAAATATTACCATCTTAGTTATGCAGATGGCAGAACTAGTTAGCAGGTTAGAAGTTTTCAGAAGTTACAAAATGTGCTAGATTGTGGAATAAAGGTAGTTCCCAAACTTGATTTGAGCCTTGGGGCTGGCGCTGATCTCCACTCATAGTGGCAGACTGCTATGCAAGTGGCATACACCATAAACCTAGAGTAGGCTGCCAGCCAAATGTCTAGGCCCACGCTTTACCTCACAGTTCAAAGCTGCTCCTCACTTTTGTTACCACCATCCTCTAGCATGTAGGACTGAGTCAAACTTATTGTAGTGTTATACATACAAATACTGGCAATAACATTAGTATTAATGGAGATTTGATGATTATAATGATATATGAGAATGGGAAGTTAGCAGGGTGGCAACAACATTGGAAGAAAGAGCAGCAGGTTGCAGGTTTGAGACCCACAGGAGCCCTACGGTCAACTCAGCATTTGCTCAATAGAGGGCGGTGGTAAAATTAAGAGCAGTGGTTATACCGGTAAGTTGCGATAAGTCAAACAGTTATGCTACGCGATGCACTAGCCCTATATCCGTGGCATTGCATGCCTAGCTGAGGGCTGTAGCAACGGATATCAGCACCGCCCTGTGAGCACGTGAGGCTTGGGAAGGACTTTGACTTTTTGACTTTGATGACATAAACCTTTTGCTGCCATTACGACATGCTAACACGTTGTGAATCCTTAGTGCTCCATGTGCCATCATGACGCGTAAACACATCAAATTACTGGTTGATATTGGCACGGATGGCTTAGGGTGTTTCATACAGGGCCGTTGTATTCATTAGGCATAGACCAAGTGCCATAGACATAGTGCCAAAGACCTACAAAGTTTAGAGGGGCCTACAAAAGCCGGAAAATGAAAGACATACGGCAGAAATTGCAGATACAAATTTAAGAACGTTTGCAACTCTAACAGTCCTGTTACACTGTAAACGGTGTAAGATGAGCACTTACAGTGTTACAATAAGCTCTTCGGCTCTCTGCATCAACTGCAGAACCTACGAAATACTATTATGAAAGTGTCTATGGTCTACGAAGCCCTTAAAACGACCATGGTTTCATGCATACCATGGAAGCAAAAGGTTCAAACTATATTCAGCCTAGTAATAATATTGCAAATGACGAATGAGCAAACCTTTGCCTTGTATACGTTGCAAGCAGCGATAATGCCAATGGAGCCGCAGAATAGTATGGCTCCGAGAAGACCAAAGAAGAGAACCAGATACTGCCAAATTGTGAACAGTCTGTCAAATGAGGGCGAGACGAGAATCCTAGATGTATCAATCAATTTGTATATATCCAAAGTCTCAAGAATATATGAGTGTATGCAGATTTTATGCTTCTAAAATAGTCCATCACTGCATACACACACACACACACACACTTCAGACCAGGATTATTTCTAGGATTATCAATTTGAGGGGGGTGTCGGTAAATTCTGGGGGTCCCCTGGACAAAGAGAATGACAAGCAAAAAAGGTCATCCCATAGCTGAGATTGGGGAGTGTTGTGGGGGGTGTCTGTCTCAAATTGAGGGGGTTGTTAGGGGGTGTAAAAATATCCCTGCTCCAGACATGCTGAATTTAAATATCAAAAGTTGCAGAACAATAAATTTTAGATTGACTGGATCATGTCGATTCATGTGACATATAATTGCCAAAATGTCACAAACGTCCACATATTTTACATGTCAGATAGTTTTTCAATGTCTGATTTGTCATTAAAAATCATAAAATCATGTAAACAAAAAGCGCTTTTATCCATTTAGGTAAGCTTCACCAAAGAGAAGATAAAAATTTTCAAATCAACCAATACCAATATGGCATGTACCCATATGCATATAGCCACCATACCTGCATACACTGGCTTAAACTTGAATGAAAAAGTGGGGAAAACTAACCCCTATATCCTCCTTCTTCCCTACTGTAGCCTCTCAAAAAGTGAAGGGCCCCCAAGCCTAGAGATCTAAAAGGAGCTACCGATATATACAGATACATATAATCACACATATGCACAAACATGGTCTTAAAACACATCTGTTTGACTTGGCTTATCCCCCTTAGATTGCGCTCCCGCCGTTTCGTACTGATCTTCTGGCTTGACCTGGCTCTAATTCTATTTGGATTTGGTGCGCCATCGGCTGATACCCTGGGCATTATGATAGTGGTGCCATAGAAGTTGATTGATTGATTGATTGAACACATATACAAAGTGTTATGACTGCAATCTTCTCACCTTTCACAGCAGCCGGACAGAATCTTGGCAACAATAGCAATCAGCAGGTTGAGTAGTTGCACAAAGACCGTCATAAATGCATACGCTATCAGATAGAGAACGATCGGCAAAGCGGGGTACCAGATGTTCTGTCGAGTGAGTTCGTGCACGTCGTCCGGAGGCAGTCCCAGTTTCGTCATGAGATTCTCCTTTTCTGGATAGCTGCATTGAAAACGTTAATATTGCAAAAATGTAACACTTCAGAAAAACTGATAAGAAATGAATATATCGTGAACGACAGATAAAGAGTTGAAATTCATGAAAACTTGTGAAACAAAGAGCATTTGACAAAAACAGACCTGAAGATAAAGCGGATGCCGAGCGCTGCAATCACAACGCGGTACGGTTGAGCCCACCGGAGGTGCGAGAGTGAAAAACTTGGAGCCATTTCTTTAAAAATCATTCAAATTTCAAAAACTTCACAACGAATAACCTTCGTATCAAATAATCTCTCAACAGAAGTTTGAAACAATAAGGAAACTATTTTTCATTTGATGATGCCTAAGGTGGGTCCAGTTGGCTTTTACACCACTGGGAATGAGATGAGGGGCTGGTTTCTCATTGCCTTCCTTACAGACTGAACTATTCGCCAAGAAACTAAAAACACACTTATTTAACATCTCGTTCGTGTGTGATAATGTAAAGCGCTCTTGACTTTAGTTATTCGCTTTGATTACTGCGCTGTATAAATTGTCTGTCTAACTAACTAACTAACAGACAACTGGGGATGAATAACTTGTCCAAGAGTGCTAATGCAGTGGCTAGGGTCTGATATGAACCTGCAACCCTGTGAGTGCAAATCAAGAACCACCCCCCCCATTACTCAATCAAAACCCTCATTTTTCATTTGAAAAAAAAACTTATACAAACTCTTCACCTAATTCATGAATGAGACTTCAACTTTGTACAGAATACGAAAGAAGCAGTATCTCTAACAACCCCATTAAGTTTCCACTGCGCTTCTAATGTGAGAAACATTTTCAAAATGAAATGCTGACTCAAAATTTATTAAAGAGATTGCACCAAATATAAACACCCTGTTTGCAAGATCAGGGCTTCCACAGAACTGACGACACTTTATAATTCATCTTCAATACATTCTTCTAAACTGAAAATGTCACCGACAATTTATTTGATTCCCTTTTCTGATCAGTCAATTAAATTCAATCTAAGCACTAAAAAGGACTGTGGATAACCTTGCTCATCCAACATCATCAGCTGCCAAGAGAGAACCATCATAATCTGGATCACCACGTAGGCAGGCAAGAAGCCACCGTAGAATCGAACAGTCTATATACAGTTATTTGAAACATACACATGGCACAGGTACTAAAATTAAGAATAGCGAAATTACAATGCTACAAAATTACAAATTACAACTCATTCTTGTAAAGCGCTTTTGACTTTGGCCATGATAGCTATGCTTACGGTACTCTAGAAATTGTCTTGTATAATAATAATAATAATAATAATAATAATAATAATAATAATAATAATAACAATGACTAGCATATCAATTTTACTTCTGCAAAATGGCAATCATAGATTGGTATTGCCACAGTAGAGTGCAGAGGGGGGCGGTGGCCCCAGGTGCCGACCAGATGGGGGTGCTAAAATTGACTCGGTAACCTTTTTTTGCGCTTATGACATTTTTTATTGACTTGGCCCTGGGCGCCCACTGTATTGTCAAGTGATGCAATAAATATAAGAAATAAAGTGAAATAAAAGTCGCAGTTTCTATTCATTAAAATTTATTACAACTCTTACCTGCCCCAAGAGCTCCTGCCATGAGATGCCTATTTTCACCTGATAGGAGCAAGAGGGAAGAACGAACAACTGCAACTGGGCATGACCTGGAAAATCTTCTGGCTTTGGAGCGGGCAACTTCAGAGACACGAAGCCATCTTCTCCGCGCCTGTTCGCACAAACCAAACAGCGCGGAAACTGAATGCGTCTTATTTAAGCATCAGCAAAGTGGCTCAAACAATTCTAGCAAACACCACTTGTAGCAAAATGTCTTCAATGAGAAAATTGACTAGATAATAAGCAAGCCGGTACAGAAGAAGCCAGTTATAAATAATTCTGATATACACAGTACAGCTGAAATCCAAAATTTCATGAAAACGAGGTTCTCTTGAAATGAAGCTGAACAATAATCAATTAGAAATAAAATTAAATTCAACATATCAAAAAGAAAATATAACCAAGCAGGCAATAACATCTATCAGAATGGAAATGATGGATTCCTACTTGATGACCGTGTAGAAATTGTCCTTTGTCCACGGAACAATAAATTTCGCGATTACAAACTCTGCTTCACCTGTAAACATCAAATAACAACTAAGCAAAGGTATAGGGCAAGTTACAACTCATACCATTGCAGGACAAAAGGTGAATTCTCACATGGCAGACCAGCAAGATGTCCCAAAAAATATTCCCTGCAAATTTCTGTTTAGCCTCTGCTGCCTACACTATGGGCAAATAAAAGGTTCTCAGTCACAATTTCCTTCACTTCTTGCAACATCTCAAATTTTTCCATCTAAACTTAAAGAATTTATTTTCAAAAAAGCATTTCCACCATAGCCGTAACATCCCACCCATAATGACCCTTCTGATAAAATGACCCGTTGGATAAAATGACCCTTCTGCTAAAATGACCCTCTAGATAAAATGACCCTTCAGCTAAAATGACCCTTTTGAAAAAATGACCCTTTGGATAAAATGACCCTTTGGATAAAAGGATCCTTTGGGTAAAATGATCCCGCCTGACTGACCCTAGGCTATCATTGGCTATAGCTATTTCAAATTTACACTAAACGCTGAAGAATAAGCAGTTACTAAGGTGCTACTTTTAAAAGTGCTATATATTTTCACGAGACTTTACTTACATTTTTGCCTAAGAGAAATATATCACCGCACTGCCTGGTGGTCCAATCAGAAAATTTTAATTTTCTTCATTATGTTGGATGATTCCGTAATAAAACAAAGACTAGAAAATTAATATTTGTTGAGATGCAAGCAGAACTTCCATTAAAAGCAAGGCCACTTCTGCATAGAAAACTAATAAACAAGTAAGTAAGTAGATTTTCAGTCACACCTGAACTGTTGGATGCACAGGACCTGCAGACAATGTCTGCCGTGTATGCCTGCAGAGGTATTTCCAAGCCAAGTAGATCGATCTTGTGGAACACCGTTCGAGGTTTCGTGCTGTTGATGACTACGTCTCCATGACTGATTTTGTCGGGGAAATGCCAGAAGAACAAACCCAGTGTTGTCACGTTGTACTGAAAGTGGCGCTTTGTGGAATTATACATATCGATTAGCATGACCATCTGGAAATAACACAGAACTACAATCACATACAGTAGAACTACGCTATGATGTACTTAGCAGGTCTGTGAAATGAAGTAAATGCAATCAATCAATCAATCAATCAATCAATCAAAAAGTACATTATATCGCGGTATGCTATATCCAAAAAAACATCCAAAATCGTAGTGCATCACACGGGTCCATACATTGTCATATGTTATAACCCAGAATATGTTATAACTGAGTGCGTTAACGTGGGGCCATACATTGTCGTATGTTATAACCAAGGATATGTTTTAGCTCAGTACGTTATAATGAAATTCTACTGTACCATGTTATAACTCGGCTACCACTGCCTCTTAGGCATTTAGCTACAGCCAAACTCGATCAATAAGAAACTGTTCGTAGTAGTACATGGCAGTAACAAGGTCTTAATTGGAGCTGAAAATTGAAATAACAGTAGTAATACAGAATCAAACCTTTAACCCTTCTTTGAACAGAGCAGGCCGTCTTATTTAGCCTAATGGCCAGGGAAGCACGGGTTTAAAGGGTTAAAGTCGTGATTATTAAGTGGCATAAAATGCAGAGAAAATTTCTCAAAGACAATGATTTAGGAAAAACACCAAAAACAACAAAGAGGAAGACTATACAAGAATACTCTTGATTGAGTGAAAGAACTAAGATCTCGATAACAATCAGTTCTTGCTAAAAAAAATAAAGCATATGCATCTAAAATGCATGAGCATTAATTTGGTCATTGTAGCTATTTCATAAATTGTAACTAGTAGCTGTAAATTGTAGCTAGTTCTTAAAACATTCTTCCTGCAAAATGTCCGTAAAATAAAAATTGATGCTGTTACAAATACCCCTGTAATGCTATAGCAAAGCTCCAAAGTAATGAAATAAGAATCTGTCGTATACGCCATGGGTGCCCACAGAAATTTGTCCCAGGGGCAAAACACAATGGTCACGGTTAATATTGGTTAAATGCCAAAATATAGCTAGTTACAAAAATAAATCTGCATTTCCCAGGGGGGGTAAGTGCCCCCTTGCTCCAATGTGTGGGCGCTCATGATATGCGAGAGAAGATTAGTGAAATGAAAAACTGCCTTTGTCGCTGATTTTGGAACCAAGGCAACCCAATGGGTGAACATATCCAGTTTATCTCCGTCAAGGTGGACAATCTGGAACAAAGGTTAAAACAAAGTTCTTCAAACAACTCATCAAGTCATCAATTTTCTATCCATTCTGGTCATCATTCTTTGTTCAAACAGAATCATATTAAACCAATGTTGTATAAATACATCGTAGAACGTGAATCATCGCTTTAGAAAAAAACGTCCAATTTTACTGCATAAATCTTCAACATACAACTAATTCATTAGAAATAATATAATGCTCACATGAATGTAAAATATTTGAAATAGGAGTAGTGTGCCATAACTTTCTCTAGACCCGTGTTTTACCTGCACAACTCAATGCCAATACCAATTTATCCATGCCTACACGATGAACGGCTTGGTTGGCCACCCGCTGGCATCATGACTCGATCCAGGGATGGTCACCCATCCAAGTACGAACCGTGCTCAACGTGCTTAACTTGGGCGTTCTCATGGGAACCAGTTGCACAATCAATCAATCAAAAATTTCTATGGTGCCACTATCATAATGTCCAGAGTATCAGCCGATAGTGCACCAAATCCAAATTGATTTAGAGCCACATCAATCCAGAAAGATCGGTCAGAAACAGCAAGGGAGCAATCAGAGGGAGACAAGTCAAACCAAACAGGTATATTTTAAGACTGGATCTGCAGTGTCAGGCAGACCGATTGGTTTTACTGAATATTACATACATTAGTAATAAAATCATCAAAGTACCAACCTTTAAATTTGAGTCTTGAGGTGGGAGAAGATTCGCATAGCGGGCAAAATTGCCAACCTGATTGCTGCAATGTAATAACATGGCACAGATAGCGTGAAGCAACACCACCACAATTAAAGCATTGTGCAACTGTCCATTGAACAAAGAAGTCTAAAATTTCAGAATTTTTTTCCCAAAGTAATACCAACCTTATGACTCAGTAAACACGTGGGCAAGCTACTACACAAGGATTCATTAGAATCATCCGGTCATATAATAATAATAATAATAATAATAATAATAATAATAATAACAATAACAATAATAATGTGATTTTAAGTGGTTTAGGAGGCTAAGTAAGCCTGTGCGAAAACCACTGTTGTAACTCTCTCTCTCGTCTCTACTCAATTTCAATCAAATGCAGTTCTTATATCAACTTCATAAAATTTAAATTCACATGGGAAACAGAAATGTCATCAAGAACTGTTAGGGTGTTTGTCCGACATGCCAAAAGTAGGAAGCAAAAGCATCAGGTTAACCCTGCATTTCATAAACTGGGGACTTGCATTCTAAACAGTTGAGGCAATCAATTATAACAAAAGGTCTGTAAAATTATGCATATCTTCATCCAAAACCGGAATGATAGTCAAGCATATATAACAAATGTATATCTTATATACTAAAAAATATATCAGCCTCACCGCCTTAAGGATGTACCAACCATTGCCTGGCTGACCTTGACACCTTGCCTATAGCTATATCAAGATAGACTAAGTGCCTAAGAATAAGCAACAACTAAAGTACCACTTCAAAAGTGCTATATAAATCCACAAGATTTTATTTGCTTACTTACTTACCTTTATATAAATATATATATCAGACGTATGTAAGCAAAAATGCCAACATATATTACAAACCATAAAGATTGTGCTTTAGTTATGCTAAAGTAACTCACCATCTTGTTTCTTTTGCTTTTATAGTGCAAGCACCTACCCAGGCTACATTTTCCTAAAATATTTGCAATCATGGCGCTAATAAATTATATCATTACATGTTAAATCCAACATGGCTGTAATAAAAAATATTCATTTATTATACTGATCACTTCAAATAATTTATATAAATGTCCTGCATTTGTCTTAGCGAACCACAAAGAAGAATTATAAATGAAAGGAACATATGAATGACAGATACAGTTATAATTTATAATTCCAACTTACCACATTTGATATAGCAACAAATCCAAATTTTGGAGCAATTTTTTTGTCGATCTCAACCACTGAATAGTGTTCGTATTCAACCTACAAAAAAAATCTAACACCGTATAGTAATGAGCAAATAAAGCATGCATGATGACAATAGTTATTGGACATGTAGTATAGTTGAGTACTGGGTGGGCGGATTGGAAGATGATCTGGACATGGCAGGGCAGAATCTCAATGGAAAAACTGACGGAAAACACCGAATGACCTTGGAAGAAATAGCAAAGGACATAAAACTTTGGGAGAGTTGTCATGAAGAAGTCAATAGCTGGACAGCTGGAGGACAAAAACCTGACGTGACCTAATAGTCAATTATTTGTAGCAGCATACCACTTTGGACACTGAACAGATTTATGACCATAATAAACCATAATCAGGAACTTCTTTAAAATATATTTTAATTTTTATCAAATATTTTTACTAATAATTTCTCTTTAAAATGCAACATAATAATAATAATAGTAATAATAATAATAATAATAATAATAATAATAATAATAATAATAATAATAATAATAATAATAATAATGCACTTTATAGTACCATTTCTAATACTTTGAGGTATCAATCGATAGTGAGACTGGCTTCTGTTAGGGTTAATCACAATGCTGGAGGTCTTAATACAAAATGGAAAATGGATTGGCACAAAAAATTTCAAATATTCAAAAATTTTATTTCTTCCAAGATGCTATTCAGTATAAAATTCTAATACTGTAAACTGCCAAAGGAGGATGACAATTAGCCAACACCTAATTTAATAAGTGTACACTGTAAATGTGTACTACTGTAAATGTGTACTTTCAATCCGAACCAGTCAAATTTACGACACAGGATATTATTAAAAAGACCTGATTAACATTTCAATAAATAACAGTGTATTTGTAATCTTACTGAATCTCGAACATATTTCCACGATCTCCGTTTTCGCTGTTCCCATGTTACTTTGCTATCAAGTTTAATCATTAGATCATTTGATCCACTAAATTCTGGTCCACTGTTCTTTTCAAAATGGTACTGGAATGAACCCTTCCTTACAGAAGGGTTTACGTCAATCTGCAAAATACATTCATGCTGAATTCATTCATGCTGAATTCATATACTTATTCTAATGATAATTTATATAGCGCCATGAAAGATAAAGTATCACAAGAGCACTGATTATAACAATTCAAGAGTACTGGTAGTGTTTTGAGGAGAGTAACAATGTATTTAATTTCTTTTTAAATTAAATAAATAGATGTGAAGTCTCATGTAGAAGTTCATTTTAGTCTTCACAAACAAACACCTGAACATAAATAAAATGCAAGAGGAACAGTTAGAAAAATTGTGACTCAAATCAGTTTGAAATGAAACAACTACAACATCCACAACCAAAGTCATTAATTACATCAGATCAAATACCTAACTCAGGCCAAACAGAAGTCATCAAAAAATTAAAATTAAAAAATTATACCAAAAAGTTCAACATTTTGTACTGAATTAATTTCATTCACCTGTTTTGTGGTTTTGTTTACAGTATCAAATAAGGCTCGAACAACAGAAAGTACGATCTGTTTGCACCTGCGCACAAAAATTATCTGCTGAATCAGCAATAATCAAATGCATGCACCACCATAAACTTTTGTGCTACAGTCCAAAACAATAACGAGACTTCTTAGACACCATAAATTGATTTGAAACAAACATATTATCAAAAGTCTCAAATTACTGCATAATAGTATCAAATTGCAGTGTAATAATAGTATCAAATGACTGCATAGTAATAGTATCAAACTACAGTGTAACAATAGTATCAAATTACAGTGTAATAGTAGTATCAAATAACAGTGTAATCATGGCACAACATTTTGTGTCCAACCTATTTAAGTACATGCATCTGTTTCACAACCAGATTGAAGGCAAATGCAGCCCTGTGCTAGTTACTGTATGTTACGAGGACCCATACTTGGGCCACGAAGCAAGTAGGTCCAGTAGGCTGAAACAGGCAGTCAGGCAAACGCGCTCTAACTCTAGAGTTAAGTGACGTCTCTTTCAGTTTCATTCTTTTTTTCATACTCTGTCTTGCTGCTTCCCCACTCCCACTTTGGCTGATCTCTGGAATTGACCTGGTATTTTACAATATGATTTTATTTGTGTACCATAGATTGATACCTTTGAGTACAAGAATTGGCATTATAGAAGTTCATAAATAATAACTCAGGAAATTTTGGAGCAGTTAAAAATATTACATGTTACCTAGTTGATAATGCAAAGTTCATACATTTTTTTGCCGAGATAGACGCCCCTCTCCCCCCCCCAGCCAATGGGGCCCAGTGTGCAAGCATACCTATGCACAATGGAAAGTCCATCACTGATCTGTTTACTGTGACTTAGGTATGCCTAAAACAGAAAAATTTACCAGAATTGGGAAGAATGGTCCACAGCCATCCACATCTTTGGAATACTTTGCGTCTGCAATGAATAAAGTTGAATTTTTAAAAGATGATGGTGAATTTTAAATCGTCAAAATCAATCAGTAAGCCTGAAAAATACTTTCTGATGCAATATACGAAAACATGTAGAAGCACTTGCAGGACATTCGGAGAGCATACATAAAATGCCTTAAGGCGCATAATCTACCAAAAGTTATTCCATTCGTAACTGTAATGTCCCAAACATGATGCCCTTGGATATAAAAATTCTTTCCTGGCTCACCCCACAAATCTTGGATGCGCGTTGGAGCAGTGGTTAGCACACTGGTCTGCCAATCTTGAGGTCAGTGGTTCAAGTCCCAGTCACAGCAAAAACTTTTCGGTTGTTTCTTCCCCAAGCGCCCCCAGCTGTGAATGGGTACTCGGTGGAAGGAAAGGTGGTGAGGGAAAAGGCTGGCAACTGCCCTTGTTCAGTTGTTGCCATGTAAAACTGAAGGTGCTGACCCTTTGGTTCTCCGCAGCACCCGCACTGACCTATACCCTTACCCAGTTACCCCTAAATCTTAGGTACTTACTATACTAAGGCAAAATTCAGTGCCTCAGAATAAGCAGCTCAATGGTACTACAATAAAAAGTGCTAAAAAATCACCAGATTTTACTTACTTATGTAACCATAATCGATTAGCTTAAAACCCTTTTTTAAATTGAACTTAATCCTTTGACAAAAATATGAGCCACTTTAAAGAGTAAAACTCGAATGATAAATCCTACTTACTGATGTTGATATTGTGTTTTCAGTATTTCCAATCTGAGAAAGGAAAACAAGTTCAAACTTACAAAAACTTACAAAAAACAACGAGAGATCAGTTACGAAAGGGGAATCCAATCCTCTGGAATGGTCTCCCTGATTACGTCACTAACTTGAACACTAGCGCCCAGTTTGCAATGAACCTTAAGACGCATTTGTTTAGAACATCGTACGATTGTTAGGTGTCAAGCGCTCTCAACTTAGGCATCACCTTGGGCATAGCGCGATATAAATTGTCAAAGGTAATAAAAACTGCAGCGGGTGCAGAACTAACTGGCTAGGACAGTCTGCAAAGTCACTAAAGAGAGCCGAACAGAACACATCACACCGATCCTTTCTCGTCTCCATTGGTTACCAGTACGGTGCCGCATTCAATACAAGATTGCGCTAATCACTTTTAAGACAATAACATCACAACAGCCCAGCTACCTGGCAGATGTCATCCAACTGCAGGAACAGTCTTGACTACTGAGATCACAAGGTGCTAACAAACTGCTTCAGCGGAGCACTTGCCTTTCTCTCACCGACCGTTCCTTCCCAATGCTGCTCCGTCTGTTTGGAACAACTTACGGAAAACTGTCACTTCGGACCTAACTGTTTCCATAGTTGCTTTTAAATGCCAACTGAAAACTGTACTCTTTGGTTTGGTCTACACTGTCTAGGACATGTGACTTATCCCGCACTTATGATTCTTCACTTAGTGAACGACTTAATGTGTGTTAACAGCCATGTAATAAAAAGAATAATAATAATAATTACAAAGAGAGAGAGACATCCTTTCGCCTACAACGAATATCTGTGACACTCCAGAGATTCAATGTAGTCACCTTCCATGGAACTTTCAACACATAAGAAACTTGAGGACAATAATAATAACTGGATTTTAAATAATAATGATGATGATGATCAATAATAATAATAATAATAATAATAATAATAATTATTATTATTATTATTATAAAGGATAATAACTATTGCTTTACTATGGACAAAACAAACGGAAATAACCGCACTGGAAACATACAATACATGAAAACTTGAACACAATCCCCGCCTATGCAAAATCTGGTGACAAGGGTTAATTGAATTGTCATGTTTTATTTATTTAAATGGTTGTGGGCATAAGTAACATTTGAGGAAGTTGCTTATTTTCAAGCACAAAACTGTGCTCAACTCTTTGATCCAAACAGTGGATTTCAAGAATAGGAGGGAATGATTAAACAGATGCATGGGCGCCCGCACGTTAGGGCAAGTGGGGGCACTTGTCCACCCCCTGGAAAATGCAAATATCAATATTTCACAGTGAAATTTGAAAATCTTGCTAAAATATTAACCGTGACCATTGTGTTAAAATGTATTTTGCCCCTTCTGGAAAAATCTAAGTGGTCTAACCATGAACAGGTGTGCTTCAAAATTCAAATATACCATTCTGCTTGCAAGCCATGCATGCAAGTCCACTGCTAAAGACAACTAAACACTTCGGCTTGCTCTGATAAATATAATAACAGCAAACATACAGAATACCAAACCTATAAAACTGTACAGAACAGACTTTCATTCTCATTAATTTTATTATTTAGGGTCATGTTTTACTCAGTTATTTAAATGTACTCTTGTTTAGTGTATGCACCTGTTTTGAGTTGAGTTGAGTTTAAATAAATCATCTTCAATCAATCTTCAATCATGGAACTCACTCCGTTGAGAGACGTAAGACCGCTTCTGACCAGAACATCTCCGTATCCGCCGGATATAGATACGAGAGACACGTCCTCCGAGTGAACTGTTCCGTTGTCTGTCCAGTAGGCGTTCACCCTTTCGTAGAAATTGACTAAGAACGGATCGAACGCGACGACAGACGTCTGATGAGGCGAAGCGAGAGTGATGATGGTATGGACGAGCTTGCGGTCGAACTCGGGAAGAGCAAAGAGAGCGCGGGTCAAAACACCGCCCTGTTGAAAGAAAGTGACAAATGCCTGACATATAACTATTGCAATTCTATCAACTCTTCATAAACCTAGACTAGCAAAAATAGTTACCGGTATGTAACATTTTGTCACTGTACTGTATAAATAGGGGTGGGAAGTTAGCAGAGTGGTAACAACACTGTGCGATAGAGCAGAAGGTCATAGGTTTGATACCAGCAGGAACCCTAAGGTTGACCCAGCCTTACTCGCTAAAGGGCGATGGTAAAAATGAGGAGCAGCGTTAAGTTGCGAGGTAAAACAAGGGTCTGGGAAAAGAAATGGCAACCTACCCCAGATTAATGGCTTACACCACCTACGTCGCTGATTGCCTAGACCAGAGATAAGCGCCAGAACCCAATGCTCGAACTCGAGCACGGGACCTACCTTTGTACTGTATATATATATATATATATATATATATATATATATATATATATATATATATATATATATATATATATATATATATATATATATATATATAGCATGCCTGAAAACTACATAATACCAAAATTTGAATACATTCATTTCTCTATCAGATGCAATGCCAAGAAACTGAACAGACAAGCAGTGTGACAAGCATTTGTTTCCGTCATTACTTGTACAGTTTGCAATGTTTCTATTTTCCTTTATCCTACAAACTGCTAATTTCTTACACCGTTTATGTACTGGTATTTTCTTCCTTGTCTTCCTCTAACTCTTTCCCGAAAACCAATCCCACTATGAAACATTCCTCAGTTCTGTCTCTTAACCCCTTAACCGTGTATTTAACTGTGACTCAATGTAAAATGGACGGATATATCCAGGATCCCCAGTTAAGGAGTTAAGTTAATTACCCCTTAACTTAAGGAGTTAAGTTAATTAACCCCTTAACTGGAGATCCCGGATATATCCGTCCATTTTACATTGAGTTACAGTTAAATACAAGGTTAACCCCTTAACTGGGTGCCCCGAGTAACGCTCGTCCATTTTACATTGAGTTACAAATAGTTGCCCAGTTAAGGGGCTAAGGGGTTAAAATTCCACTTGTGTGCTGCCGATGCTCACAAGATACTTCTACCGACCACATCTAAAGGAAAAGGATCGTCCATATTCAAGTTCGAGCACTGGGTCCAGAGCTGATCTCGCTACTAGATAAAGCAGTGATGCAGGCGACTCATGTCTGGAATAGATTGCCACTGCTTTCTCTAGACCCGCGTTTACTTTCGTGGCCTAAGCCATTCCTAATTCACCGCTGTCCTATAGTGCGTGAAGGCCAAGTCAACCCTATGGCTCCTACTGAACTCAATCCTGTTCCATCCTGTTACTGGACTCAATCCTGTTCCATCAGCGTTCTGCTCTAGTGTGTTACCAATCTGCCATCTTCCTGCCTCCAACCACATAATCAAAATAGAATCTCTTTAAAACTTTAAAGTCTGATCTCACCTGTTATTAGCAAATATTCCACTCTAAATGGCTTCATTATAGCTAAATTCATGTGTAATAATGAGATAAATAATTATCAGACTAACCAATTCCTAACATCTGTCATAATACAGTAGAACATTGTAACATACTTAGCAAGTCTGCAAAATTAAGTATGCTATATCGAAGGCACATTGTATCCAATACCATCCAATACGGTAGCACACCACACGGGACAGTTGCATTGTGGTACTTTGTTACCGAGTGTACGTTATAATCCAGTCCGTTATAATGAAGTTCTACTGTGTGAAACTTGAACATTTTCATATCATCAATTTGTCATGAAAACAGTGTAAGCACCACACTCAATCAGTGGCGGTTCTGCATGGGGGATGAGTGGGGATGTATCCCCCATTGAACTTTTTATTTTATTTTTTCTGCTTGTGAAACCTATTTTTGGGTAAAAGTTTAATAAAACTACGGGGAAAAACTGTGGATGAACTTTTTTTTGGTTGTCAACCTATTTTTTGGTAAAAGTGTAGTAATATCAGGGGGAAAAAATTCCCTTTCATCAGCCTTTTTCAGCAAGTTTTTATTGATTTTTCCCTTCTGTTTTCATCCCCCCACCAACTTCCTATGAATTAATTTCATCCCCCCATCAAGAAATCCTGGAACCGCCATTGCACTCAGTCATCGCAATGAGTTAGTTTACTTGCCATCGAATGTCCAATAAGTAGGACGCTCCGAGGTCGATTAGAACGTTTCTGTCCGTACAAAGAAAGAATGTGTCGAATGCATTCGTGCATAAATTCTGAAAACAAAATCATTTGTATCTTTGAGCCTATGCTTATAGTACCATGGGCATGACAGAGACCAAAGCAGCAGGCATTTTAACAAATCTCACTTATGCTTTGTTAGCAAGAGTAGTAACATTTTCACTTCAACCAATTGATTGTCTACTTGACTGTTTCAAAAGATTAAGTTGATAAGGTGCATAAACTCTGAAAAGAAAATCTGTATTACATCTGATAGATGCATATACGCTGTTATGTAAATATGCCTGAAAATAAATATAGTATTTTTATTAAAGAAAAGTCTTCAAGTCATAAGGGGTGGGAAGTCAACAAGGGGTGGGAAGTTAGCAGAGTGGTATCAACGTTGGACACTAGAGCAGGAGGTCGCGGGTTCGAGTCCCGCAGGAGCCCTAAGGTTGACTCAGACTTACTCGCTAGAGGGCAGTGGCAAAATGAGCAGCAGTGGTAAAATGCTGCGGTAAGTCAAACAGATACTCTACGCGATGCACTAGCCCCATATCTGTGGCACTGCACGCCTGGCTGAGGGCTATAGAAATGGAGATCAGCACCGCCCTATGAGCCAATGAGGCTCAAGAAGGACTCCTATTATATTTGTTTACATCAATTGCACTGCAATGCCAAATCAAACCATCAAGCATGGAACAGATATGGCCAAATCGAGTCAACAACTTACACTCAACAGGACAGCACGCTGAAGAAAAGTGAACGTTCGTTTTTATGACATTCAATATGAGAAATTGAAACAAACAATACGTTCAACATGAAAACTGTCAGAACAGGACAAGATGGCGGATCAGACAACGGCAATGGTTACCAACTGAAAACATCCAGAATGACGTGGACAAAACAGAGAAGACTGTGCAAAATCCTCAGAAACCTACAAATAGAAGGTAGTCTTCGTGACTGATACAAAACCAAATGCCAAGAACGGCGACAATCCGAGACATGTACAAACACGTGCGGGCGAGCCAGAAGTCACCAAACTGGAATCTAACCACAGTTGTTGTGAGCCGATTTTTATCGCAGCATTTCTTTTGCACTAGATGTAACAACTGCCACTACACAGTGGCAGCTCCACCGGGGGGGGAGCAGGGGGGCCCGTGCCCCCCCTATTGAGTGCCTGGCCCCCAGTGGCCCCCCCCAGTTTGGACCCTATACTTAATGCTACATACATTAAACAACAAATGGTTGGCCCCATGATTAGAAGTTGCCACCCAAACGGCCCCCCACTTGCCAAATCCTAGAGCCGCCACTGCCACTACACTGATGACTACCATCAAGTTAAGACAGATGAAATTTTATGGGCACGTGATGAGGAAAGAAGGATTGGAGAACCTGGCAGTGACAGGATTGGTGGAGGGCAAAAGATCAAGAGGAAAACAAAGATCAAAATACACAGACAGAATGAGAGAGGGAATGGGGATAGAAAATAACATCGAACTCCTGCGGAGCACTAGAGACCGCGAAAAGTGGAAGTCCATGGTCGCCGACACAACAATGCATGGCACCTAAAAGAAGAAAGAAGTAACAACCGCCGGGTTTCGTATCGCAAATGAAAATTTGTCACTTCCCCAAAAATGCATGACCCAGTTCTGTCAAACCTTCAACATCTCGCCTAATGTGGCTCTGCACAAAAGACTTGTGCTTAACCGTTCATCGATAATCACTAATTACCTGTCTGCATGAACAGAATAGAACCAAACGCCATTGACAATTCCTACAACACACCAGGTACAATGCCCTTCTGAATATCCAATGCACAGCAATTAATACAACTCATTGATGCACTAAGATGCACTTGAATAAAATAACATAAATGAATATCAGAATCCACGCTAATGTATATTTCCTTTACATTTCAGGAACAGAAGCCAATTTGAAAATGTGTATGGCTGATCAATATCCTGACAAGGAATGCAACTAATGCATAGAAAATCGCAAACATTATGAAAACTAATCAATATATCAAACAATGATCAATTGAAAGTAAAAAGCAGGAGTGTAGCGACGGGGGGTATATCGGTATATATATACCCTCCCAAATCAGTCTACCTTAAAGTTTTTTTTATGTGATTTACATGTGGTTATATGTGGTTTATATGGTTTCTGTGGTTTATAGTTAAGATTTATACCCACCCAAAATATTTATACCCTCCCAAATCAAATTCCTGGCTATGCCCCTGGTAAAAAGGTGCTTTGAACCACTTAGTGCATAAAACTAACTAGCAACAGCATGCACCCAGATACCAACTTCTGTCAATAAAACAAGCTCATGTAAGTGCCTAGGAATAAGGAGTTACTGTGGTGCTGCTTTTTAAAGCACTAAAGAAATTGACTTACTTAATTACTCGCTGCAAACAACAAGCACATTGTTGGGTTGTCATCATGAAACTACAGTGTACAATCCACTCAAATAAGTAAAGGAGCAAAATTTTGTGAATTTATATAGCACTTTTAAACGTAGTAGACAATAGCTACACATTCTTAGGCGATTAATCTAAATTTGAAATAGCTGTAGTCAAAAGGTGGGAATCGGCCAAACCGAGTCACTTACATTTTGAATAAGTATGTTAGATGTCTTGGCATTTACTGATATCCTGAATTTGACTTGGATCTTAAGTGATTAAGATTTGGGGTGCCATCGACTGATGCCGCTATTCATTATGAAGTGGCGCCAGGGGCGGCGCTGGTTTTTTTGGCTGGGTGGGTCTAATGCAATCTCGTAAAGTGATCCCAATGAACACAACCAGGACCGGCTCAGACTACCCCTCCCCCAAACAAAATCTCTACGGATTTGCACGATTTGTTCAGGTGCCCCTGCCTGAGGCTGGGTGGGTCTGGAACCGCGGACCCACCCCGTCAGTGCCGCCCCTGAGTGGCGTTATAGAAGTTTATGACTAGATTTACCAGAACACCCTACAAACACTTTAGTTTTAGATTTAACTTTCAGTTAGAACCATGTATAACTTAGACACCTCTTTGCGAAACAGCTTGCCATGCGTAAGATAAGAGATATAATTATCGGAACAGTTCTAAGCATTGTCTTATCTTATTGGTGCTCGCATTTCAAATACCTCATTGAAGTCTACGGCAAAGAAGTTGAATAGATATTTGCTGTGCAAGCTCTTTGTCAGGCTCAATGCAGTCGAACCAAACGCTTGAACTGCATAAAATAATGTATACTAAACAATGCAAGAAAATATTACAAAGAGTCAAAGACTAAACTACACTATATACTGCATCTGATGTGAATTGTGTATACATGAATATGTGTGTACGTGTGTGTACTTGCATGTGTATGCATGTGTGTGTATGTACAATGAAGTGCATACAAGTCAAGAATACAAGCATGTACACGTATGCACATGTTAAGCGTAATGTGCTTAATTTTCACAGTGGACATACACAAAAAAAATTGATTGCCTTTGTTACAAATATTGACTAATTCTACACAAAGTGAATGCAGCATGAAACCCGCTCAATGGCATCACGCAACAACTTTTGGGGATCCCCATTGCCGATGCCCTATTATTATTGTTATTATTACTACTACTACTACTACTACTACTACTACTACTACTACTACTACCACTATTAGTATTATTATGTAGCAGGCTGAGCAAGCGTCATCTTGGGCAAGAATAGATACATAGGTCTACTGTACATATAAGTCATTAGAATCATAGTCCCGGTTTACCATAGTCCCAGTTTGCTACATTTTTACTACTACTACTACTGCTACTGCTACTGCTACTACTACTACTACTACTACTACTACTACTAGTCTACTACTACTACTACTACTACTAATACTACTATCTTTGAGGCTATGTTTATAGTGCCATGGCCATGACAGAGAGTCAGAAACCAAAGTAACTGGCATTTTAACAAATGTCACTTATGCTTTGTTAGCAAGACTAGTAACATTTTCACTTCAACCAATTGATTCTCTCCTCGACCGTTTCAAAAGATTAAGTTGATTGTAAAAAATTAAACGGTAACCACAAATTAAATTATGACCACACGGTTTATCGAGACAGCCAATAATACATTGTGACGGACGGAAGCAAGTAAATACGGCGTGGCATTCTGCTAATAGCTATGACTCGGCATAATGAGCCATTATACGACAATACGGGGAACGGCATTTGCAAAATGCACGCCATTACGGCCACGCAAATTAAACGATCTCTGCATGCCGTAAACCCGAGCCGTCAAACCAACAATTCGATTAATTACATTGATCTGCCGCTGACAACCACAAAGATTCATCCTTCCCTCCATCATAGGCGACATTTCTGTCGTTAGGTTTTTAAGCAATATTATTAAACCGTGGTTTCAAACAATGGAGTTGCGTACCGTGTCTGTGACTACCGCCATTGCCTGGTACGAAAAGAACGGGAATCCCGCGAAGGCGAAATTTTGCCTTCCTAAAACACATCAAAGCACACAGCAACAGTTTATAAATTATATATATATATATATATCACTATGCGGCAAATTTTTATTTTTATCCATTGTTTTTAAGTTTTTATGTTATTTTATAGTATTTTCATGTGCTAATTCCAAATATAACAACCGTTTTTCCGTATCACGTAAGCTTTTCTGGCAAAATCATATTGAACATTCAATTTTTATTGCAATCTGGCTCAAACTAAAGTGGAGGAATTGAAGCTTAAAACTCATGTTGCATCCCTCATGTTGTTTCCCTCTGACTGATCTCTGGAATGACCTGGACTTTTGCAGATGGATTTGAAGTACCATCGATTGACACCCTTGGTATTAGAACTGGTGCTATAGAAGTGCATAATAATAATTATTATTATTCTATACAAACTGCTTAAACAGGCCCAGTTTGTTGTGCAGTGGTGGCAGCAAGACTAGTGATTTGTCCAGATCTGGATGCAAGATATCATGTCTGTTTCTGCTTTTATATCCTTTCAAATTACATGAAAAAGTAGCATTTATTGCTGTGGTCTTTAGGCTCCCACCACACCATAGGAATGGAAAATGGAAAAGCCACTTTTTTCGTTTGCTCCAAAGTTTTAACAATTCAACACAAGTCCAACAGACTTTATGTCCTGATGTCCAAGTTCTATTCCAAAATGCGCTTCATATGTCTGCTTAACGAAGCAGGTAATGTTCTGTCACTGCCTTTTAACAACGTAACTGCTACATATAATATAAACCATCCGAAACATTATCATTCAACAAGATTGCTGATTCGCTGTTAATGTACCCAGAACAAACACAGAAATTGGTAAGAGAGCTTTTTCTATTTCTGGGCCAAAAATCTGGAGCTCTCTTCCTCTGGTTGTCAGATCTACCAATGAACTGAGCATTTTCAGATCTAGGCTTAAAACACGTCTCTTCCAATTAGCATTTCCTCTATAATCTGTCTTCTGTTTCCCTCTGACTGATCTCTGGAATGACCTGGTCTTTTGCAGACGGATTTGAAGTACCATTGATTGATACCCTTGAGTATTAGAAATGGTGCTATAGAAGTGCATTATTATTATTATTATATACAGTATAGCAGAAGATGTCAACACTTTTTACAACCTCTCAAAGCCATTCAAATAATAAATTCTACTTGTATCTAGTTACAATTAAAGCAGGACATATGAATGCATACAGCCCAATCCAAACTAATAAATGTTAAAATTCGTCATAATATCACAAGCTGTTAGAACAAGCTTGAAATTAATTCATTTGTCTGAATTGGTGCCGGTGGGGGAGCCAGCAGTGCTTCTCACTCAATAATGCTTCAGTGATGATATACCATAGCATGATTTAAAGTAGCTTAGGAGGCATTACTAGGGGGCGCTAATAGGGCTTAAACCTCACTCCATCAGCATACCATTATACCATTCCAGCACTCAACCCGCTCAATGGCATCACGCAACAACTTTTGGGGATCCCCATTCCTGACGCCCTATTATTATTATTATTATTACTACTACTACCTGGAGATAAAGTGCTATATTTGGCCAGTTAATTTCAGCAATGAATGGAGTAATCCTATAATTTAACATTGTATCTACACTCTGCACCGTATGTTGAAATTTTCATTCTGCAACATATGTTATAATTTATCAGATTAAAATTTTCCAGACTTTTACAATATTAATAATTTATTCGTTAAATATTGCACCTGTATTTTTGAAAGATTCATAGGGAAAGCAGGTTTTGGACAGCAATTGCTTTTCTTCTTCTCCTGCTTCTCCCTTTCAGCATCCCAATTCTTTCATCCAATTTTTAATATATCAAACTATGACCTAATACCAAGATATGAAACATATTTGCATTTGTCTTTATAACTTTTCTTCAGATATTGAATTGCAATATTAATGATCTTTGGTTTTGATTTTGATACTAATAAACTGATTGATTGGTTGGTTGATTGGTTGTATGGATGGTTGATTGATTGATTGATTGATTGATTAATTAATAACCCCACAGTCCCTGAAGAAATTAAAGTAAGACATATATATATATATATATATATATATATATATATATATATATATACCTGGCTTGCATTAGGCTATATCTTGTAAATGCCGTCATACACAGGCACATATCATGTAAGAGAGAAAACTCAGCAATCCAAACAACTGGAGGCTATGTTGTTAGCAGAGACAGAGACAGCAATAGGGACGGCAAGCCGGGCAAATAAAAGACATCAAAACACAGAGACAGAGCAAAACATCAAGAGAAACAGAGAGAGACACTAAGACGAAAATAAGATGGCATTCAGTATTTAAGAATACTGCACCAAGTGCCAAGTTCCATTTCACATTTTGAGTGGCTATGGAATATGAGAGATAAAAATGAAATATAACGTTCTGCATTGTGAGTGAGAAGGCGCCAAGTTGTAGCAGCTGCATTTTCCCAGGCATTTCAAATGACAGCCATGTTCAGCGCTTAGACTCAAGTACACAGAACGTTTATTACTGCAACCGCTGTACCAAAGCGAGTAGGCCTAAATAACTTGGACAGAGTGCTTGACCCTCTGGCTTCCTAGAACATTTGACAACAGGAATATTTTTACACCCCCCCTAACACCTCCCAACACACACCTGATTTGAGATCAACACCCCCCAAATTTCTTAATCCCAAACACCCCCAACACCCCAACTTTATTTCTCTGATGACCTTTTTTGCTTGTCAGACTTTTTGAGATTTGATGAGGTTTTTGGGTTTTTTGCCTGTCAGACTTTTCTGTGGGGTGATTTTTTCCACACTTATTCGGCAGAGACCCCCAAATTTTACCGACGCCCCCAAATTCACAATCCTAGAAATCTAGAAATAACCCTGTTTGACAACTACCTAAAACTAACATTTGGAAAGTTTGGAAAACTATTTAAAACTTATCATTCATTCATTGATTCTTCTCCATGGGTGCAAAAACCCATTGGTGTCTATTGCAATTTGAGGTCACTGCCTCCATTCATCTCTGTCTTGTGTGGCCTTGTAAGCTTCATATGTGTCCATGTTGCACCATTAAAACTTACAGGCCCAATGAAATATTCATTCATTACAAGTACAACAAGTGGACATAATATTATGTTTATATTAAATAAATTCTGGGCCCCTGTGCAGAAGGTCAGTTACGGGCCCCTCACAAGTGTTAAAAACTGGTGATGACCTTGCATACAGTATGCCCATCTATGTAACACACACACACACGTGCGCATGCATGCACACACACACATACACACAGAATACACTTAGGCATATTCTAAAAATGCATGCACACAGTGCATACATAAATGTTTTGCACAAAAAAGCATAATTTTAGCTCAAGAAAGACTCAAAACCCAACATAGCACTTAAACTGATGCACAGAAACAATATAGAAATTAAATCATGACCAATTAAAAATTACTAAATCATTTACAATTAGCATTAATAATTAAATGATAATGCATTATTAAAATATGTTGTCTATATTGTAGTTAACACAACTACAAAGTGTACTTCTGAGATCATTTTTCAAACAACTTAACTTACTTCGCATCTTGAGCGTACTTCCTGAAATAAACAAAGTAAAAACTCAATCGAATTAGGCAGAAAGAACAATGAATTATTCCTTCTAATAAATAAGATTAAAACAAAGGAAAGCTTATCTATTTGGATACATATGCAGAATTTAAAAGGACAGAAAGATCAAAGCTCTACTGTTTGGAATAATAAAGGGTGCCAACAAGAAAGGAAGACCACATAAGGATTGGTTTTATGATATTGAAGAATGGCATGGAAGCAGTTTACAGGATCTTAGTCACAGAGCAACAAACAGGAAAGAATGGCAGACAACTGTAGAGATGGCATTATACACCAACAATCAAGAAATCAATTTAATTAATACTTGTACCGGTACTAACCCTTCTCCATAGAAATACAGGCCATACATTGGAAACTTCTTCTTTGTGGTTGCATTCAGGTCAATTTTCTAGAAAGTAATTAACAAAGCACAATTAGAACTATTTGTCAGCGATTATACCAAATTATTGCCTTAGCAAGCTCACACAGAATCCACAAAACTGGAAAAGCATAAAGATTAGAATGCTGTAAATGTGTCAGTTGGGAGAACTTCTGAATTTGCAATCAGTGCATATCAGGGTTATGTCTAGGATTATCAATTTGGGAGGTGTCGGTAAATTCTGGGGTCCCCTGTCAAAAAAGTCTGACAAGCAAAAAAAGGTCATCCCATAGCGCTGAGAGTGGGAGGTGTCGATCTCAAATTGGGGTGTTGGGGTGTTAGGGGGGTGTAAAAATATCCCTGGTGCATTTTTAGAAGATAGTTTGAATTCTGCTATATCACACAGCTGCAATCAACATCTCTACCCTGTACACTGATATAAACTGAATCATACATCACCAGATAGTTGGCAACAGTAACTATTACGCTTGTATTAAAGGCCTGGCCTATGTTTGGACATGTCTTCCTCAGTAGGTCTCTCGGTTGAGCATCAGCTCCGAAACCAGTATTATGTTCTATAGGGCCAGGTTCAATACTGGGGCAGTCAGAAATTTCATGAGGCGGGAGATGGCAGAGGGTGAAGCCGTAGGTTGACAGAGCAAGGTTCAAGCCCCATTGGCGCCCCTAGTGGCTTTCACGCAGACAGTAATGCCTCCTAGGCCACTTAGAATCACAATATGGTTTTTATATGGCTCAGATATGCACCAGAAAATGCTCTCTTGCCAATTTCAGTGTTTGCTCTAGGCATATCCAACAACGAATCTTCAGTGGTTTTCACACAGGCTTACTTAGCCTCCTAAACCACTTAAAATCACATTATTAAATGTGGTATAAATGTGGTAATGAAATAAATGTGGTGCAAATGTGGTATAAATCGACAAATGTGGCATAAATGACATACAGATGTTGGTACTCAATGTCTATGTTTTTCTGGGCATTACAGGATCTCCATAACTACTGCATGTCTTTTAGCCTCTCCAAGCCAAATGATTGCATATATATATATATATATATATATATATATATATATATATATATGATTGCATATATTGCATAGATATCAAATGTCATGTCATTTACTTCTTTTACCTCTAATCATTCTCTACTATTTTCTTAAATGCACTGCAACTGTTGTGGTTTGACCTTTTGAAATTAATTTTAATCTGTTCAAAATCTTAGAAAGCATAAATTCTAGGCCAAAAAATAATTATATGCCAAAAACCTGAACAGGATTTTTAAAATCATCATAAATACAGTATCTGGAGAGAAATTAAAACATTATTTTTTGACATTCCTACTGAAATCTACACAAAGAAAATCACCAATAGTAATTACTAAAGATCAAATTATTAAATATTAAATCAGCTGTACATCAGATGATTATAGGCTGCAATAGCATACATTAAAGAAAAGGCAAACTTCTGATAAAAATCACTGTAGTTCAACGAGTCAATGAAAACTTTTGAAAAAGTCAACAAGGCAAAGAATAATTAAATAACACACACATATTAAAATATATATAAGAAAGGCGAGTGAATTGGGTCTATTTGTCATCCAGATGGTCCTGTAAATATTATACACTTCTGTGTTGCAAGTGAAATATGCAATTATCATGTCACAATGGGCAAGTTCCAGCCCTGGCCACCATAGGCCTATGTGATACAAATAGTTCGTATTTCAGTAAAATCATTTTGAGTTAAAGCCACGTTGAGTTTGTCCCGTTATTTCAACTGGGGAAAAGTTCGAGCTTAAAAACCCTGGCGTGGCACTTTTTTTCTTTTCTCTTGATTACCTCATAAGGGCAAAATTATTAATTATTAAATTAGCCGTGCTGTGATACTACTGCAAATATTAATTGCATTAACACTGACACCTACAAACAGTGCTCGATTTTTCAAAGGGGCAGAGTAGGAATGGGTCTATCCCGGCCCAAAATTCTACCACTCACTAGTGGCATATAAGATTAGGTTAGGCCTCTAGGCTGGCACCCCACCCCACTTTTTGAGAGGCTACCATAGGAAGAAGCAGTGTTGGAGTTGTGAATTATGAGCTGGGAGAGGGGTTGACGACTGAAATTCAATGAATGACTGGCTGCATGTACCAATGTACCCGACGTGCGATTTTTGGGAAGGTTGCGAAGTTATGTGGGTGTTTAACCCCCAACTCCCCCGGCAACTCCAACCCTGGGAGAAGAAATGTATATGCAGTGGCGGCTCCAGGATTTGGCATGGGGGGCGTTGGGGTGGCTACTCCTAATCATGGGGCCAACCATTTGTTGTTAGGTATGTAGTATTAAGTATAGGGTCCCAACAGAGGGCCAATGGGGGCAGGCACTCAATAGGGGGCACGGGCCCCCGGGCCCTCCCCTGTGGAGCCGCCACTATGTATATGGGTTGGGCCCCATTTTGTACAATTTTACGCCAATTAGGCCTACTGGCGAGGTCGTTCTCACCCAGCCACTAAACCACCGCAAAATCCGAGGGAGAATCGAACACCGGTTCTGATCCTACGCAAGTGATCGATCATCAGCATTAGGGATTACCAGGAACTCCGGAGCGTCGGCCGGCTCTTCTTCCAGCGCCAGGCACCGGCGGTCGTCCTCAACGCTAACCAGGACATCGTATACGCCGAGGCCGAACAGAACGAGAATGGCAACGAAGAACGTCGCTCGCAGGGGGCTGATCATGCTCTTCTCTCTCTCTTATTAGAGTTTATCCCGACGGAAGAGAAACATCCCAGAAAATCCTGATTCAACGGGATCGCCGTCGTCGACGACGGGTTCTTCGGTGGTTGGATGTGTCGCATGACTCGCTTCCACCGGCGTCGGTCAGAGGCCCGTTCCCGCTGCGCTCAATGGGAAACATAAGCCGGCTTATAAATATTCATAATCCATTCACGACCGTGAACATCTCATGAATATTTATAAGACTGCCCATGATTTGCTATGGGTTATGAATATTTATAAGACTGTCCATGATTTGCTATGACTCAGCCGCAGCTACCGCAGCCGGGACTGGACGATGAGCACTTCCTCCACTACAGGAAGACCGTTGCCGGAAAATCGAGGAGATTCCATCTGGCATCTGACTTGTAAAGAACTTCGGTAGCGCCATCTTTGCAGTGTACTTGATAAAGCTGATGTCGGTCGCAGTGTCGCACCGAGATCAAATTTTCAGAAATTTTCAAAAATCTCGACATTATTTGGTTTATGTTGATAATTAATATTTAATAGTCATATTATAATTTATATTAAATTAATTTAGGTTTATATGTGCAATGGTTCTCACGCAAAACAGATTTTATTGAACCACTCTATTATTGCTATTATTGTTAAGATTCTCGTTTTTACTAATTAACATGTATTTCTCGTTTTCTGTAAAAAAATGTGGCTAGGAACACCGAGACAAAAGATATTTTTAAGTGGATTAGTATGACCTCTCATGTGTTGAATATGGATATATTGATAGAGACTATTTAATCGAGTATTCTGGAATTCTGGCAATGCCGGTAGCCTAGTGACTGTTCTGCCCAGGGGCCCGGAATTCCTCTCGGCGGCCCTGCTTAGAACCCCTCCCCTGTCGAGCTTCTTGGCGTATTTTATGAACGGCCCTACCTTTAAAAACTTGTGTTAATTGTGGATAATCAGTTGTTCGGCCCGTACCTGGAAATGGGAGATGAATTATTGAGTCTTGTTGTGCCACTATATGTCAAACTATGCAGACAAGCAGGTTATATTGTACAGGTATCCACATGCTTACCAGGTATGTTGTACTACTCATATATGATATTAAGCAGTTCCAATGGTTGAAACTGTTACCGGACACATACTGTAAAAAGGAATTTTAAAGCCAGGTGATGATAAGTAGACCAGAGTTATTTGGCTATACTGCGATGCATCATGCATGTAGCCTTTTCAGAAATTTTCAAAAAGAGATCTGGACCATTCCAGCCTTGAGCAGTGGCGGCTCCACCGGGGGGCCCGTTGCCACCCCAACGGCCCCCCCACTTGCCAAATCCTAGAGCCGCCACTGGCCTTGAGCAAGCAAAATATGGCACTTCATACGGTTTAAACAGTTTGGACGAGGTGGGAGTAACAGTTGAAACAGTAAACGGATTCAAAGGCTATCTTGATAAACTAGGTTACTGAATGCAGATGGTTACATCAGTGATTTTCACACAGGCTTACTTAGCCTCCTAAACCACTTAAAATCACATTATTATTATTATTATTATTATTATTATTATTATTATTATTATTATTATTATTATTATTATTATTGTGCTAAGAGGAATCAATCAATCCTACACCATTTGAAGTCACATTATTATTATTATTATTATTATTATTATTATTATTATTATTATTATTATTATTATTATTATTATTATTATTAAACTTATATGGCACCACTATCATAAAATCCCAGAGCTTCAGCCGATGGCACACCAATTTAAATCACAATCACCTGAGATCCAGGTCAAATCCACTATCCAGTACATCAGGCCGCACAACCAAATTACAGTAGTCTATGATGAGTAAGTCAGGTTAACCCCTTAACTGGGTATTCCGGATATATCCGCCCATTTTACATTGAGTTACAGTTAAATACACGGTTAAGGGGTTAAAACAATGAGTTTTTAATCTTTTTTAAAATAATTTTGTAACAAATATTGTAGAAGAAGCCTCCTCATCTACAAAGGTAGTCGCTATGCTGTCACTACATGCTATCTAGATACGGAGCATTTAACGATAACATGTGTCATAGCCTACATATCATATATCATGTGTTTTCTATCTGATTAGCCACACTACTTAGGTAGTACTTGGATAAGAGCGCCATGTGACTCAGACTTATTCTATTCATAAATACTCGACATTATATATATATATATATTTACATACGGGAATATATATACAAATGTATATATATATACAGTATACCGGTATAGGGCCTATATGGCAATATATAAAAATATATATCTACTGTACACACGTACATCCATTCAAATATCTATATGTTTATAGGCCCTATGTGTGTGTGCGTGCGTGTGTGTGACATTTGTGTGTGTAATATATATATATATATATATATATATATATATATATATATATATATATATATATATCTGCTCTGTCTGGGATGTTGTCAGCCTGTTGCAGCTTAACAGGTGTTCAGAAGCTTGGAGACAGATAGGCCTATAGGGCTATAATATAATATGGGACAGCGTATGCTCAGTCATATCTCGTGCTAACATATGGTTAAAAAATTGCGGAGTTACAAGTTGTTCTATTTTTCAATTAGATGGGGCTTTGCTGGATTCTTAGAGTTCGTATTATTTTGCGAGCGTTGGAAGATGGTCGCAGTAACTGCTTAGCATCCAGATCTAATCGTTTGCAGATCAAAGGAATTTAAAATCATCTGAAAATCGAACATATATTCAATGTCTATTCTTAGGCGAAATTACTGAAAGTCAACTGGCAGCTTCTGTCAAAGCTATATTTATGTATAAAGCGAAAATGTCATCGTGCGTGCTGTGACTGTGGACTGAAATTTTGACGATTTGCAGCATTATGTGATTTAATAGGATGGAACTTAGGCAGTGCCAATGATATAATTGTGTTACGAGTTTCCTGTTGGCAACAATAATTCTAGGCTAAATTTTGAAGCTATGGATCGTTCTGACTATTTATACCAGCCTCTGGACACGGAGGATTTTCAGGAACTGTATTGGTCTGATATGAACAAGCACAGGCAGTGGCCCTGGGAAGATAAAATGTAAGTAGCATAATATGGCAGGATAGTATAGGAGTCTCAATCTAATATGAATACTCAAGTGTAGTTCTCGAGAGCCAGACCATTGGGGGTGGGGGGATCAGATTATGCACGCTGAATGGATTAGCCAAATAAGCATGAACCGCCCCGCCCCCGCCCCAATTGAATGGATGGGGGGAATAAGAAGTTAAATGCAGTTACCACCTTAATGGTGAGGTTGTCAATTGAAGGGCCCAGAGGAATAAGGAGGTAAATCCAGTTACCCCCTTAATGATGAAAATATCAGTTGAAGGGTCCGGTGAAATATGGAAGTAAATGCAGTTACCCCTCTTATTGTTATTGATACTCAAACCATTGGGGGGTCGGATACGGTTACCTCCTTATTTCACCCATCCATTCAATTGTCAATGATGTTATTATTATTTACTAGTATTTATTATTATTACTCTTATAATTAATACTATTATTATTTGTTGTCAATAATGTTATTATTATTATTACTATTATTATTATTGTTATTATTACTACTACTACTACTACTACTACTACTACTACTACTACTACTACTACTAAGCACTGGATGGAATTATTCTGACTACATGATTCTGATATTATTCTTCTTCAAATGAGATTTCTGCTTCAGGGGTATGACGGTGACGTCTGGACTTGTTGAACTGGAAAAAGACGCACAGAATCTGATTGGCATCAGCATTGGGGGTGGTGCCCCCCACTGCCCGTGCGTCTACATTGTCCAGCTGTTCGACAACACCCCGGCCTCCAAGGACGGAACCCTCATGGCGGGCGACGAACTCGTTGGCGTCAATGGCAGCTCGGTGAAGGGCAGGAGCAGAGTTGAAGTTGCCAATATGATACAGAGTGTTGGGGTCAGTTTCATGTCCAAGTAATTAATTTATCTAACCCGATTCATACCGCATAAGAGTAAAAGCAGCTACTATACTGTACTACTTTCCAAAGCGCTATATACATTTACGAGATCTTACTTACTTACTCTACTTACCGGTGCAATCACTTGTGGTTGCAGAGAGTGGCGTAGCCGGGATTCAGAAATGGGGGGACACATCGACATTTTTGGTTGAAAAGTTTTCACGAACAAAAGAAATACCAAAAACAACTTTCACATAACATTCTTTTTGATCATACTGCCTAAGTTAATTGATTGATTGTCTAATTAACAAGTAAAATAAAAGGACAGTTAATGAATTACCGGTAATCAATTAATCAATTTATTCACTATTAGATGAAATTATTGTAAATTAGAAGTAGATTTTAGGAAATTTCATAGAATTCCAGTTTTTTTCAGTTTCTCAGATTTTGAATTGCTGGTTGTTTAAAAAGGAAACTGTCGTCATAAACTACAACAAGCTTCACGCCGATCCAAGTCAGGGCAGAAGTCTAGACTTGAGTAAGAATTGGAATATATTGAATTTGCTTATAAAGTGTAGGATAGAGAATTTATGTTGGTTAAATTTAAATTTAATGTGATATTAATGTTTTCTTTAAAGATCTGTCCTATCAAAGTTTGATCCATGTTTATTAGTACCTTGTCCACGCAGATAATGATGATGATGTTGTTGAGTACCTTGTCCACGCAGATAATGATGATGATGTTGTTGATGATGAGATGATGATGATGATGAGATGATGACGATGATGATGATGATGACGATGACGACGATAATGATAACAGGGTTTAGAGTGGTTCAGCACTAGTAAGTAGGATCTGCCCTGTATCCTGCTGACATATGGGAGTCATCGTCGCTAGATATTTTCAGGAATCGACTGAAGTCTTGGCTTTTTAAGACTAGCTACTTAGTTTAATTTTTGTTTGAAGTGTTCGCGCAGTCTTCAGTCTTTTAGACAAGTTACCACTATAATCTTGACATTCTCTTACTTACTTCTTCTTACTTACTTACTTATCAGAAGTTGCAAACCACTCTGTTTCACCCATCCATTCATTCCCATTATGGCCTTGCTGTGTAATCTCATTCTTTGCCCTCTTGTCCTCTCGTAACTTTGTTCCCGTATTCTTCTTCTTCTTTGTCTTCTTGACTTGGAGTCCACAAATAATGGTTCACGATTAATACAGTTGATGTTTATGTTAACAGTTTTGAAGAAAGTGAAACACCGTATGGTTGAGAATATGAATTCTAGCACCGCAGACGCCCTTGGACTGAGCCGAGCGATACTTTGCAACGGTAATTATTGGCTGCTTTGAAATGAAACGGCTGCTTTGGAAGTGGCCGTAGATTTTGCCTAAACTGTGTGATGCATCATCTGCAAACTGTTGACATTTTTGCTTAGAAATCTATTGAGTCTTCGCTGGTGCAAATAGAATGGTCTGTACGAACCAAATGTCGATATAATTATGTAATTACTGTATCTGGTGTGTATGTGTGCATGGATGCGTACATGTACATATGTATGTGCAATTGTGCATACATGTGTATATATATATTATATATATATATATATATTTGTGTCATTATATACAGGGCACGATTTGTAGGGAGGGAAGGGGGAATCTTCCCCCCACTGCCCAACTACATCCCCTACTGCTACATCCCCCACTGCTACAGCCCCCCTCCACTGCTACATTTCCCAACAACTACATCACCCAAAGCTCAACATGTTCCCACCCACTGCTCCAGGTCACAAATCGCACCCTGATTATATATATGTGTGTGTATATCTGTATGCATATAGGCATGTACGTGTGCATGTGTCTGTATGCATATGGGCATGTGTGCGTGTAATACCATGTATGCATTTGCTTGTGTGTAATTTCAGTCTTTCTATAGGTAAATATGGCCTGTTTTCTCTCTGTTAAATGCACAGATCGATATGAAAGCAGCCAGCCATACAGTCAGCCAGATCAATATTTAGCCAGTCAATTTGAATAGCTGGTATAGTAGCTGGTGCAACATATGTTCCAGATTTGCACCAGTTTGAACTTCACTACTGCTGCTACTGCCAATACTAGTGATGATGATAATAATAACATTGATAATTATAATAATATTAATAATAACAATATATTATAATTAATCTAAGCAAATTTCCCCCAACTGTAAGAAGCAGTGGGGAGAAATTTCACCAAACTCAACATCAATAAATGATGGAAGATTTGAAACATGGAAACAGTTTAGCAAGAAATTTTCTAAAGTTTGTAGGCTAAATGGTTGTGGCTCCTAAGGACTTCTAGAGAGCCTAAGTAGTCCATGTGCTAGCTAGACCGTTTGATGAATAGCCAATGGAACTAACCGTACAGTATATAGCATATGTGTGTTGTAACTGCATTTGAATTTGTTTCAGACGCACTTGTTAAAAAGTTGGAAGAGCTGGAAAAAATCGCTGGAACCTACAGAAGCTTAATGGACCAGACGAGGCGATTTCTGACCTCCTTCTTCGACCTCTCGCAGGTTCAAAGAGGTCGATGCAACTCTGATGGAAATGATGGCTTGATAGAGCTAATATCATCATCATCATCATCATCATCATCATCATCATCATCATCATCATCATCATCATCATCATCATCTTCTTCTTCTTCTTCTTCTTCTTCTTCTTCTTCTTCTTCTTCTGCTCTATCCGTCAATAGATTCCTTGCTCTAAGGGCGTCACTTTATCCTACCTGCACTTTCTGTTTTTTAGGATATAAACCGGCAGCACTTTCATTTTCATTGTCCGACATCTAGTCAAGCATTGGCTTAGCCACGGCAGGCCGGGCCCCTAGTCTGGCTGGGACCAGTCCTGGGATTTGTGCAAAATTGTTGAGGCGTTTTCCGGGTGGGTAGCATGATCAAAGAGAATACCGGAACATGCCAAGAACCTGCTTGATGACAACCTTTCTGGCCTATATTTTTTGCTCACACAAATTTTTACTCAAATAGGTTGATATGCCCCCCAGGGTTTAATCAAGGCCGTTTCGGGGAATTGCCCTTCTTTCCCCTCCCCTGGATATTTGAAATTCCCCCGGAATTTTTGGCATACTACATCAACTAACAGCAGCCCCTAGCTGACTTCCCCCCGGATTTGTCAGTTTCCCCCCGACTTTGTCAGTTTCCCCCAGGAGTCCAGGAGTCTAGATTAAACACTGTGTCCCCCTTATTGCAGAGCCCTGGCTGCGCCACTGCTGTCAAACATCTTTTATCCTGGTCTTCCTTGATGCCCTTTCCCTTCATTTTGTCATCTATTATATTAATTAATAACGTACACCATATTTATGCAATACATCATTCTGTTTACTTTGGTGTCTGGCGAGTAGCTAAAGACTAACTTGGAATGAGTCAGATTTTATATTCTCTCTTCTGCCTTTCTTGTCTTGCTGCATTAATCCCAAAAAAATAAGGTAATGGAAGTAATCTCATTTTCACACGAGAAAAATCGATAGACCATTAAAGCTTTGAGGGCAAAGGTCATCATCATTAACAAGACAAGGGCCTTTGCTCATATTGCCTCAATGTAGTGACGTCCAATGCTGTATGAGCCCGACTTCGTAAAATCAATGGCCTTATCATCATCATCATCACCACCACCACCATCATCATCATCATCATCATCATCATTGCTGTCTGCCAACTCGTTAGTGGCAATATTGTTATTGTTATTGTTCATGACAATTTGTATAGCGCCATAACATAGCAAGGGCCAAAGCAATAGCTAGTCAAAAACCATTTCCAGGCCTTTTTGTTCGTGGTAGTTTTCCTCCTTCTGCAATTGTCAGTTGTGTTTCCTTTCAGATCTCTTTTTATGTTGTCTATCCATTTTTTCTGGGCCTGCCTCTTCCTTATTTTTACCTTCCTCATATGTGTAGAGTGCTTTTTTGTGAAGTCTCGAGTCTTCCATCCTATTTACATGTCCATACCATGTTAGCCTCTTTTTTCTGATGTGAAAGTTTAAAATTATGTTCTTTTTCACCTGGAACGGCCAGAGCTATTTTGCAAATCTAAATTGTGATTTGTGACCAGAATCCAGGTACAGTAGAACTTCATTATACTTAGCATACTTAGCGGGTCTGTAAAATTTACCACGTTATATCCAAGGTACGTTATATCCAACACCATTCTATATGTAGCACATCACACAGGTAATTTTTAGCTGAGTGTGCATTATAACCGAAGTTCTACTGTAGATACCTGATAGTTCTTTCAGTGCAAAGTCAATTGTCAAATGAACTAAAAGAGCAAACCTCTCTGTAACAATATTTCTATGAAAGATATTGCATGTTATATGTTTGGTATTCAAGACATACGTAATTGCTGAGTTTTTGCATGTAATTCTAGAGATAGTGGCCTTTTTTAAAAATCTTGATTAGGTGTTTGCCAGCATCGGCACGTCTGCTAATACGAATTCTCTGTAGTCGCAGCAGCAAGCAAGTGAAATTTTTACAATGTTTGGCCTGGTGAATGACTCTGGGTTTCAGTGAGGTGTACCCCGCGCAGGTGTTTCAGAAGCATAGAAAAGTCCGCCATCAAAATGCTACGAACTGTTAAACCAGTAAGAGCTCCTTCTGGCAATCCCAAGTACGATTTATCTCTTTATTAAGTATATGATCAAACTTGCTTTTAAATATTCCCATATGTCACATCATTAATTCCTCCCAGTCAGTACCCAGGTATTCACATGTTCTACTGAACAACAACGATAACTACAACAACACCAACGACGTCAATGACAACAACAACAAAAACTGAAACAAACGCAACAACAGCAACAACAATGAAAACTACGACAATGACAACAGCAGCAGCAATGACAACAACAATAATATATATTATATGTATATATATACTGTATATATATACTTTATATATATACTGTATATATATATATATAATATACAGTATATTATGCCCTCAGTACTTAGTTCCAAGTGACTTACCTTTATGACAATATGTATAATTGTGTATATACATGCATATATATTTATGCACATGAACATTTAATAACATAACTATATATATATATATATATGTACATATCAACTGCATACATACAGTGTTCAACTATATGCAAACCATATTTACAATATATATATATATATATATATATATATATATATATATATATATATTATTCATTTAACATGAACAATATATATATACATATATATACTGTTCATTTAACTTTATACAATTTATATATATATATATATATACCAGGTATATCATTTAAATTGCATTACTATTGCTTATGAGTGTGATAATGATGATTATACAATATACACGTCTCTACTGACAAATGTTTGTGGTTTAGATGATTAGTGATCTGAATACATATCTGAACAAAGCAGTACCAGACACAAGGCTAACAATAAAGAAGTATCTGGATGCAAAGTTTGAGTACTTGGTAGGCTGCTTTTTGCTGTATATACTTTCATATTGACAAGATTTGGAGTTTTAAAAACATTTTGTTATGATGTAATAATAATAATAAAAATTATAACAATAATAACAATAATAATAATGCAGTCACTTTCTGTGGAACTTTCACATAATAATTATAACAACAACAACATCTATAATAATAATAATAATAATAATAATAATAATAATAATAATAATAATAATAATAATAATAATAATAATAATAATAATAATAATAATAATAATAATAATAACAACAACGTGATTTAAAATGGTTTTAGGAGGACATGTCAGGCTGTGTGAACACCAATGCAATAACTCTACACTTAATACATTAGTTTTTTCCCAGATAACTTTTGAATCTCTTGTTGGGCAGATTTTTGAAAACTTGGGTTTTGCTTCTTTATGGTCAGCGATAAGTTTATTCTAGTTGTATAGGTTTTTTGAGGCTGTTTCTTCATCTGTTTTTATCATCCAGTACAATAGCAATCTCTTTGGTCTGCCTTTGTCATTCTTCCTGATATGCTTCCCTCCATTACTGCTCTAAGCAATGTTTCTCCTCTTGTTATTACCATGGTTTGTGTTTCTAGCGTGATGCTTATCATGCCATATTCTTTTGATGTTTTATTTAATTTGTCCATCATTCCTTGTAGCTCTCTTTTATTCCCTGTCAGCATTCGCCTGATCATCTGCAAAAGCATATAGCTTGTATCAGTTTTCTTCCAATGTTTATTTCAGTTTTTTCTTCCTCTACTGCTTCTCTTATTAGTTCCTCAATATAAATGTTCAAGTAACAGCAGAGAAGTGCATTATTATTACTATTATTACTACTATTACTTACTATTAGCCTCCTATTACAATCATCATCATCATCATCATCATCATCATCATCATCATTAAGACAGGAAATCAAAATGAATATTTACAAATAATTTTAAAAGAATATGAATGGCGTTTGATTGCAAGAATGTCAACAGCAATGATGAGCCTGTTTTAAAATGTAGGCAACTGTACTTTTATATGAAGAACTTGACCTCTGCCCTTTGCTGTTGATTTTTGCAAACGTTGCTCTGTATATTTATTCTGTAGTCGTACTGTCTTAAAGTGAAAGAGATGGATGATGAAGAGTATGGCTATTCGTTGTTGCAAGAACCGCTGTATCGTGTCGAAACAGGAAACTACGAATATCGGTAAATGCATAGCATTTGATTTCAGTTTTAAAGAAGTAAATTAATAAGTAAGTAATATCTTGTAAATTCCTATAGCACTTTTGGTATGTAATGTAGTAGCTGCTTATTCCATCGCTGCTTAATCTACCACTGAAACAGCTAGAGCTGAACGTAGAGGTCAGCCGGGCAAGGTCAATTCCAGAGTGGGAGTTGGAATCAGTGTTTTATCCAGAGTCCAGGCCTTGGGAGGTGAATTGACTTGGATGGAGGGAAGAAACACAGTTCAATGCAAAAATTTGTATAAGTGCTTGGATTTTTTGGAGGATTTGGTGATTGGGGGGAGAGATTCCTCCTATCAGGCCTGTATAAAAAACTCATTGGAATTGTATGAACTCCGTTTTCTATAGGCCTATTGGTTAATCATATAGGAGTATCCAGAACAATCTCTATGGTCACTGATCTATGCCCACCAGCAAGAAATCTGCTTCTGCTAGTGGCGTCTATTAATAGACAACAATGGTTTCTATGGTTTCTACCCACCAGTGGGCGGAGCAACCGGACCTTGTTGGTAAACACTGGATACCCATATTTTAGACTAAATAAATGCATTTACATTTGGAAATTAGGATCAAACTTGGAAACCAAAGCTTATTTCGATATTAGAATATTTACATTGAAGGAATGAAGAAGTAACGAAAATTGTCCAGATATCTCCTGAGAGGAATATGATTACAGGGCCTAGATTCTGGACTCTGAATCGGGGTGTCTTTTTTGGGGTGGGGGAGGGAGGACTCGTGCCCACTTTCCGTCACCGTAGATAATATGTGTTCATGGGAGTTTGAATCATGGGCGGACCCAGGTATTCAGTTTAGAGGGGGAACTCTGTGTTCCACTCCCCATTCTGCCTTACCCACCCCTTCCATGTGGATCAAAATATAGTGCAATAATTATATTTTTGAACAGGAAGATAAGATGACACTTGTTTATTTATTCGTGCTTTTATAACTTTTTGGATTTTCGCCATGATGAGAAATTAAATTAGCAAACAAAATTTTTGGGATAGCTTAGGATGGTTTGTATCATGAATATTTGAATTTACATCTGGTATATATTGATTCATAGAGAATGCAGGCTTTGGACAGAGATTGCTTCTCTTCTCCTGCTTCTCCCTTTTAGTATCCTAATCCCTTTAACGTCAATTTTAATATATCAAATATCTAATATATCTAATATTGTAATATGAAATACTTTTACATCAGGGGCGTAGCGACGGGGGTATGTTGGTATATACCGGGTATACCCCCAAAATCAGTCTACCTTAAAGTTTTTATGTGATTTATATGTGGTTAGTCACTGGTTATATGTAGTTTATATGGTTTATAGTGAAGGTTTATACCCCCCCTCAAACATTTATCCCCTCCCAAATCATATTCATGGCTACGCCCCTGTTTTACATTTGCCTACAACTATTTTACGATATTGAATTGCAATACAGACGATCTTTGGTTCTGACTTTGATACTAATAAACTGATTCTGATTCTGACCGCACGCCCTCCATAGATCCGCCCCTTCCCTGATTATAATTATGACATATCGAGTGTATTTTGTCATAGAATGAGTTGCTTCTGTTGCCGTAGGTTAATTCTGCGATGCAGGCAAGAGGCACGGACAAGATTCGCCCAAATGAGATGCGACGTTCTTGTGAAATTAGAACTTCTCGACAACAAGCACGGTAAGCATTGTCACAAAAATGACTCATCATTTTTCAAATTTCAATGTGAACTATTCGTATTTGCAGTTTCCAAGGGGGCCAGTGCCCCCTCTTGCCCTAATGTGCGGGCAACCATGCGCTTATCTTTATAGCTTTCCGCAGGTGTTCAGCCTATGGAGCGACCTTCAACTTTCTGGATTTTATATTCCACACTTGTCAATATTCCCCAACTGAATCAGATGCATCTTATAGTGGCGCCATAGAAGTTGGTCGATTCTTGCTGGCGTTCTAGGCTGGTAAATGTTTTCTTTGTCGTTTTCAGTCCAGGACATTGTCTTCCAGTTACAGCGGTTGGTGTCCGCAATGGCCAGGTATCACACCGATTGTCACTCCGTCCTGAAGGATGCTCAGGTGTTCCCGATCGAAGTCGATCTGACCCGAAACATGCTGACCAACACCACTTTGGGTCAATACAGCGAAATATCTGTAGAAGAAGAAGAAGAAGACGAAGAGAACGTATCGACGAAGAATCTGGCTGAAAACACGGCTGAGTTTTCTGAAGGACGCACAGCGGCTGGAACATTCAAGTGCTGGCGACATCGACTTGATTGCTACAGAAGATCTATTCGACTGATTTCACTCCGACTGCAGGTTTAGTGTGAAGATTTGAGTCTGAACCGAGGACATCTCGAAATGGAACTTGTGAATAGCATTTGAAGCGGAGCTTGATTATAACCAAGCGTCGTATTTGTAGGAAGAAGGAAAAATTCCCTGTCCACCCTATACATGGCAAGGGGGAAGTTTTATGCTGTTGTTAACTTAGGGTCCATCCATATATAGTATGTACGCACTGAGGGGGAGAGCCTGACAGAGCCGGATTTTGAAGATTGTTCCTATGTACCCTATGTGCAAATGGGGTGAAAATATGTCTTTTTGCGTACGTACTATATGGGTGAACCCTTATTTAACTAACTAATTTATTTATCATAATGTAATAATGAAAAAATTATTTTCCCCCTGGTCTGATCCCCCACAGGACTGACTTCTCTAATACCAACCTGTGGACCCACAGAAAGGAACATTATATTCAACGAATGTTTTTTTACAAATACGGCTGCTTTTTGTGAACGTCTTACACTATGGTACTTGTATAAAAGGTATGTAACAGCGAATCTCAAATCCATTAGTGGCAATCCGTAATGAGTAAAAAGTAAGTGAGTAAAATCTTGTGGATTTATATAGCGCTTTCGAAAGTAATACCGTAGTAGTTGCTTATTCTTGGTGCTTAGGTCTCTCTTGGCATAGCTATAGGCAAGTTGCAATGGTAATGGGGCAATGGTCAGTATATTCATAAGGTGGGTGGGGCGAGAAAGTCAAATGGAACCAAGTGCTAGTGTAACTTATAAGATAATTATCGTAAATTTGAATGTTCTTACATCTATGGAAATTTACTCAGAGAAACTAAATTACTACAGACAGTGTTTAATCTAGACTCCTGGACTCCAGGGAGGAAACTGAAAAAGCCGAGGGGGAAACTGACAAAGCCGGGGGAATTATGCTAGTGGGCTGCTGTTAGTTGATGTAGTATGCCAAAATTTTCGGGGGGAATTTGAAATTTCCTGGGGGAAAAGGACACTTCCCCCGGAAACGGCCTAGATTATACCCTGACTAGAGATGTTCTTGTGTTCTTAAAGACAAAAAACATTTTCAGTGTAGGCTTTCTAGGACTGTATCTGTTATTACAGAAATCTAACATTGGCTATCTTTATCCAATTAGTAATATAGTAAGGGTTGTTTCTTTAACTGTTGAATGATTATGCTCGTTTTTAAGCAAACAATCTGAAAAAATTATAAACATTAATTAATGTTTAATTAATTAATTAATGTTTTAAAAATCATTGAAAACTCATCTCTTCTTGCCTCATACTTTGCTTAATATGTATATAAGTGTTAGTTTTTATGTTAAAGTGCTCTTGACTTTAGCTTTATGCTATGCGGATAACAATCTTAATAAGTTAAACATTAAAATGTTTAATTAATTAATTAATTTTAAAAATCATTGAAAACTCATCTCTTCTTGGGGTACTTTGCTTTAGTATGTATATAAGTGTTAGTTTTTATGTTAAACCTTTTTTGCTTTATGCTATGCGGATAATGCTTAACAAATTTTTAATAGTAATAACTTGACCACATGGGGGCGCCACCTACTTTTTTTTGTTGCCAGTTTTTTAACTCTCGCCTGATATCCCGGATGTAACTTGGATCTTGCAAAATTGTGATTTTTGGCGTGCCATCAACTGATGCTGAGTGCATTATGAAGTGGCGCTATAGAAGTTGATGATCAGATTAAGATTAGATTTAACATCAGATGTATAGAAACAACACGTAACATGACAGACCAGAGAGCATATCTCATGAATCCATTCAATGCATTCATTGCCATTGACGCTGCACAGGTAGTCCAAGCATAAAAAGTACCTAGACGTTTCATTATTGCATTGGCATACTGTACTTATGTACATCAATCAAAATTGAGAATGTATTACGCTGTTGAATTACACGATAACATTCAATGCAGACACCGACTACAGTTACATTAGGTAAACCACTATGCAACAGGTTTCCTCAAAGTTAAGTTTTGTCTATTGCTTCAATGTCTGTCTGTTAGATCGATTGAATTTCATTGAAACAAGAATCCATTTCTTCTTTCAATGCCTTGTGCTGCTGTTTGGACTGTTCAAGGTCATCTGTAAACATACAACATATGAAACATATAACATTACATCTATGTATAATAATAATAGTAGTAATAGTAGTAATAGTAGTAATAGTAATAATAGTAATAATAATAATGAACTTTTATATCACCAGGCATCAATTACAGCCGATAGCACTTCAAAATCCATGTGCTATAAAAATCCAAACAAATCCACGATGACCCCGGGCGCAGACCAGATGGGGCACCAAAATTGACATGGCAACCTTTTTTTAATTCACAAAAACATTATCGAACATTATCGACTTGGCCCCGGGCGCCCACCACTCTCTGCACACCATTGGTCCTCAACCAGAGGGGCTTTAAACCACCCAACCATCTGGCAATTTGAACACTCTCGTCTAAGGTCACTCACCTTCGAGTCTCTCCACCTCCCTCTTGAGCCTGCTTGCAGATCGCTCTGCTTCTGATGCTCTCGCCTCCGCCTAAAAACGAATCGACAAATAGTAACACAACTCAGAGCAGGCCTTGGACGACCTATTATGTCATCTCACAACAGAATTTGGACGACTCTATTCTGCAGTGTCTATTCTATGCCTTCTCTGGGGGGAGAATTCCCCCCAAGTTTAAAATTTCCCAAAAAAAATTTGTTATATTTTGGCTGGAAGGGGGGAATCCCCCCAAAAAATTGTGCAACAAAGTGTGAAGAGGGGTAAATGTGTAAATGTCACGTAACGCAAGTAACGCAATAAGAAATATTTAAGACGATTACCTTTTTTTGCTTGTCAGGATATTTGTTAAGATATAAGGATGATGACCTTTTTTCTTTTTTGCTTGTCACTACATTTGGAGGGTTAAAAATATAAGGATGACCTTTTTTGCTTGTCAGCAAGAAAAACTTTGTCCCCCAAACATTTCAAACTCCCTCCCCCTCCCCCGCCCCCGCCAATGTCTTGGTGGCTAGAATAAACACTGCTATTCCGTCATCTCACAACGTGACTCACAACAGAATTTGGACGACTCTCTTATATCATTGGCCCAGAAATTCAACTGCTCGAAGATCTTGTAATTCTCTAAGTCTAAGAGTAATTGATAGCCCCCAGCAAAACTGTCATCTTAAAGTTATTTTATCACCTCTTATGCAGACCGCCGAGTGATTCAGTCATTTACAATTAATTTCAATAAGACACAATGAGCTGCTAAGAGCCTTTCAAAGATAACATTCTGAACACTAGCCATTATAAATCTTGACATTCTGTTATTTGGAAAAGATTATTTTTCTTTAAAGAAGGAGTTTCTTATTATACTGTCATTAATTTTTATAACAAGTTGTATTACACTAAGAATCATTTTGAAAATCTTAATACAGTTGGTTTCTATATGATTTGAATCCACTACTGTATAGGGTATTCCTACAGCAACATTCCTACATTCCAACAGCAATTAGGCCCAACAATAACGTTACCACAAACCTCCAATAACTGCATGAAGTCGTGAGAATTACATAAGAGTGCTACAGTCTCACACTGGATGCATAATCCAGGGATATTTTTACACGCATCTAACACCTCCCCAATTTGAGGTCGATACCCCCCCCCCCAATTTCCCCTAACACCTCCCCTCAAATTTCCCCTAACAAACCCCCCAATTTGAGGTGGACACTCCCAAAATTTGGTAATGTGACAATGGTGTGCATACAAAATGCATACTAATTAGCTTCAGACACCCCCCACCAATTTGAGGTCGACACCCCCCAAATTCACAATCCTAGAAATATCCCTGATGCATACCAAGTAAATATACTAAGAACTGATTTCAAATGTCGCATGACGCAGTGCAACGTAATGTAATAGACTATTTGTATAGCGCCTCTTCCAAAGAATCACTCAGAAACGCTCCATTGATAATTGAAGTAATTCAATTCACAAATTAACTTGCCAATTAAGATCAACATTAATTGCAATTGTTAAATATATATTAAAAGATATATATTAAAAGATGCTGTTTAGAGAAGTCGCTCACTTCTTTAAGTTGTGATGCAAGATCTCTTATAGTTTCTTCATAGTTCTGCTCGCGTTCTGTAAGCTATAAAAACATTAACAAGCCAAGCTATAGTATGTATGTAAGCAAGGAGAATTTCATGAATTTATATAGCGGTTTGTAGGTAGTACCTGTGTGTTGCGTATTGTAACTTAACCCTTTCATTACTCTGGCAACCCAATCCACGGACAATGATTCACGACTACGATTATTCAGTGACGTAACATCGACAGAGATGTACTACTACAATGGCGCTAAAGAAGAAGTCTACTACTACTTCTCTCTGTATTGACGTAAGTTAAGTGACGTAACAACACAGAACTGCCTACTCACTCAAATACCATGGCCGCATTTTGGACTGCCACGCATTTTTGATATATGTGGCCCTTAGAGTCAACAGGTCATATAAAAAGGGTTAGGTTTGGTGTTTAATTAGACTCGGACGCATTTTTGACATATAAAAAGGGTTAAGGGGCTGCTGTTGTTGATGTTTAATCTAGATTTCGGAGGGGCAATTTGACAAAGCCGGGGGAAACTGGCAAAGCCGGGGAACGGCCTAGAGGGGCTGGTTAGGTTGATGTATTTTGCCAAAAGGAGGATCTATTTGAAAGGGGGCAAAGGGCAATTTTCCTCGGAAACTAACTAGATTCAACCCTGGTTAGGTTTAGAAACCCTTTGGCAAAAGGAGGATCTATTAGTGAAAGGGTTAATCTAATGATGAAAATAGCTCTAATCTAACTATGAAAACAGCTATATCAGTATCGGTAGTCGATAGGCAAACCACTCGAAACCTTCCCACCATCATTCAATTCATCTTGTTAATTGAAAATTGATTAATGACAGATTTCTAGAAAAAGTGTATTATTACTTTTCCTTCACTAAATTCGAGAGATTTGAGGTGAGAATTAGCAGTGATAAGTTGCTCTTCCAACTGCTTGCATTTACTTTAAATAAACAAAAAAACACAGATAATATTAACGTTAAGCATCTTTTCAAGAAAAGAAAGTTTAGTAAAGTAAGTAAGTAATATATTGTGAATATATACAGTGCTGTTAAAAGTAGTACTACAGTAGCTACTTATTCTTATGTGTTTAATCCAGATTTGAAATATCTAAGTGAAGTATTTAACCATCATTTAACAGAAACATTGAGAATTCACTTTTAAAAAGTGAAGGTTTAATCATCATAAATACTTGACAAAGATGATAAGTAAGTAAAATCTCATTAATGTATATAGTGCTTTGCAATAGTGCCATTGTAGCTACATATTCTAATCCAGTGTTTACCAACAAACCTAAATTTGAAATAAATTGATTGGGTGAGTCATGGCAGAAGGGACTGCTGGTATGATGATAATAATTGTTCTGAATTATACATCTAATAAGTTATGGGTTACTGAAAATAATAATAAAATTATGATACATCTTGGGTTACTGAAAAACAAGAACTTACGATTCTGCCTTCTCAGCTCTTTCTTCAGCCCTTTCTAATTCCGATTCTACCATTACGATTTTTCTTGAAGTCTACAAAGACAATAATAACTGACCGTTGTAAAATCAATTGGTTTTATTTTTACCATTTTGCTGATCTGCTTTCGTCCACTGACGGAATCGTCCATCCGCTATGCATGCCATTTATCATTATAACATTTCCTTCCAAGTTTTATTTATAAACTCAAAGCAGTTCTCTTCAAAAATCATTTCCTCCATAGCTGTAACGTCCAAACTACATTGACCCTTTGGATTAAAAGACCCTGCATGAATGACCCTCATCTGTGACTAGAGCTCCATGCAGTGGCGGCTCCACAGAGGGGAGCCGGGGGGCCCGTGCCCACCTAATGAGTGCCTGCCCCCACCAGTGGCCCCCTGTTGGGACCCTATACTTAATACTACATACCTAACAACAACAACCACCCCACCCCAACGGCCCCCCACTTGCCAAATTTTGGAGCCGCCACTGGCTCCATGGACTACTGTAGTTCGTGTTAATGTTATATACAAATCCGGCCCGCGACAACCACAAAGACTTTTATGTGGCCCGCAACATGAAATGAGTTCGACACCCATGATCTTTTGTGTGCGGTTTTATGGTGTAAAGTACTGAGGCTAAACACAACGACCGCATGGCAAACCCAGAGCCTTGATCAGAAAGCTATTTAAGGCAGCCGCTATATGTCAACTGAAAGCACTCTAACAATGGTGGTGTACTCAAGATTGAACGTAAGCCTAGCTCCGAACAGTCGAGGACAAGAGTTACACTGTACGGTATATTACCTACTGAATAACGCTATGCGGTTCACTATAGATAGTCTATTCCTCTCACCCATATCTCCGATATTATTCTACAGAAAAATTGCTATTGCACCCGTGGGAACCCTGATGCTGGTTTAATCAGCGGATGATAATTTGTTGACATTATTAGCTAAAACTACATGGTACTTTTTTAGACTTGGCGCGAATTTCATTACTGGCTATATTGTTCTCATTAGCGTTAATCTGAAAACGCTACGATTTAATCAGTTTCACGAATTCTAAAATGGTTTCTCTTTTTATTGTAGGCAATAACAATTAAGGGAAAGGCTCACAGTGGCGGTTCCAGGATTTCTTGGTGGGGGGATGAAATGAATTCATAGGAAGCTGATAGGGCGGATGAAAAGAGAAGATAAAAAATATATAAAACTGCCGAAAAGGCTGATAAAAGAGATTTCCTCCTAATTTTACTACACTTTTATCGAAAAATAGGTTGACAAGCAAAAAAGAAAAAGTCATCCGCAGGTTTTCCCCATAGTTTTACTAGATTTTTACCCAAAATAGGTGTTTCACAAGCGAAAAAAGTTCGGAAGTCCGGTGGGGATGCATCCTCAATCATTCCCCAGTCCCCACGTGGAACCACCACTGAAGGCTCATGCTGCCCAAGGCAATTATAACAATGTGATTTTAAGTGGTTTAGGAGACTAAGCAAGCCTGTGTGAAAACCACTGCATCTGTCCTCTGCAGGGATTTTCATGAAATTTAGCTGAATACCCTTCCTTTTAAGAGAACACCAGAGGCGTATTTTGGGTATATTTGGGGCCCCAAGGCAGGAGGATCATAAAATTTAAACTACCGGTACGGGTCCTGTATGGAGATTTTAATCCCATAGAACTGATGTCAGATCCTATCGTTTCACATTAAGGTCTTATAGCCCAAGACCAATGAAATCCTTGCCAGTTGCCACCGCTAATATGTCAGAATCGATAAAACCAGATTTGTTTATCAATCTGCCAATGCCAGGCGTCGTAAAAGACGCAGAGTACTAACTCCCAGGGCAAAGGGTGTTTAAAATTGAGAGGCGTTCACGGGCATATAGGCCTACATGGACAGGATTCGATAATAGAAAATCAAGCTTTGGTTTTAAACATTTCTTAAAAATCACCAGATTCATTGCAGAGTGTGAAATAGCACTGTCTCTTACTATCAATCCAGACCATGAAGTACAAATGTTATTTATAGCGTGACTTTTATGGGGCATCTTTGTCAGTCCAAAGTTTTGAGCTGACGAGCAAAAAAAAAGTCATCTTTTTCACCCTGACGGCAAAAAAAGGTGTCGTTTCAAATGGTTGGGTTGTTAGGGTTGGTTGGGTTAAAAAAGAATCTTTGCAACAATTTAAATCACTGCCCCCGCCCCCCACGTTACGCCACTGGTTTTTGGCAATATCAGTCCAAACGTTTTAAATCTTAGCATAATGTTGTTTCAAACCTTTGGGCAAAAGAATCATGCATCAATTTAAATCACTGTTGAGAACATTCTGGAATACAGTTTAGAAGAACCTTTAGAAGTAGTGACTGGAGACTTGAGATCAAGAATTGAGTTTGTGATTTGCCTCATAATTGGTCAATAGGCTGTAGCACATGCCATGCAATATTACAGCTAAAGCAAATGAACGGAATGGATGGGTGGAACATAGTGGTTATCACACAGGGCAGATCCTACTGAACCACTCTAAACCCTGCTATTATTAATATTATGTTTTTAAAAATACATGCACGGTTCTGTGACAACAAACACCAGGCCTGTTAGGGGAGATGGGCTACTCTCTCCCCCGCCACACCTCAAAATCAGGGGCGTAGCGACAGAGGGATATATCGGTATATATACCCCCAAAATCAGTCTACCTTAAAGTTTTTTATGTGATTTATATGTGGTTGTATGTGGTTATATGTAGTTTATATGGTTTATAGTTAAGGTTTATACCCCCCCATATTTATACCCTCCCAAATCAAATCCCTGGCTACGCCCCTGCTCAAAATCCCCCTTAAAAATCTCAGCACGGAAATATTTGTGCATTGAACTGTGTCTCTTCCCCGCCAGCAAAGTCAATTCTCCCCCCCCAAGGCCTGGAGTCTGGATAAAACACTGCACCAGACCTATTTCTAAATCTGGCTCCATTACACGTGGCCTCCCCATCCTGACAGGGCCCACGGTAAGGCTTTGCTGGGTGATGTTTACGAGTACCAGGTGTGGCCAATTAGGAATTCCCAAACATTAGGGTCACTCTACTGGCCCTAATGAGTTCTTGATGCCTCCCTGCAGGACGACCAACTGCCCCTATAAGGGCATTTTCATAAGGCCTGAGGGCACGTCTCAACTCAGTTGTCCCCATAACTATCACCTAAATACATACAACGTCATTATTTACCACAACTATACCACAGGATGCCCTATTTTACTACCTTCTATAGTATATGCCTGCTACAACAAGCAGGTCAAAATCCAGTATATCTCTAGTAGGTCATTAGAGTTGATATAGCGCATCTGTACTCTAGATATTGTCCTGCCCATTAAGCTCTAAGGCTTTAAGAGTGACTGACAATAATATAATGCAAAGAGCAAAACCAGCTTGAGTCCTAGACTCCTAGCAGTGGTCATACGGGTACACATTTATTTAGATAATCCAGTTTATTTTGAATCGGATCAAATTGAATAACGTCAAGCGGCGAAATTTCTCTTATGATCTTCTTCAGCTGTGGAATACCGGTAATTTTATCTTTAATAATTAAGAGACCATTTCTTATGCAGAAGAAACAACAAAACGACCAGCCGGTGAAGGCGCAAAAACGCAAAGCACAAAGCGCATTTCAAGTATTTTGTGCAGGCAACAGTTTGGGGGCCTCAGCAATACAGAAAGAAGTCTTTCCTCTTTTGAAGTGGCGTCATAGAAGTTATCAGTTGATCTTTGTGGATCTACGCTCGTGAAAGAACCGGACGAGAAACTAGATGATGAGGATGAAGACGACGATAAATAACTTTCTAAAGCGCTTTTACCATCCAGCTTAATTAAATTTGTGTAAAGCGCCCTTGACTTTGATCTACGTCATGCATACGGCGCTGAATAAATTGTCTATAATAATAATAATAATAATAATAATAATAATAATAATAATAATAATAATAATAATAATAATAATAATAATAATATTAATTGATTGATTGATTGATTGCAAAAGACTTACTTCGGTTAGCTTCCTCTCGGCTTCATTTGCCGCTTCTCTCGTCTCTTTGACGCTCTGTTCCAGCTCTGACATTTTGTCCTCATCACAGTTCTGTCTGCTTTCCAGAGCTTTTCTCACTCTAGAAACGTGCAAATTTAAGAAATGGTGGAAATCTTAAGAAATCTAATAAAATAAAGGCTGTCAAAATTTATAAAAGGCATTTCATTATCATCATAATTTTTATCACTGTCAGTATCATTGACTGCCGTAATCATCATCTGCAACATCATTATACCCTCCTCATTTTCCTCATCCTCTTCCTCTTCGTCATGTTCATGCTCGTTATCGTCATGTTCATCGTCGTTGTCATCATCGTTGATGCCTTTGTCATTTTCAAAGTTTGTCAACTAAGGTCATTCAAACCGCTGATTTTAAAGGACTGGTTAACCGTTCAAAAAATACTGGTTAACTGGTTAGCCGGTCGTTAGCGGCAGCCTGGTGTCATGGCTACATCAAAGCGCTTTGATGTTGCCGGTGCTGGGGCGGGCGTCCTGCGCGGCATACATCAAAGCGTTTTGCTGTTACCGGCGCTTGAGTTGGCATAAGTTATAGGCTAAATTGAAATTACGGTTAACCGGTGGTCAAGGTTAAAAGGACCGATCCTTGCTCTTAGGACCGGTTAACCGTTAACAACCTTAAATTATCAACCTGCAGCCATGATGCAAAGGGGTTCCACATAGTTCTCTGGTACGACGAATTCCAGAATTGCAACATCAAGCATCACATACTAATGTCATTCAGAGGTCTAGGACTTATAGGACCTAATCAAAAATTTTAAAATGCTGTTTGTGTAAAGTGTTTTCTTTGTATAATAATGATAATCCTTTCAAAGCTGTCAATATTTTGTAGCACAGAAATATTTAGATTGATCTCCGTCATGTTCTGAATAGTCTTGATCAATTTAGTTTGCTGGCAGGAACATAAGACCGTTAGGCTATTCAGAAATGGCGTCAAGCAACACCGATCTGCAGAACCAGAATAGTGTTGACGGGCATTCAATGCATATCATTCAAGAGCCTTCTAGAATGTCTGTTACAAATTGATCAAGATCGAGCATAACAGATTTTACTGTAGAGGATTCGTTGTCAAAACCGGAATATTACATGAGATTATGGTACTGTACTTTACTTTGAACTGTTGAGATCAGAGCTCGAATTGCTGGGGGGTTGGGGGGTTCAGCCCCTTTAAATGGCAGACCCTCCCTAGAGAAATGCAAAAATGACAAAAGTGTAAATTCTTAAAACACCATGCTTGCCATGACCCCCCTTTCATTTTCTCACAAATCGAGCACTGGTTGAGATATACAGCAAAATACTGGCTATTGTCAGTTATTCAAGACACGGTTCAAATCATGTGAGAACTGGCAAAATTGGCAATGACAAGAGTTTAAACATAGAATGCCTTTGGGTTAATTCTACCGCATGCATATGACAAGAGTTGAATAAACTGGTCCAGAATACCTGATATCATAAAGGGTTAAGAGTTCTTGACTGTATAGAGGTAACCTGACTCACTGTCCAGATATTCAAGTATTCCGGTAATAACTGCGGTATGTGTGTGTAGGGCAAAGGGGGGACAGTCTTAGTCACGGCTTACTTCAACCCTATCTATATACTGGTTCTGCAGATCAGTGTCTAAACAGCAATGGCGAAGGGGAACTGGGCTACTGACTGGCAGCGATCTGATTCTCAAATACCACTCTTGAATGCAAACAATGGCAGCTGTACTGCATCAGTTTTAACTACTCCGCCATACCCGGTGATGACAAGCCAGTGTTTAATCCAGACTCTGGACTCCGCGGGGGGGGGGACTGACAAGGCCGGGGAAGTCAGCTAGGGGGCTGGTGTTAGTTAATGTAATATGCCAAAATTTCCGGGGGGGATTTGAAATTTCCGGGGAAAGGGGAAACGGCCTAGATTAAAACCATGTGACATGCCCAGATGAGAAAGGAGGAGCGTCTGGCTCCTCCTTTCTCGCCCATCGTTTTTGACGGACGTGTTTTTAATTAAACAGACACAACGATCTATCCATATACAGAAGTACATAAACACTGAGGAGAGGGGTTGGATTTTGGAGATTTTTCGTATGTTCGGTGTGTGCAACGGGGGAGCAGTGGCGGCTCCATATGGGGGTCCCATGCCCCCTATTGAATGCCTGCCTCCCAGTGGCCCCATGTTGGGACCCCATACTTACTACTACACAGGGATATTTCTAGGATTGTGAATTTGAGTGGGTGTCGACCTCAAATTAAGGGGCTGTCCGGAGCTAATTAGTATGCATTTTATATGCATACCAGTACCAGTGTCACATTACCAAATTTGGGGGAGGGGTGTCGACCTCAAATTGGGAGGTGTTGGGGAGGGGTGTTAAGGGGGTGTAAAAATATCCCTGCTACTACATACCTATCGACAAATGGTTGACTCCCGTGTTTAGAGGTTGCCACCCCAACGTCCCCCCACTCGCCAAATCCTGGAGCCGTCAATGCGGGGAGGGTGTTGAAAATATGCTTATTTTGCCTAGGTACCATATGAAACTGAACTGCATCAGCCTGATAACAATATGCAGGATGCGTACCTTTCGCTTTCATCGGCGTGTGACGATATCTCCGTCAGCTTCCCCGTCGCCGCCTGAAGCCGCGTGAGAGTCTGTTCGTTCTCGTCTTCGACAAGTCGCAGCCTTCGGGTCAACGTATCGACCTCCAGTTCGACCTGAAAATAGCAAACGACCATCAATTAGTAATTATCCTCTAAGAACGTGGCAAAACATCAGAAGGTTCCCAAAGTTAAGGGAGGGGGCGGGAGATGACGGAGTGGGTTACGCCGCAGTGGCGTCAATCCCGTGAGGGTCCTTGGGTCCGAACCCTCACAAAAATGTGGCTGTGACGGTCTATAAGGCATCGGACCCTCACAAAAAGTTGAATAAATCTATATTGTACCGTTGTACGATTATTTTATAAATTGTTGTGTTGTGTAGATATAGTAGGTATAATATGTAGGTATAATATATGTATAATCAGCAAACGGTATTTTGGAACATTAATAAGTAATAAGAATTATGCTAAAATGCGCTCATTCAGCATAGCACAAGCTGGCACAACAACAGGTGGACCCTCACAACTTTTACTACAGATTGACGCCACTGCATGGGGCAGTGTTTAATCTAGACTCCTGGACTCCGGGGGGGGGAACTGAAAAAGCCGGGGGGAACTGACAAAGCCGGGGGGAAATCTGCTAGGGGCCGCTGTTAGTCCATGTAGTAATCCAAAATTTCCGGGGGCAATTTGAAATTTCCGGGGAAAAAAGAGCAATCCCCCCCGGAAACGGCCTAGATTAAACACTGCACTGGGGTTACGCGCTGGAACGGTAGGCTGACGGAGCGAGGTTCAAGCCCCGTTAGCGCCCCTAGTGGCTTTCACACAGGCAGTAATGTCTTAAGCCACTTTAAATCACGCTATTTCGGTTAATTTAAATGTTGAGTATTTATAACAGTGGAAACGGCAGCCGAAGGCTAAAATTATTACTGTCGCCAGAACCGAACACGGGTTTTCAACGTACCGCTGCTCGTTTGTTCCGTTCCTCTTCTGTCTCTTTGCACTTGTCTTCGTACAAGTCGCGATATTTCTCCATCTCGTCTCGCATCCCTTGCATCTTGTGCTTCAGCGTCGCCATAACACCAGATCCAGCGGGACTGGCCATTTTTTACCTGTGTCGAGTTGTTCACTGGACGATTAAAAAAATAATAAATATATCGGATATCTGTCGAAAGTTGTGGCGAAATAACACTGGTCCACCTATTCGGGAAAACGAAACCACACTATGATTGATGATTGGCAAGCAGTCTTTGTACGTTAAAGTTAAACGAGCGCTTTTGACACAATCCGCACGGCACGATAATAACAGTATAATATCGACTTAAAATTCCTTACGATCTCTTATACACTTCACCTCTGCGCCAGCAGATAGCTTTATGCGTCAACCTTCGGCAGACACATCCCATAGACCGAGCATTAGGCCTCAACTTTAGGCCTAGCCTACTCACCTGTTCCGAGGTTACACCTGAGTCACGTCGGTCGGAAATGTCTTGTATCGTATAAGTTGTATGACGCAGCCGCTACTCGAAATACCTCCTCTCCCACAGCGGTGACGCGTTAGTCCTCTGCCTTCTTTCATTATACAGTAATTATTATCGGGCTTAAACCTTACTGTAGTCGGAGGCCCAAGGCCCGACATGACCAATCGTTGGAGCGCACCGAGGCCGCATATAGTCAATGTCATAGTCTAGGCCCGATAATATAATTAAAGAAGGCAGTTGGCAGGACCTGATTGATTGAGTGATTGAACGAGTCGTGCCCACGAACCGCCGTAGGCTGGCTGGTCGGTCTTGTGGCCCGGAGCAGGGGCAGGGCGGTGAAGCTGGTAAGTACTCGACGACGACGAGTCTCGACCTATGTATTCGTTGGAGTGTCGCCGGATTTACGAATTTACTATCCTCCTGAGACCCGACACTTTGATATCGCACAAATTTCTTTAATATTCAAAACATACTTAACATTTGGGTCATAATAAACAACTGCATCAAGAGTTTTAAAATTTTTGATGAAAATTTCGTGAATTTTGAATGTCCACACTAGTGGACTACAGGTCCGAACTAATTCATGTCCTCAGTAGTGGACATACAAGAAAATTTCTGTAAAATATAGTAAAAATATAAAACAATGTGAAATTTTACAATAGGTTCATGTCATTGACTTGTTTGTCATTTTAAAATGCACTAACCAGTTTAAAATTTGTCAACATATGTTAGAATGGTAATAAAACAGTCTCGTCCCACAGTGACACATAGAACATCTTACAGCCAGTCACTGGATTCTAGTTTTTCCAGGTGCAGCCATTGTTGCTGCATCTGGAACCATTTTCTGCTCAACCATTTTTGGGAGGTGCTTGACTCCACTTGTGCAAATTCAGATGGTTGTGGAACTGGCCTATGCATGACTCAGACAGTCATCCTGAAATCAAGATACTGTAGAATGCCCTTGCTACGAGCTCCTGACTGAACCATACATTGACAATATTGTAGCCAAGCATTTGAAATTATTATTCTAAATCAAACATGCACAATATAGTTTGTGCAGTCCATCTCTTGGTTTGAGCTTTGATACGATACAGTGCAATCATCCTGTTGACAAGATCCACAACTCCCATGTTCTGGTTATATTCTTTTATTATTGCTGGACATGTAATGTTGATTTTGTTACATTACTTTACATATAATTTTTGTCCTTACTCCACCTTTTGACTATTGTTTTGGGAGACATCCAAAATGCTGCAGATGCCATCAAATCTGGCTAGTTATCAAATCATTTGACAACTGCAATTGACTTGTCTGATCGAATGACAATGTCACTAGAACCACGAGCCTTCTTTGAAAGAGACTTATCATCAGCAATTGCCATTGAAGCTTCACCAATATGGTTTATCATTATTGTTCCCAACACATAAATGTGCTTAATCAGCAGATATTCGATCAGTGCAGTCGTGGCGGTTAAGAACTTCCTGGTACTTTCCCGTTATCCGGACTCCAGTGAAGTGCAATGGCTTTTCGGTCGGGAACCTGACCCTAACCTAGCCTTGACCCTAACCAACCTGACCCTAACCTAACCCTGACCCTAACCTAAACCCTGACCCTAACCTAACCCTGACCTAACCCTACCCATAAACATAACCCTAACGCCTCTAGCCAACTACACCATCCTCTATTGGGGTCCAGATAACGGGAAAGAACCAACTTCCTCAACTGCCTGTGTGACTCCCACTGTCAAAATTAATAAATAACAGAGATTAATACTTTAAACCCATAATAGTTATCACTTGTCTTCATTAATCTGACATATATTTATCATAATGTCATATTTGAAAATTATTCCGTATTTACACTAGCCTAGAAGATAGCAATCTGAAGTGTTAATGGCAATGTCCATAGTAAACATATTCTGCATTATGTCATTGAGACCGAATGTCCACAGCTGTGGACATTAGCAAAAACAACCGTAAAAATTCGCAGACTAGATGCCAGTACTGGTTTTAAAGCGTATTTCACTCTATAAATAAACAATAACTGTAAGTAAAGACTAATTTTGATAGTAATAAGAGAGATTTATCAGCAAATTCTGGTGTTTCCTGCGACTACAGAAACTGTCAACAACCACATTCGGCATATCTAATAACCGGAATTGAAAACATAGATCTAAAAATTCTATGCGCTAAATGTCTAGAGAAATATGTCCACAGCTGTGGACAACAGGTTCCAAATTAACAAATATAATTATAAACTTTTTACACCAGAGAAACCAATGTCCACTACTGTGGACAAAATGTCTCAGGAGGCTATAGGAGAGACGCGACGCGCTGTAAGCACGAAAAGGACTTGATTTACGGTTGCACCGACCGTTTACTTGATATTTGACAATATTGGAATATTTTCAGAAGATCAACTAACTGCTCACTCAGGCCCAGTGTTTAATCTAGACTCCTGGACTCCGGGGGAAAACTGAAAAAGCCGGAGGGGACTGACAAAGCCGGGGGGAATTCTGCTAGGGGCCGCTGTTAGTACATGTAGTATTCCAAAATTTACGAGGGGGAATTTGAAATTTCCGGGGAGGAAGGGCAATTTTTCCCCCGGAAACGGCCTAGATTAAACACTGCTCAGGCCTATAAGAGGATCGAATTACCTATGTCCAAACCAAATTTTTTTTGAAATGATCGCTGCGTCATTAACCATTGGGAATAAATGTATTGTGATAAAGGGGTAGATTGAAGCATAGATAGCAAATGATTGGAATGTTGGTAGGTTTGTATGTGAAGTTTATTATGTTTGCTCTATGTTTATGTGAGCAAATAGGAATTCACGTTATAGAAGGCGTGATGAGACGACGGGCGTCATTGGTCGAAAGAGCCGTTAACGGAGGCAGTTACGTTTTGAAAGTGCGTCTTTTTCGAAGAAGAAGAGTTCGACGGTGGCCGAAGAAGAAGGCGGACGTTCGATTGCAGCGATTCGTTTCTGCTCTTCGTTGTTTTAGTTTAAATTGCTTTTATTTAAATCTGAACCGAGATTTCAGTTCGCTTAATATTCGTGAATTAGTATATCGAATTGGTTTTCGTGCAAGGGCACATTTGTTTCATTTTCATTGATTTTGTGTGGAAGCTGTTATCAGCTGTTATTTATATTAGTAACTAGTTGCTAAGATAGTTGCTGTCGCTGGACGTTTTAAAACATTGATTAGAGTTATATAGCACTGCCTATTGATAGCCGCTATGGGCGGAAGAGTTGAATGTTTAATTAAGATTAAAGCGAGATTTTATAAGAAGAATAGTTTTGTCAGTTAAAATGTGCGAGTTAGTGCCAAAGTAGTTTCCCCTAGACAAGTAAGTAAGTAAACGAGTCCTATTTAGGTCGCTGCTCGTCACATGTGGGTAGGCTCAGGTCCGGTAGAGTTGAATCTAGTTGTAAGTTGTCGTCGCACAAGGGTAAGCGGGCGACGCTGCTCCACTCCGTGTAGTAAGAAAAAGCAGAATTTTAGGCTCTTTTATTTAATTAATTGAGGAGGCCTAGTGAATTTTAAGAGTGAAATAGGGTTTGAGTTTTGTCTCCCCGTTCATTGTAAGTAGTATCAGTAGTTTGAACTGATTATTACTGCTTTTGTGTTGAATATTGCTGTGTGTTTTGATTAGTTGTTTTGCATTGAATTTGTATATTCTGCATAATTTTAAGTATGGAAAAACCAGCACTCCCTGATGCATGGTCGGTTGAAGACATTTTATCTATGAATGTAGAAGACTTGAGGGAAAATTTGCTTTCAAAAGGGGTCGAAATGAGGGGTAACAAGGACCAATTGAGGGCAAAGCTGATTAAATTATGTGTGACAGGATTGGGTGAAGACAGACAGACAAATATTGAGAGTGTTGGCAGTAGGACTTCCCAAAATTCCAACCATACTCCAATAGAATCTGAGGCCATTGTCCTTAAGAAATTAGAAGTACAGTTAGAGATGCGTAAGTTAGAACTTGATGCCCAGACCCAAAAAGCTCAACTTGATGCCCAGACCCAAAAAGCTCAACTTGATGCCCAGATTCAGCAAGCTCAACTTGATGCCCAGCTTCAGCAAGCTCAAATTGATGCCCAGACCCAAAATCAAATTCAACAAGCTCAAATTCAGTCCAATGAGAAGATTGAGTTGCATAAGTTGACCTTGCAAAGTGAGTCAGTAAGTAGTGATAGGACTAATGCAGGTAGTTCTGATAAAGCTAGTGAAAATGCTAGGAAAGCACTCCTAGGTTTAATGAGAGTACAGATATTGACTCTACTTGACTCTGTTGAACGAACAATGCTGAACTTCCAGATTGAGAAAAATAAATGGCCTGCTATGCTTCAAACTCAGATAAGTGGTAAGATCTTAAAAGTCTTTGTAGAACTGACTGCTGAGCAGGTCCAAGACTATGACTTTATCAAAGAAGCCATCCTAAATATGTTTCAATTAGTTCCCGAAGCGTATAGATTAAAGTTCAGGCAGCTCAACAAAGACCAATCTGAAACGTATACACATTTTGCAACTAGGTTAAATTGGCCTTTTCAGAGATTTTTACTTGGTCATAAGGCTCAAGATGACCCAGAAAAAATCAAAGAATTGTTTAAAATGGAACAATTTTTGAACAAAGTAAATGATAATGTTCTGAAAACTTGGCTTATGGACAAACAAGCCAATTCACTTGTTGAATTAGCTAGATTTGCTGATCAGTTTGTTGCTATTCACAGAAATTATTCAAATAGCAGTGACACATACAACAGACACAAGTTTGCTCCAAATGCATACAGACATGAGCACAATGCAACCCAATCAATTAGATACAACACTGATAGAGACAATGCCAACAGTTGCACTAATTGGAGATATCAATCCAATCAAAATGTCACTTCTAAGACATTGCCAGATGAAAATAATGCCAATTTGAGAAATTTTCCACATTCCAATACACAGGAGGAACTCAAATTTCAGGAGTGGTAAAAATGGGTTGCCCTCAACCCAGAAATGTGCATTCTGCCATAGGAATGGACATGGTTTAGACCAATGTTTTGCTTTAAAACGACAGAGAAATGAGAAGGCAAATTTTGAGCCAGGCTCAAATTTTGCTGGTCCAAACGTAAACTTTGTGCAACAAGTTACACATAGTTTGGACACAGTACCAACCAGTTTCAGACCCTATTGTTCCCAAGCTACAATTGTAAATGCAGACAAACAAACAAGACAAATTATTTCCTTTCGTGACACAGGTTCATCACAAACTCTAATCAGTAAAGAACGAATAAATCCTGATGAATACAAAGATACAGGTGAATGTCGTTTGATTAAAGGTATAACTGGGGATGTTATCCAAATTCCTTTGGTGTTGGTGAACCTTGATTGTGTTTTTCATCATGGAGAAGTGTTGTGTGGTCTCATCGATCAATTGCCTCATTCGATTGATGTTTTGATTGGAGCTGATGTGGATTGTCTAAAGTTGATGAGGAACTCATGGATTCGTGTGTGGTGACTGGGCTAAAATCAAATCATTAAATGATCTTGAGAAAGATTCATTAGATAAGAAAGCAGAGGTCACATATAATCCAGATGATTATTATAATTTTGATTTTAATTTAGAGGGTCTGTTTGAGGACGACTTTTTGGGGTCTACTGTAAATTCACAGTGTGTTGATGCTGATGATGTATCTCCAAGTACTGTTGATGAGGAGGTTGTTTTTGATGAGTCGTGTGACTCCAGTGGTGTCCAGGACCCACATGGTTTTTCTGATGATGTTGTTGTTGGTGGGGGTTCCATGAGGTTGAATCGCCCAGTAGTTCCACAGGTTTTTCCTAATGATGTTGTTGGTGGTTCAGGGATGTTGAATCGGCCAAGTGGTATGTTGAATCGGCCAAGTGGTTTATTGAATCGGCCAAGTGGGTTATTGAATCGGCCAAGTGGTTTGTTGAATCGTCCAAGTGGGTCATACGATGAATTTATTGGGAAAGAGTTGTCTTTGTCCCATGATAACCTAGTTAGGTTGCAACAGACTGATGAGAGTCTGAAGATGTTATTTGAGGAAGTTGTCCTGTTTGATACTCCAGGGCATAAAATCTCATACTGTGTTTATGAGGGTCTTTTTGGGTGTAAGATTTGTGGAATCTGAGTGTCCACAGGAGGCGGATTTAGGTCTTTTGCAGATCGTTGCCCCATTGCAAATCCGTAGGCGTCTTTTAGAATTGTCACATGACATTCCGGCGTCCGGACAACTAGAAATACACAAAATCAAACAAAAAATCATTAAACATTTTTATTGGCAATCAATTAACAAAGATGTTAAGGAATATGCACACACATGCGATATATCCCAGAAACTCAATGCAAGTAAATACGGTAGCATTGAACAATCCCAAAGCTTACCAAGAATGACCTATGTGTTTGACCGTATTGCTGAAGACGTCGTAGAATCAGTTCCAGAGTACAGCAAGTCAAGCAACAGGTGGTTGTTGACAAAAATGGACTTGTGTGCTCATTACCCAGATGCAGTTCCCATTCCCGTGCATACAGGACAGATAGTATGTAAGATGTTGACAGATGTTCCTGTTCGGTGTTGTTTGCTCAAGGAGTTCATTACAGTCCCAGATAGTGATGTCATGTCAGAAATCAGGCAGAACTACGTTGACTTCATCCCAGTCAAGAAAAAACAAATGCTGTTGTGGCATGTAAATCTTTCGAAGTTTCATGTTGGTAGAAAGAAAATGTTTCACAATGAAAGTGAACAAGAATTTGTTAAAACTGTTGCATGCACAGTTAGAAACCAACTTGAAACTGTCAATGCAATAGAAACAACAGAGAACGTCCAGTGTTCTTTTGAAGAACTGGTACTGGACAAAGCAAAACATTTGGGGTCAGGTCTAACAGAGAAATTGAAATCTCTGATTATGCAACATGAACAGATGTTCAACAATAAACCTAGACAGACTGATCTTATCGCATATGAGATCTTGCTTAAACAATATGCTCAACCCGCATATGTTTCACCACATAGACTAAGTCCTGACAACACAAAGGTTGTCAATGGGGAAAATACCCAATTGTCAGTTGATTGGATGACTAAACATAGCAGCTCAGTTCTCTATAATTTAGAGGATTATGGTCGCAATGATTCAGTATTGTTGGGTCAAGCCCCTTTGAAGCGCATAATTAGGGAAATGCCAAAGACATTCTCATGTGTGAGATATGTAAGTCCCTTGAGACCCGATAGGAAGCCTATATTTTTTTTCAGTACAGTGCAGTAGTTTTGCTGAGTTTCCTAGGTTATGCTTAATACAGCATCTAATGATTATGAGTTTGGCTCATAGACTGATTTACTCTTTTACTTTATTGATACTTAAGTATGTATGGATGTCCTATAGAGTTAAGTTGACCATCAGAATAGGTAGAATAAGTAATTAGTTTAGGCGTTGTAAGTAAGTGTTGGAAGTAAAAATAGAATTTAAGTGTTACTGTAGCGTAAGCTAAGTTAGGATAGTTTTGTGATATAACCACTTAGATAGCATAATTTTTGCAGTTGTTCTCAGTGGTTGGTTCTTGTTTATTCCTTTGTAATATTAATTCCATTTTGGATAAGTTGAAATTGGTGTAAGCCAAAGTTTGCTTCGCAATTTCCTTTGGATGTTGTCACAGCCATTGCATCTGAGTTGACGTGGTGATCCACCACGTAGGCTCGAGTGCTAGGGGTGTGATAAAGGGCAGATTGAAGCATAGATAGCAAATGATTGGAATGTTGGTAGGTTTGTATGTGAAGTTTATTATGTTTGCTCTATGTTTATGTGAGCAAATAGGAATTCACGTTATAGAAGGCGTGATGAGACGACGGGCGTCATTGGTCGAAAGAGCCGTTAACGGAGGCAGTTACGTTTTGAAAGTGCGTCTTTTTCGAAGAAGAAGAGTTCGACGGTGGCCGAAGAAGAAGGCGGACGTTCGATTGCAGCGATTCGTTTCTGCTCTTCGTTGTTTTAGTTTAAATTGCTTTTATTTAAATCTGAACCGAGATTTCAGTTCGCTTAATATTCGTGAATTAGTATATCGAATTGGTTTTCGTGCAAGGGCACATTTGTTTCATTTTCATTGATTTTGTGTGGAAGCTGTTATCAGCTGTTATTTATATTAGTAACTAGTTGCTAAGATAGTTGCTGTCGCTGGACGTTTTAAAACATTGATTAGAGTTATATAGCACTGCCTATTGATAGCCGCTATGGCGGAAGAGTTGAATGTTTAATTAAGATTAAAGCGAGATTTTATAAGAAGAATAGTTTTGTCAGTTAAAATGTGCGAGTTAGTGCCAAAGTAGTTTCCCCTAGACAAGTAAGTAAGTAAACGAGTCCTATTTAGGTCGCTGCTCGTCACATGATCAAGATGATAAATATCTATCGGCCGCCAGCTCTCTCGATTTCTGGATTCTTCTCGTAATTCCAATCACTCATGGAGTTTATTATCTCTCTTCCCCTGCGGATGTTATTATTATCACAGGTGATTTCAACATACACCTTGATGAAAAAGATGCCACCTCTGTAGCATTCTCTGAGCTCCTAGCCACTTTTGACCTTAAGCAGCATATCAACTCACCGACTCATGACAAGGGTCATACGCTTGACGTATGTATTACTCGGTCGGACTGTCTGCTTCTAGAATCAACAAAAACAATGGAAACTTATCTGTCAGATCACCTCGCAATCATTGTTGAATTGACTCTTAATCACACTTTTCCTTCATCATTCTCTTATATTACTTCTAGGCCTTGGCACAAACTTGATCTCGAGTGCTTCAAAAATGAATTAAGATCATCTATCTTATTCACAGCACCAGCACTTTCTGCAGCAGACCTGGCCGTGCAATTACAAACAACTCTCGTTAGCATTCTTGACAAACACATACCCATGAAGTCAAGGAAAGTCATATCCCGTCAACCCAAAGCGTGGTATAACTCTGAGATCCGCGAAGCCAAGCGGAAACGGAGCCAGCTTGAGAGATGCTGGCGCTGTTCTAGACTTCCAGGAGACAAAATCCGCTTCAAAGCTCAATGCAAAGTAACCCGGAAACTGGTCTCTCAAGCTAAATCAGATTACTTCACAAAGTTAATTGCTGAAAATTCATCAAATCCAAGAACACTATGGAAATCTTTAAATCAGGTTCTGCATAGAAACACATCGGCTGGTTTACCTAGTAATGTAGAATCATCATCTCTTGCAGCAGCATTCCTTGATTTTTTTGGAGATAAAATTGCCAGAGTGACGAAGTCTTTCTCTGATTCTGGATCTGACGATCTATCCTTACCCGACCACCATGTGCCTACTCTTGACACTTTTGCTCCCGCAACCATTGATGAAGTTCGGTCGGTTATTTTTGCTTCATCAAATAATCAATGTCTTTTGGATGCAGTTCCTACTTCCCTTTTGAAACAATGCTTTGATGTACTTGGACATTTACTCACCTCCTTAGTAAACCTATCTTTGTCAGAAGATTATCATTTCCCTCCATCTTTTGCACAAGCTATTGTTAAGCCGCTTCTTAAGAAAGCATCTCTCGATGTAGAGAACTTAAACAATTATAGGCCAATTTCTAATCTACATTTCATATCGAAACTTCTTGAACGTATAGTTGCACGGAGGTTGGAGAACCATCTCTCGTTAAATTCTCTTTATACACCTCTTCAATCGGCATATCGTAAGCTTCATTCCACAGAAACAGCTCTTCTTACTGTTCAAAATAGCATCATAACCGCTATGGATCAGGGTAAAGTCACTGCTCTTGTCCTCCTGGATCTCACCGCTGCATTTGACACGGTGAACCACTCGATACTCATACACCGGCTCGAAAACTGGTTTGGCATTACCGGTGCTGCACTAAATTGGTTCAAGTCTTATCTTCAAAATCGTATGCAATCTGTGTGTGTCAAGAACTGCATGTCAGAATCTAGAAAGCTTGATTGCGGTGTCCCACAAGGCTCTGTTTTAGGACCTCTTCTTTTTACACTCTACACTGCCCCTCTTAGTCACCTTCTCACCATGCAAAATGCTGCTTATCATTTGTACGCAGACGATACCCAAATTTTCCTGAGTTTCGACCAACCATCTACCTTACCATCCCTGGAACGTCTGTCAAGCATTCTGGCTTCTGTGCACACTTGGATGAATAAAACAAACTCCTCCTAAATCCTGAAAACCCAATTTCTACTGATAGAACACCACCTCAACTTAAGAAGATTGACTTGTCATCAACATGTCTTTCCTTTGGCACTTCACTGATTCATCCTCGCAGTCTGCTCGAAATCTTGGAGTTATTTTTGATAATCACCTCTCATTCTCAGAACACATTGCCTTCGTCTGCCGTTCTGCTCACTATAACATACGAGATGTAAGGAGGATTAGACACCTCATCCCTTCCTCTGCACTTATTCCTCTGGCTAACGCTTTGGTATCGAGTCGTCTCGACTATTGCAATTCACTGTATACTGGTATTTCAAAATCCGACTTAAACCGCCTGCAAAGGATTCAGAATTCATTAGCCAGGGCTATCACTGGAACTGCCAAATATGAGCACATCACACCGATCCTAAAATCACTTCATTGGCTACCTGTCAAACAAAGAATTGAATTCAAGATAAGTCTCATTGTGCATAAGACGCTCCACACAAATCAGCCAATGTATCTCCGATCGTTACTGACTGCTCAAGACAACCAGCACTCAACGAGGTCATCTGATGCTACTACTCTTTACATACCCTATAGCAGGACTACTACTGGAAAACGTGCTTTTTCTGTCGCCGGACCCAGACTTTGGAATTCTCTGCCGGTACAGGTCCGCCAAACTGATTGTCTTACTACCTTCAGGTCTAGACTTAAAACACATCTATTCCTGACTGCATATCCGCCTTAACCTGGAATCTGGAAGTACGGACTGACCTTTGGATTACAACCTCGATTCACCACGGACAATGATTCACGACTACGATTATTCACTGAAGCGACCATCGACTGGTGCAGATGTACTACTACAATGGCGCTAAAGAAGTCTACTACTACTACTACTACTATAGGCTACATTGCGTACAACGACGACAACAACAACAATAACAACAACAACAGCAACAACAATTCACTTAGCGTCCCATTTCCAATACTCGAAAATATCAATAGCAACAACAGTAACTGACTTTTATCAAACCAGTTTCTATGCAAGTCAAAGTCCTTCCCGAGCGCCAATTAACCCGAAGGCCGCGCCCATAGGTCAGCGCTGATCTCCGTTTCACATGGCCCTCGGGTAGGCGGGCAATACCACAGTGCAGCATAGCGCGTACGTGTTTCCGTTTGAAACGGTTTTTATGCACCGTGTTGTAAAATCCTTTTTAAGGTCAGTGTAAAGTATGTATTGTTAGTCAGCGTAGACAGACGCGTTAGATAGACGCTCGCCGTATTTGAACGGACGCGTTTTTTAAGTGTAAACAAACACAGCACATACACACACACACAGACACGTTGGAAGACAATAGTTGCTTTCAGGGGCGTAGCGACGGGGTGAGGTATATCGGTATATATACCCCACCCCCCAGAATACAGTTTAACATGACATATATGCAACATATATAATATATAATATAGTATATATATTATGTATAACAGTTATATATTCCACTCCCAAATTTATACCCCAATAAAATTTCTGGCTACGCCCCTGTTTGGTTTAGGGCCTACTGTTAGGCGCTCGTCGCGTTTGACCATTAACGTCGGCACGGGGGGGGGGCAAATGCCCCCCTCAACCTGCCCCAGACCACCTACCAGATTCGCGCAAATCCGGTGAGAAAGTTTTCTGTGGAGGGGTGAGGGTGAGTAAGGAGGAAACTGACACGCTAGCCCCTTTTGCCCCCCTCAACCAAAAATTCCTGGCGACGCCACTGTGTTTGACACTGAATTGTCTCTTAATCTAAAAAAACGCACAACAACCAAACGACTACTAGACAACAACGACGTCCAATTCAACACATTTTGGAATTGCGATGATTCCTGTCATCTGTGTTGTGATGAGATGCGACGGTTGGCCATATTTCCATCCATTCGCTGAAGTAAAGAACTTTGTTGTTTTTAGTCCTTTAAGGTCAAATTCTCGACGCTGTTGAAATGCTTCGCAGAGTTGTAAACAGATCGGGACTTGACAAGAATTTCATCGAAGCCATTACACACACACACACTGTCATTCATTCTCAAATGCAGACTTCTGTGATCCTTTCCACGAAGCTGAACTCAACGATATTAATAAGGCATGACGAAGGTGAAATGTTTGAGATTCAAAGTGTAGGCTTACTTTATAATGACAGACGACAGAATGAATGTCCGTTTGGTCCTTTCTCACGAAGGAGGAGGAGTTCAGATTCGTCGGCGCAGTTTGACATTGCCTAATATGGCAGTTGAAATTCAATAGACCCTATAGGCGTATAGGCCTATACGGCAGGAACTGTGTCAACTGTCAACGGCCAAACGAATTCGCAGCACGTCATCACATTCAACAAAACATATACCAACCCGCGAATAATTAGTCCAGAGACAGGCCTATTCAAGTGGCGGCCCGCGGGCCAGATTCGGCCCGCCAACGGGTGTGAAACGACCCGCGAAGATACTGATACATTCTAATACATACGGAATTTGTTGAAAAATCCCTTTTACAACGTACCTGTTTGTACATATTACCTATTAACTACATTTTTTCAGAAAACCTGGCCATGGGGCATCAGTCATAAAAGGTTTGACCCTTCGTGAAATTTAATTGAATAGGCCGACCACTGCATTAGTCCAATAGCGGTAGCGAGAATTCTCTTTAACTCTAACTATACGCTTTAAGAAAACCCTAAAATTTTACAGTTCGTTCAATGTTAGGGCCTATATTAAATGCCAGATCTAAATGTGACTAGTCCAGTTTTTTGCGCCACCCTGTACATTATTTCTTCATTTCCTTGGGGCACGGCCCCCCCCCCGTCCCCTCCAAATGACGTCCCTGGCAACATGAAACGATCAACATGAACTATCTCTTATATCAGCTTCGTAGAGCTGTAACTGCACACTCTAACGGGACTTACGAATATATAAATGTTCAGAGGTTGGACCGAGATAGACAGGGGGTGAGTGATGGGTGGTAACAAGGGATATTTTTACACCCCCTAACACCTCCCAATTTGAGGTCGACATCCCCCCAAAAATGGTAATGTGACAATGGCATGCATACAAAATGAATACTAATTAGCTCCGGACACCCCCTCCATTTGAAGTCGACACCCCCAAATTCACAACCCTAGAAATATCCCTGGTGGTAACCACTTTCTTAACAGAAGACGCCACGGAAAAACTAACCGGTTAAGTAACAAGTCTTGCCCAGTAGTACACAGTGGCGGCTCTAGGATTTGGCAAGTGGGGGGCCGCTGGGGGGCAACTTCTAATCATGAGGGGCCAACCATTTGTTGTTTAATGTATGTAGCATTAAGTATAGGGTCCCAACTGGGGGGCCACTGGGAGGGGGCAGGCTCTCAATAGGGGGCACGGCCCCCCCTGTGGAGCCGCCACTGGTAGTACAGAGTAGGGCATACATCACAAGACCTTGCAAGATAAGTAAGTAAAATCTCGTGGATTTATATAGCGCCTTGGTGAACGGCACAACAGGAGCTGCTTATTCGTAGGCGCTCAGCCTTTCTTAAAATATCTATGGGAAAGGTATATGATCAGCTATAGTCAACATCCGAAGGGCAGTGAGGCTAGGTTGTTACAGCCTATAGAGGAAAACGATGCTCGTCAAGTCTGACAATATTCTGTGTCCGAGGTGTCGTCGTCTAAAATTTGGAGTTTGAAGTAGTTCGACCCGCCGCTCAGTGTTTATTCTAGCCCCCTTGACATTGGGGGGAATTTTGAAATGTTTGGAGGGGGACAAGGTTTGAGTTTCCACACGTTGGGGGGGAATTTCCATTCCCCAGCCAACATCTAAAAAAAATTGGGGAAGGGGGGGGGGAATTTTCAAACTTTGGGGGTGAAATTCCCCCCTAAGAAGTCCTAGAATAAACACTGCCCGCCGCTGGTTCCTGAGAAATGAAAACACCAGTCTACATTAGCACAAAGTGAGAATCTCTCTCTCGTGTGTGTGTGTGTGTGTGTGTACACAATTTGTTTTACAAAATATACTGTATGCTCGTATAGAGACTCGCAAATTGAGCCATCATTTATTCTGAGTCGACTCAGAGTCGCCAAAGCGACCATCGCACAAATAGTTCAAGCACAGCATGTACAAAACACAACACGATCATGAAATCCACAAGATCCACTTTCATCTATCAACACGCCCGTCTGTAAAAAAACCCCGCACACATCTTAAGACTTAAGCAAACGCTAAATATGAAGTAATATCATTCGAGCAGATAAACTATTCGTCGTTAGGCTAAGAGTAGGCCCTAATGATTCTTGGCCGAAATATAATATTTGAATCCGGGCAGGAAAAAGCCAAGGATTTTGGCTTTTTCCAAAAGCCAAAATTGGCTTTTAATACATACTTCAACGATTGGCCATATTTCCATCTGTGGAAATTAAATTCCAGTTTAATTTAAGGTAATATGTTGAAAGTACAGTGAAACCCGCTTAATTGCATAGGCGCCGTGCAAGCCTTGCTTATGCGATTAACTGGGCTATGCGAATAGGCGAGACGTCTGATAGTTAATTGTACGCACAAAACACTGGTTTGGGTTTTTATGTTGTTATGCTATTATGCGGGTTATGCAATTAATGGAACATTCCAAGCTTTTTAGAACCAACATAGCTTCCTCTTCAGAAACCACTAAGGGGTCGTCCATAAATGACGTAACGCGCCTAGGGAGGGGATTCCGTAAATGTGACGTAACGCAACACATTTTTTTAAGCGACGACCTTTTTCTTTTTGTGCTTGTCAGTATGTTTGAAGAGGGGAAAAATAGAAGGATTAATGACTTTTTGTTTGCTTGTCAAGACTTTTCGGAAGACGAAAATGGGGGTCGGCCCGTTGTTAAGTCATATTTTAGGGGGCTCTGGCTTTTTGTTACGTCGCGTTATGTAAGAGGGGGTCGAAAAAGTACCAAAATCGCGTTACGTCATTTATGGACGACCCCTAAAGCAAGGTTGTCCGCTTGTTTAATTGTTTCTGCAGAGGTCGTGAAGTTACGTTCTTTTAACCGCAAAAAAACTTTGAAGTACAAGTGTGCGATAACAGGACGCGATCCGTTTCAAGTAGTAGGAACATCAAGTATGCTCCCACTTCACTTGGTCCTGTAAATTCCGACCAATGGTCGAGACTCGAGAGCATTAGGCCTACACACACACAATCATAAAATGAAAAATTCCCACTCCATCCGGTCTAAAAATATTATTGCCAAAAAAGGCAACGTCAGTTAACATAAAAGAAAATTTATAATCCCCTTGAAGCAATATTATGACAGAATTTGGTTGGTCTACTAACGGAATCTATGGTTAGGCCCATATAATACAGGGACCATCTATAAATTATGTACAAATTGGCTTTTCTACCCCCCATTTCTGTGTGAAAAAATAATTGCAGCCATTGCGACAAGACGTACGGTGGACAAAAGTTATCACAGGCCACAGCTAAGAAAAGCAATACGTAAACGTCTTTTAACGTGTGCAAGCGTGTGAACAATCAATTCTCGTGCCGCCCACTCACTGCCTGTTCGTGAAGAAGTAATTGTGTTGATATCTAACGTGTTCAATTTCAACCATTGAACATTGAAGTGGATTCAAGATATTTTCAAGTTTATCAGAAACATCTTATAAAACGCTGACGATAGTATCTGCTGAACAAACAGTTTTAAAAAATGTTACGTAGGCTATATAGAAATTTCAAATGTGTGCATACGTACACATACACTCGAGACCCTCCCCTCCATACCCGTACGCAAAATCTCATAAATCCAATTACCCCTTCTTTCAATGCATATGTGGTATATGGATGGCCCCTTATTTGATACAATACAATAGTAAATTATATAATTACAGTAACTTCAACATAGTAGTTTAAGCTGCAGCTGACCGCAGTGGTTAAGATACTTTTGCTTCAAAGATAATTTAAAACATCTGCTGTAAATAAAACCAAAGAAGTACGTACAGTAGATTAAACACCAAACTGTTAAGCGTTAAGCCCAAACAAATCAGTGTCAGCAAATAAAGTTGCAGGAAATTCCTACGATCAAGCACAATACTCGTAAAGGTGAAATTGATTGCCAAGATGGCTTAACATTGAAGCAGATTCAAGATATGTTCAAGTTTACCAGAAACATCTTATAAAACGCTGACGGAACAAGCCAATGCTATTATCTGTATATTTCAAAACTTCTTTGCAACGATTTAGAATGTAAAATATCATCTGGTACAAATCAGTCATTTTTGGAATCAATATTCCATGGAACACATGTATTATGCAATTTAACCCCTTAACTGAGGATCCCGGATATATCCGTCCATTTTACATTGAGTTACAGTTAAATACACGGTTAAGAGGTTAATGCAAATGGGTATTTCATTTGTAACATTGCATGAAGGCAATTCGTTGACACCATGATTATTCAGCAAGACCATAAATGATGATTCTAAATACTTTGTCGATGTTGAGCACCAACACTCCCGTAAACAAATTCGTAAAAGAAACAATCAGCCTAACAAAAGTATTCTAATGCGTTTGTGTGTGCGTTCGTGTGCAGGCAAGTACTTAACTTTGGCAGAGATCTTCCTCTCTAGAAACAGTTGTTAAACTTTGATAAGCAAGTAATTAATTACAAATACTTTCACAAGATAGACAAATGACTTAAAAATTAAGTAATCAAAGAATAATACGAACTCCAACACTAAATTTAAGGTAATATGTTGAAAGTACAGTGAAACCCGCTTAATTGCATAGGCGCCGTGCAAGCCTTGCTTATGCGATTAACTGGGCTATGCGAATAGCCGGGACGTCTGATAGTTAATTGTACGCACAAAACACTGGTTTGGGTTTTTATGTTGTTATGCAATTATGCGGGTTATGCAATTAAGCGGTATGCGATTAAGTGGGATCCACTGTATTCACTTCAATTGAACAGAACTCCAATTCTTTCCTTGGGCGGAAGATGGCAGAGTGGATTACGCACCGGAGGCCGGAGCGGTAGGCTGATGGAGGGGGTTCACGCCCCGTTAGCACCCTAGAGGCTTTCACACAGGCCACTTTAAATTACGCCATAATATAGTAGCAGTAGTAATCCCGTAGAACTCAGAAGAAGAAGATGATAGCATTGTGTTATGATCTTTAGCTGAGCGTATCTAGTCATCGAGATTCCTGTGAAAACTGTAAAATAACTTAAAAATATATAATACGCTTCTCGTTGCTGTTCTTAGCCGAGGTCATGGAATGAAACAGGTCCTCACAACCTGGTGAAGTCCGGATCATTCCACCGGACGAGCGCTTCTGCAAAACGGGACTCTGTTTCGCAGACGTCGTAGCAGACTTGGGTCGCGAGCGTTCCACGAGTTTCATCGGCAGGATGTTGCTCGCGCTCTGTGTGCTCACGAGCCGCGGTTTGAAATGCTCACACGCCACCGTCTGAGGCGGAGAGCGGATGAAGCCGGTGGTGGTGTAGGTGGAGCGACCAGTCGATCCTTCAGGGCGAACAACGGATCCAGACATCGCCGGATGAAAGAACGCATTCTGCGTGTTATTGTTGGACAATAATCCGTGATGCAGGACGCGAACGCCTGCAACCGAGTCACGCGCTGCGATGCAGCGGAAGTCACCGTCTCTGCAGGACCTGGTGGTCGCGCCATGGTGAATCCCGGAGGTGACGGAACTTGTAATGGCGTGGCCAAAAGTTGTGGCTGCTGTGAAAGTCTGGAAGTCGTCCCCATCCCACTATCAACGCCGCCGCCGCTGGCTCTCCAGAACCAGGACTCGCAGGCTTTGGCAGCAACTGTGTTGGCGCACGGCCACCTTTCTGCTCACCTGTGGCATCAAATAACTGAACAGGTAGGACGACCTTGTCTCTTTCCTTTCTAACGCCGCCGCCGCTTGCTACCGGGTTGCCGCTAGGAACTTCTGACATCGACTGATTTCTATCGACAGGGCGACTGTCATTGGCACCGACGCTGTGATGCTGAGATCCATTCCTCTCAGCATCATCACTTCTTATCCTGTATCCGTCATCCATCCTGGCGTACACCCGAAGCAGGTCATCCGAAGCCGAACGCTGGTGGCAGACGGCGTCTGCGATTGAGCAACCGGTTCCATCGGGCGTGTTGATGCGCTGAACCAGACGTTTTCGAGCGCTTTCCTCGGCCGCCACCAGCGAAGAGGCAGTCCGAGACGGTTGGATTCTGCCGAGAGCTCCTCCAGCTGCAAACGCTTTCGTCCGAAGGCTTTTCTGCTCCTCGAAGAGGTCAATCTGACACTGCAACGCCTGTTTCTGTCGCTGGAGTTCTTCTTTCTGAGTCTTCAAATCCGCCTAAAATAACGATACAAATGATATATGCCAAACGTCACTCTCAATTCTCCTGTTGGAGGCTCGGAGCGCAATGTTGTATTATAACATGAAATTTGGTTGATTTAAGTAATTTTATTTTCGCAAAGGTCCATAATCAACAACATTCCAAACGGAAGACCCAGAGTCCAGTCCAAAGACTCTAAATCTATATACAAGATAAGTAAGCAAGTAGTCAATATACAACATCCTAACGATGGATTCAAAATCGGCCATAGAATCAAATTGTCATATTGTACGCCTAATTTGACATAGGACATCCACATACAGTAAAACTTTGTTACAATGGCCTCAATTATAGCATATACTCAGTTATCATACTGTTTTGTTGTAAAAAAACCTTCCCCTTGCAGTGGCGGCTCCACAGAGGGGACCCGGGGGCCCGTGCCCCTGTGCCCCTATTGAGTGCCTGGCCCCCCAGTGGCCCCCTGTTGGGACCCTATACTTAATACTACATACCTAACAACAAATGGTTGGCCCCCATGATTAGAAGTTGCCACCCCAATGCTCCGGCCTCCCCACTTGCCAAATCCTGGAGCCGCCACTGTCCCCTTGGCACTTACTTTGTTGTTAAATTAAACAAAGACAGTACACAAAAAAGAACCGATTCAATTCTATTTCTGACTTTTTGCCTGTCGATGTCCTGTTGCATCTGCCTTAGCTCCTCCTTCTGAACGTTCATCAGCCCGCTCTGCTCCTCTTTAACTCGGTCGAGATTGCTTCGTTGAAGCTGAATTGCCTCCTAAGTAAGTAAGAAAAAACTATGTTACCTGAAAGGTAAATGTTTCATGATGTACAGGGTAACTATTCATATTCATAAAATTAATACATTGCTTACTGTTTTGCTGCAGAATATGCAAGCTGGTGAAGAGATCTTAGCAGCAAACTGTCACTCAAAATATGCTTCATCTAAGTTGAAACTTCCTTAAATATATTCATATGCATATAATTCAACTCACTCACTCACTCACTCACTCACACACCCACTCACTCTCACTAGATCAATGGATCACTTAATCAATCACTTGATCGATCACTCACTCACTCACTCACACCTACACACACATAAAAATAAACACCACACACATAAAAATATATGGCATCCTATCAATTAAATTCTTCAGTGGTTCTCATGACCAAAAGGCTAGCACATCTCTTTCCTTTTCCCCTTCCTCATCAACATTACCACCTACACTGCTACCTAATGCCTTATAAATGTCTGGAAAAGAATGCCAGAACATATATGTGTAGTTGACAAAGTATTTTTGGAACTTAGGCAGTGTTGATGTCAATTTATATGACTCTTAAAATGGTCAGGTGGAAAGCTTTCAATCTGATTTGTAAAATGCTTTCAAGGTTAAATTGCCACAACTTAACTAGAATGATGCACAATAACTAGAGTAGCTGCTGCACAATGTGCAAGAGCACCCACAAGCAGAATTCCAGTAATGTGCCAAAATGTCTATGTTTGTTCAGCTTTGAAGAAATTAAATTGCAATGTGTCTGTTTGCGAGAGAGTGTGTGTGTGTGTGTGACAAAGTGTGTGAAGAATGCTGATTTCAGATCTGACCTGCAATGTTCGAAGCTCTTCGAGTTGTTTGTCCGGGTGGTAGTTTGGCGACTTCCTTTCGTGAGAAAGACGTTCGTTTTCAGTATTAAGTCTCAAAAGCCTCGTGTTTGCCTCAGACAAATGTCCCCGAATACTAATAAACGAATTTACCCGAATCAGAAACATTAGAAAAAAGATCCCCACCAAAACTGTTCCTAACATGCATTCATAACAATCAATTTTCATAAAATAATCAAATGCACAATCAATCAATACAATAAGAGTTGCAAATTTGACTACACACTCAGTGGCGGTTCTAGGGTGGAGCTGTAGCCCCCAGATTTCAGCTTTGCCTCTTCCCAGATAACAACAGTGTACAACTTTTTTTCTCATCAGACTGTTTCGGTTTTTTGTTTTTTGTAGAACTTGGGAAGTGTTGGCGGTCATTGACTAGGTCATAACCCCCCCAGTTTTTTCTGGCTAGAACCACTACTGTACACAATTCACCAAATGCTGCAATACAAATACATAATTCATCAAATCAAATTTCGTAATAAAATAAGATTCAATTTACGTCTATCATCCTAAGACTAAGTTCTCTGAGCACGTCGTAAGCACACACATCACCAAGTTAATTACCTTTCAAATTCAGTCATTTGGCGTGTCGTTATACACTACAAAAGAAACCAGTAGTGAATACGATCCCAGACAGTTTTTTCATATAACAATGAAGAAAACTGTAAACACCCTTTTAGCATATGATTTTGCAAACTCAAACTAGAGCTGCATCAAGAAAAGAAGACTAAACACTATAAGATATTGGACTGATCCTGTGTAGCTATTATTGGGTGGGCATGTTAAAATATAGCTGGCGTCGCGTTAGAGTAAATTCGCTACAATATTAAAACTGCTTCCACTATTGCTGCTTCAATATTTCACTCTAAGTTAGACTACTGCAACTCACTGTTTCAATATTAACATATTGTGTTAATTGTGTTAAGTGTAGATAACATATTGTGTAAGCTACATAGTAACTGAATGAGGCATTTATGTCATTGTATACTACAAAGATTTGCTGCTATTTGTAGACTAAAAGATAAGAAGACAAAGAAGGAGAATACAGGAACAAACCTATCAGAGGACAAGATGGCAAAGAATGAGATTACACAGCAAGACCACAATGTGAATGAATGGCCGAGTGGAACATAATGGTTCTCACACTGGGCAGATCCTACTGAACCACTCTAAACCGTGCCATTAATATGACATTATCAATTACTGTAAAAGACCCAGTATTGAATAAATGAATATATATAAAGTGAAAATTTGACATCAACGAATGTTCTACCACAATTTCGTTCACGTGCTGAAGTATCTTTGCTATGCAGAAGCACTGTTCCCTCGTTAAGGACAGTTCTGTCTGCTGATGAATCACTCGGCCGAAAGCTTCAAGGGCACCAGATGCGAAATCCTTAGCCTCACTGTAAGCCAGTTCCAGGTGCTGATCATCTTCACGATCCTTCTCAGACGGATCCAGATTTTGATCCTTAAAACATTTATTCAATGAAACTACATTATTGTCAAAATACACCGTGTTTTACTATGGCAAAATTCACAAGTATGAGAAGGACATTGCTGAAGAGAATGATGATGATGATGATGGTGATGATGACAACGATGATGGTGAAGGCATAAAGTTTATAGAATAAAAAGTCAACATATCTAAACTAAAGATTTAGAGCATTTTTAAAATATGCCAATTTTAAAATTGGACTCATATTTTAGTTTTTAAAATAAAGACTTTGTTTTCTAGAAGAAACACCAATATACTAATCACCATCATTTCTATAATATTAAAAGTAAAGTTTTCCCATGCCTGGATTCCAGCGTTGGGGCCGGTGCTGATCTCCGGTCACTTAGGGCTTAGGCATACAGCGACGCGGGTGGCATACACCATTAACCTAGAGTAGGTTGCCAGTCAAACGTCTAGGCCCGCGCTTTACCTTGCAGCAAACGCTGCTCCTCAATTTGATGTTAGAACCGCCCTCTAGCGAGTAAGGCTGAGTTGACCTTAGGGCTCCTACGGGATTTGAACCCGTTCCGTCAGCGTGCCTGGCACTGCCTGCCCCGTGTGTAACCACTTCTGCCATCTTCCCACCCCCATAATAATAATAATAATAATAATAATAATAATAATAATAATATTATTATTATTATTATTATTAACATTAGAAGTCATATAATCATAGTATTTGAGTGAGACCAGTGGGGTGGGAGGAAAATCAGACCAGTGGAGGGAGATAAATTTTAATTGTTTCACTATGCCAAGAGGAATAAATCCCGTATCATTCATTACTAGGAATTTGCTTAAATTGACTTCTGATTATCCTGAGTGAGAACAGGACTGGTCTACCTTCATCAAAGTTTCATTACACGTTTGACTGTTATCGTCATTGGGATTGGCTTCATCTTCTGAAAAACGTCCGGCCTCTCCATCGCCCTTCCGAAGACCTACAACAGCAATTAATTAATTAGCAACAGTATTCACCATTCATATTCCATCGATTAAGCAGAGAGGCAGTGGAGTAGTGGTAGGATTCTTGCCATGCAGTCGGACGGTAGCGGGTTCGAATCCGAGCCTAGACGCTGTGTAGCAGAACTGGGCAAGTTGTTCATCCAGAACTGTCGGTGAGGAAGGCAGTGGGAAACAACCTCACTCACCTTATCCCCGGGTAGCAAAATCAATTGGCCCTCCTTTAGGGCAGAGAACTTTTCACCTTCAGACTTAGCAGATGACTTCAAAACTCTGGAGAACTACGGTATATACAAATGGGGGGCTGTCCATTAATTATGTCAACAAAATAGGGGGAGGGGTTGGAAAAAGTTTGACAGTTGTTGACAGGGGGAGGGGTCAAGAGAAGTTGACGTCAACAATTTCTTTTTTTTACAAATAATAAAAAAATAGGAAATTTCATGGAATACTATTTATTACAACGGAAAAAAGCCTGACAAGCAAGAACAAGGTAATCACCACCACATTATGACACTTGATGAACAAAAGAAAGAGGAAAAGGTCTTATTGCTGCAAAAATAATAACCTTCCAAACTTTTTATGAGGACCCGTCACTGGTTTTAGTGGGGAGGGGATTACAAGTTCTTGGCATAATTATAGGGGGTCACTGAAAGTTGACAGTTATTGACAAAGAGGGAGGGGGTCAAAAATTGCTCAAAAATTGTTGACATAATTAATGGACAGCCCCAACGATAATTATCATTTGTATATAGGCCTTTTTAATTTTAAGAATTATAATTCTTAAAATTAAAAAAGCCTTTGTATTGAAAACTGACCATGAGCTATACTGGAAAAAATTTTCAGCAATGAAGAACTGTACATTATACATTATATAGCTAGAACATGGTAGTTCCATTGCATAGATGCCACATAGAGTCTTAGATTGCTCTGGTTCTGGTTGCTTCATTATTTGGAATCCTTCATTAAAGATTAAGATTTCTGGCAACCTTAACGCCATTATATTGTCAGTCACACCTTAGGTTATACTTATAATCAAAATCTGCATGCCCAAAAAATGTTGACCATTTTCGCCAACAGATTTAGACATCACAGGAATCAGTGTTTATTCTGTAGCCACCTTGACATTGGGGGGATTTTGAAATGTTTGGGGGGGACAAGGTCTCAGTCTCCACACTTTGGGGGGGATTTCCATCCTCACAGCCAACATATAAAAAATTGGGGGGGGGAGAGATTTTAAAACGGGGGGATTCCCCGAAAAGGCCTAGAATAAACACTGACAGGAATAGTGTCCCGGTGCCCATACCCTCAGCTACCTATATGTATGCTCGGGAAGGCAAATTCAACTCATTGCAAACTCCAAGTGGTGGAAAGAGAAAGAAATAATAATCTAGTCTTCTTTTTACTAACGGCAATTTCTCTTTACCTTGCAATCGATCTTTGCCTTCGAAGCCACCGAAAGTGTCGGCACGTTTCGGAAGCACCACCGAAGCCGAAGCACCTGGACAGTGCTTACCTGCGCTGCTGAAGCTGCGCACGACGTTTGCCGCTCTCGATGCCGGTTGCATCAGCGCGAAAAGTTTCGAGACTGTTACAGAGAAAAATACAAAAAACAAAGCGATACGATTAAAGTATAACTGCTCCAAAATTGCCTCGATTGTCCTTGATTACAAGCACTGTATCAGCCTGTTTTTCAACTTCAGACATCTACCTCAGATTAAAAAACCTGCAAAACTCACATGTTGTTATGGGTCTGATCTGCTTACTTACTTTGTATCTATATTCAGAGTCTTTGGTTTTGACTCTGAAGCTCTTCCGTTTTGATGTTTGGACTGTTTTATGTTGAAATAAATATAATTTGATACAAAATCAACTGAAATCTGTTTATTTTACGACATCGCGCCCCGAGCCTCCAACAGTGTATACAGTAAGGATATAATACAATAAGTCATAAGTAAAGTAACTATTAACAGAGAAATCTTAAAATAATACATTTATGTATTTACAGCTTGATGACCATGTAATAAAAAATGTGCGTAGGACATGAAACATTTTCAAACCAGAATTTCATTCATAAATAAATAAATATAAATATCAAGATATCAATAAGGTCCAAAACAGGCTTTGAGACACAACGACTAGTACTCACTACATTACAGAGTAAAAGCTTCTGACAAGAATAGTCTATAATCAACAAGCATAGTCTATAATCAACCTCTGATCAACTAATTACTTTCTATGTTAAATTTTAATCACATCTGTTTAGTTACTAAATTTGTATTCTTGTGTTAATTTTGATTATTTCTAGTATAAATTAATTAACCCCTTAACTGGGGATCCCGGATATATCCGTGCATTTTACATTGAGTTACAGTTAAATACCCAGTTAAGGGGTTAAGTATCTTGAGTCATGTATTTTTGGTTATGATGTTGGTAATAATAATAATAATAATAATAATAATAATAATAATAATAATAATAATAGCCAGCCAAGCAATGCCTAAAGAGCCTAAAGATAAGCTCACCTTCATGCAATATGGACTGCAGAACCATCTCTGGAGCAAATGACTTTGAGTTATCCAAATCAGAACAAGCTTCTTTCACCTAAAGTTTAAATTGAAATAAAAAATTCACTAATAGCACATTTGAAGTCAATTGTAATCTTTTATTGTGCTCTGGTTTTGAGTTCAGTGGCATAGCCAATGGGGAGTTTGGGGGTTAAAGCCCCCTTGGCTGCTGAAAACAAAATATTTTTAATGAGTTTACATGCATTTTAAATTTTTTGACATGACTTTGGGGGGGGGGTGAAAACCCCCCTTGGGCATAGAATATAAAATGTAATGGTGCTTAAGAGGCAAGGACTTTTTTTGGCTTGTCAAGAAAACCTGGAGATGATGATAACATTATTTTTAACCACCCTTTGGGAAATCCTGGCTACACCACTGTTTGAGATGATACTAGTAAATTATTGTTTTATTGTCTAAATATTGTAATCTTTGATTATGGTCTGATTTTGATTTGATACCAATAAACTGGCATCATCATCATCATCACCATCTTGGAGGCTCAGGTACTGCTGGTTAGAATAAGATGCAACAAAGATAGCTGACGTCACTGTTATATACAGTACAAACTTATCATAGAAAATATAAAGTAATTTGAAGAATATAGATATCTAGGGAAAGAGGGAATAGCTAATAGAAAACAGAGTCAAAAAGAGGGAAATTGTCTGACCATGCTGGACATGTCATCCTTAGAAATTATTTCAAGTATCTCCAAGGCAATGTTGAACTTCTCCTGACACTGCTGAACGATCGCTTGGTCTCGTTTGTGCAACTGGTCTGCAAAAAAAAACAACTCCAAACATGAAATTCGGTTTTTAAATGGCGAATGAAAAGTCGCACAAAATTTCACAAACGCCCGACAAGCTTGAAGGAAGGATACAAAAGAGCAAAGATGACCGGAAGTGACTTTTTGACAGAAGAGAAGATACAGCATGATAATTTACCGATAAGTTGTCGCAACCTTGCTCCAATGGCCTCCTGTAACTTCCTCTCTTCTTCACTTTCTGATGGTTCTCCTACAAATTTCAGATATTTGTATATATATATATATACCTGGTATATATATATATATATATATATATATATATATATATATATATATATATATTACTTAAGGCAGTGTTTTATACAGGTCTAATAAGAAGGAGATCCACCTGCTCCCCCCAAAAGCACAAAAATCACCAAAAATTGCAGTATTGACAAGTTTTTGCACTGAACTGTGTCTCTTCCCCTCCAGCCAAGTCAATTCCCCTCCCCACCAAAGGCCTGGAGTCTGGATAAAACACTGGTTAAGGGCACTTATGTACCATGAAATTGCTCAAATTGTCTTAGACAGGTCTTAAAGGTATTCTTCTTAGATTCATGCAAAAATAACTTCTGTTCTCCACTGTCTATCCGCCACAACGGTAACTGGAAAACCGGACTCATCTATTGGATTTGACAATGACAAATTTGCATGGCAGTGTTCTCTTATCACTTTAAATAGGTACTTAGTTTGAAATGGAAATAAATAAATAAAAATATAAACTTTATACAAATAAAAACTTTACGATTCAACTTTGTAGCGAACATCAACCGATGCAGAGTGCATTACCAAAATGACGCTATAGAAGTTCTTTAGTTAGCTAGCTAGCTACTAGCTAGCTAGTTATTCAGTTAGTTAGTAAGCTAGTTATTTAGTTAGTTCTGTAACACAAATACCATTCAAACGATTACGCTGTCGCAGAAGCCGAAAGACCTAACCGTCTTCTGGGCAGTTGATGATGGCGTCTCGAATTGTCTTGATCCACTGTTTACGGTCGTCTGCTGACTTGCAGACAAACTCGTACATTTCCGGTTCCGTTCTGCTCTGACATATCAGGTACAGGCCCTTGCTGTCACGAGTGTCACCCTTCTCCCTGACCAGCAGTTTAGAGAGCGGAATGAGTGTCATCGGAAATTCATAGCTTCTGCAAACCTGACCAGCATTTATTAATCAGCTAATTTATCCAAACGCTATAGACGACTAAGGAATAGGCAAGAGCGATTTACAATCAATCACAGTAAGGAAAACAATCGAAATTCATAGCTGTGCAACTGCAAACAGCGGGTTCCACTGATATATGTGATATCTATGTGATATAGGATACTATACAAGTGTCACATTATATTATATTATATTATAGGATACTAGATAGATCTTCTTGTATAGGCCTAGTTATTTGACTGATGATAAAGTATTGTGGAAGTTATGTAATAACTGAATGAGGCATATGTGACATTGTATGCTGCAAGTTTCTATTTGTAGACGCAAAGCCAAGAAGACAAAGAAGGAGAATACAGGAACAAACCTACGAGAGGACAAAAGGGCAAAGAATGAGATTACACAGCATGACCATAATGAGAAGAAATGGTTGGGTAGAACATAGCAATTCTCACAAAAGGTAGACCCTACTGAATAACCTTGAAACATCAACCAATCTTTGCAGCGTATTTCACATGAACACCTCCTTGACAATTTATTTCCCTTGATATGCTACAGAGATTGGACAGGTCCGAGAGGGGTTGACGTTTTGGCTGGCCTCCGGGCTATTGACTTGGTTAAGATCTCTTGTTAATTGTGGCAGTGACTGCAACACAACCTTAAGCTTGATCTGAGTATTATATTTCCATGTATATGGCCCACTTATTAACAAATCAAAGATAACCTCCATGTACAAACACACATACACTCACACTATATTCTAATGCATTACACTCACATTACACACAAGTGACAAGAATGCGTTCTAAATTGGTTAATTGCAGTAATGGCTAGAGTGCGAATGATTTCAAAATAAACCTCAGTACTATAGAATACTAGAATTGGATTGGTACAACAGTGTTTCTCACACAGGACATACCCTACTGAATCACTTTAAACCTTGTTATTATTATTATTATTATTATTATTATTATTATTATTATTATTTAATTGAAAATTCTGTCAATTTTACATTCACACACATATAATAATATTCCTTTATAAAGATTGCTTGAAACACAGATTAGCTGAAAACAGATATTATATTTAAGTCATATACAGTGGTTCTCACACAGGGCAGTCCCTACCGAACCACTTTAAACCTTGTTATTATTATTATTATTATTATTATTATTATTATTATTATTATTATTATTATATACCGTAATAATTATGACTTGCCTTATTGTCTTGGGAGAAGAATGTTGATTTCTGGGCATTTTCAGTCAGGAAAAACAGGACATCGGATAGAATTACAGCATTCACTTCTGTCACACAAAAATCGGCAACAAATTCATTAGCAGTCTATCATCTATCAAAGGTAATATCTCTCCCCTCTATCCCTCTATCTTAGTCAGTCAGTCAGTCAGTCAGTCAGTCAGTCAGTCAGTCAATCAGTCAGTCCAATCAGTCACCCATCCACCCACCCACCCACCCACCCACCCGTCTATCTATCTATCTATCATCACACACTGTGTATGCTGCTGTGCCAGTGACTAACAAATGATATAACTATAGAATTGATCCTCTTCTGAAGTAACATCCAGGTTAGCAGGACTACCAGATCTGGTCCACCGGGTTCTATCTTGAGCATGAAGTATCTCTTTAATCCATACTTCTTCACATCTTTAATTATTGCTTCCATCCAGGTTACATGCTATTATCTGCACAGTTAATTTCCCTCCACCAATTTCGATCCAGTCACCACCAGGGATTTAATTCTTTAAAATATCCCAAATCACCTGAATCTGTTTCTTTTTACTACATCTGCTGTAAGCCTATTAATACCTTATTAATTATATATCTACTGTTGAGTAAAGATGCAAGTTTTCTGAACTTAGTCAATTCTGTTATTAAATAAGACTTAATAAGTCAACACATTTTCGTTACCCATTGATCTCAGCACGCAACATATCTCCAAGGTAACTAAAAAAAACTATACACTCTTCCATACCCTGCTCCACCCTATATAACTAAACTGGACTCTTCCATATCCCAGCAATATTTCAGCATTGTCAGTCTGGGCAGGCATGCCTTTGACAGACATTTCTTTTCTCCACTGCACTCTTCCCTCCGGGAACAGTCAAAGAAGACGTCAGTCCAGCTACTGTCATGGACGCCCGCAGATTAGGGCAAGAGGAGGCACTTGCCCCCCCCTGGAAAATGCAAATACCAATATTTCACATTGAAATTTGAAAACCTTGCTAAAATATTAACCTTGACCATTGTGTTAAAATGTGTTTTGCCCCTCCTGGAAAAATTTCTGTGGGCGCCCATGGCTACTGTACATCATAAGTCAGCAGATAGCAAAAGTGTATTTCATGATTTGAAAAACATGGCTCTATATTTTGCAGTTTCTAGGACTCACTGCATCCACATGTATCTTTGAAATAATCAATTCTGTTTCAGCATTTCCATATCAAACTAAGTACCTATTTAAAGTGGTAAGAGAACACTGCCATGCAAATATGGTCTAATAAGTGAATGAGTATGGAATAAAATGTTTCATGCAATTAAAAATGTTTCAGTTGAAAAATTCTGTGGCGACCTTAAGGCAAATGCTGAAGGGTGACCTTCCCTGCAGGGGCGTAGCTAGGGTGTCGGGCGCCCGGGGTCATATAATCAAATCACCCTAATGGCGCCACCCTCAACTTCCTAAAAACTCTGAAAAGTAAAAATGTCGAAAGGTCGTCACAACTTTATTGATGCTTCTTTTAACTTTTTTGGCTACCATCAACCCAATTTTGGCACCCCCACCTCGGCGCCCGAGGACATATGTACCCCTCCCCGCCCCCTAGCTACGCCACTGTCCTCTGGCATCCTGGGAAGTAGAGGGAGGGTCGTCACTGCAGATGAAACAGTCGAATAATCTAACCAGTTGGCTTTCCTCTTGCAGACACCCATCTTATGCCTCCTTCATAAAGCAGTTTTCGTTTATTCGAAAGCAAATCAGACTTCTGTTCAAACATAATATACACCTGCATCTGCATATTAATATATATATATGTATGTGTAATGTATATATATATACACGTATTTATATGTACCGGTAGATATATATATATATATACACACACGTGCAAATATTAATACATCATTTGCCCATTCCTAAAGTCAAAGCCATGCAATACAAACTCTAACACGTCTCCAGCATTTAAAGACAAAACTATGATGGGCTGTCAAGCACACAAAGGTTTTGTGATCAATGAAAATTTCCACTTTATTTATTTAGTTATTTATTGAAAGTTAAGATTTATGTGGTAAATCGTCCTAGGAGGACTACTTGAACACATTACAATCATTACATAGTAATATTAATATTATCTTATTTCTTTATTAATATTATTTTATTTAATAATAATTTATTAATACAATATAATATTTCTGCATAGAAATAGTTCCTGAGGGAGTTATGAAAACAATTGCCTGTAGGCATAGAGATACTGTGCGGTTATTATTATTACTACAACTACTGCTGCTGCCTTTCCTCCTCTTCCTCCTATTATTATTATTATTATTATTATTATTATTATTATTATTATTATTATTATCATCATCATCATCAGCATCATCATTATTAAGACAACAGACACACTTTGAACTTTTTGCCGTTAAGCACAGCGCACGATCGAGCGTCCAGTTTATTGTAGATGTCAAACAATCGCTGTTCCTTCACACGAGCGTCCACCTGGCGGTCAATGTAGCCGAGGATGCCACGCGCCAGCGATAAGCACCGCTCCAACGATCTCCTCTCCTTCGTGTTCTCTAAATCAATTGTTGACAGTTTTCAAATATCGATAATAATTTTAAAATTAGATATAGGCACTTCTAACATTACCAAAAAGCAACCTATCACAGCCACACGATCATTAAATTAGCATATTAGTTTAGTTTATTTATTCCTTCTTCGTCATACATATTACATACATTGATTATATATACCTGTAATACAGTAATTTCAAAATTCAAATAAAAAAATTTCAACAAATTAACATGGCTAACTTTAATCTTAACTAGTAGTGACATAATGTTAATACTCAAAAGAAAATAAGAAGAATAAGGTTACTAAAGGGATCGGTAATACCGTAAGGAAGCAACCAAAAATTATTATATGTGGTACAGTGAAACCCGCTTCATTGCATAGGTGCCATACAAGCCTTGCTTATGCGATTAACTGGGCTATGCGAATAACCGGGACGTCTGATACACAAAACAAAACACTGGTTCGGGTTTTTATGTTGTTATGCGATTATGCAGGTTATGCATTTAAGCGGTATGCAATTAAGTGGCATCCACCGTATAATAATAGCAGACATAGATAATGTATGATTATTAAAGCAGTGGTAAATAATTTAATGGAATTGTGGCAATCAACCTATTTCTTTATACTTTACCCAAATAATGAGCAACAGCAATGATACCATAGAAAGATCTTCGATAAATATAGTACGAGCATTATCATCTGTGTAACTTTTGCTCTGAACTTACTCAAGTAGAGTTTAATCATGAACATGCACTCACAAGACAATTGGAGACTCAAAAAACAAGAAGACAAAGAAGGAAAAAACATGTATAAAGATCGTAAAATGAACAGCAACAAGGAACATAGTGGTTCTCACACAGAACAGAGCCTACTGAACAGCTCTAAACCTTATTATCAATCATCATCATCATCATCATCATCATCATCATCATCATCATCATCATCATCATCATCATCATCATCATCATCATCATCATCATCATCATCATCATTGCTACCAGTATTATTATTATTATTATTATTATTATTACTGTTATAAGGCATAGAAACACACCGATTCCAGTCTTAATAAAATGGTCTGTTTTTCATAATAACATGATATCCATTACCAGGAGTTGTCGTCTTCAGAATAGTCTCAATAAGTAATGGATACTTCGTCATGCGCTGAGTCACCAGCAGAATACATTCCGGAATACCAAGTCTCTTACAGAGATTGTTTCTACCACATTTCTGAAACACGAATACGAACACAACTCAAAGCCGTGTTTTCCTGCTAATTTGGCAGAGACAACTACCACCACTATCAATACCACCACCACTAATACTAGTGCTGCTTGCCACTGTTTAATGCCTTATGTTTACCTACAAAAGCGTTTGGTAATTGCCAGTAACAGTGATCAGGGTTTTCCTGTTTTATCCAAAGATTGGTCTAAAATGAAATTTATTGCAGTTATGTTAACTTATTTCATTTTATTACTAGCAAAATATCTACAATTACTGTAATAAATCTATGTAATCTGCATATTATTATCATTGGAAATACATAAGGGGCCGTCCATAAAGTACGTAATGCTTGAGGGAGGGTCTAAGATAGTGTGACAGTTTGTGTAAGGACCAGTGTGATGTCCCACTTTCAGTATAAATAAAAGCCCTAAATACACCTCCTGATTGGAGGCATTGTAAATGACGTTTTTAACATTAACACTTTTTTGCCTGAGATACATTAAAACTGAGGTCTGAATTGAATATCTGACTTGCTGCAGAAAATTGAATGAGAAACTTGAAAAATATATTAAACAGAAAACTTGTGCAACATAATTTATGGACGACACCTTAAGGGGGGAGGGTTTGTGACAGTTTGTGACAGGAGAGGGGGTTAAAATGGTCAAAATAGCATGACATACTTTATGGAAGGCCCATAATCTGTAGTTTTTAAAAAATGTTCTTGATCACTCAGTGCATTAGTCTATATAAAAGTTGAATTCTGTTTTAAAAAATAAAGTCCAGTTCATTATAAAGCCATGAAACCATCTGAAGGCACATTACTCTGCCTTACTTTTATGAAGTCTTGGAAGGCGGAATCTGACTTCAGCAGGTCTTTGTAAAACTGAACGGCTTCATTGTGGCGTGAACAAAATTCACCGTAAGCATCCTTCACCCTTTCCGCCATTTTCCCGTCAAACTGATGAAATATATTTCATGAGGAATACAATTATTACCCTACCCTAAGAAAAACAACTAATATTCTCAACAAATCTGCTTTTAAGCAATTTAAAAAAGTGTCAGAATCACTTACTTCAGAAGGAATAAAACAATAATAACATAGACGAAGTATTAACTTTAAAGGTTCAATTTCAGATGCATTGATTCTTGCTTTTACACAGGAGCATTAGGCCAATGTCGCTAACGACTTCTGTCATTAATTACATAACAGAGGAATTTCTATAGCGCCATTTTAGTAATGCACTTGGCACCAGTTGATGGCCGCTCCTAAGTAGAATCGTAATTCCCATTGTCAGACAGTGGCGGCTCCACAGGGAGCCCAGGAGGCCCGTACCCCTATTGAGTGCCTGGCCCCCCCAGTGCCCCTGTTGGGACTTTATACTTAATACTCCATACCTAACAAAAGATGGTTGCCCCCATGATTAGAAGTTGCCACCCCAACGGCCCCCCACATGCCAAATCCTGGAGCCGCCACTGTTTTCAAATTCAATAAGTCAGTCCGATTTTCTGGTTATTGTGGATAGACATTGACTATATTCAGGTTACCTGCTGTTGCAAAACTTCTCCAATTTCCTCTATGCTTTTGTCCATCGAAAGCTTTTGCGCGCCTATGAGAGACAGAAGGAATGTCATGTGAATTTCCAGGATGTCATCCAGTCGAGGAAAAATTCTATCAACCATCTCCTGTGATATGTTCAACTCGCGCAGCATACCAAGAGCAAAGATCTATGCAAAAATCAAACAACAAATGACGTCACACAAAACAACTAATTAGACAGTGGTCTTAACACAGTAACAACACCAAAGAGATACTACGAAACCACTTAAAATCCAGCTATTATTATTATTATTATTATTATTATTATTATTATTATTATGCTATCATAATTAGCTTCCATACTAGACAAATACGTATGATTGTATCTCTCAGATGAATCATAAATATGTCAATGTACACAAAGTAGGTAATTAAATATTAGGTTTATATATTATTATTATTATTTAGACAATTTATATAGCGCCATACGCATGGCGTCTACCAAAGTCAAGGGCGCTGTACAAGTGCGCTGTACATATAATGGCATCAGATGTACATAACACACTCAATTAATAATATGCAGTATATAAATATAATTATATTACGTTACATACGGAATATAAATATAATAACAAGAGAAAGTTTCAATCAATGACAAATAACATAGTGATTCTGTCTAAAAGCACAAAATTTCTCAAAGGCAGTTAAAGCAAAAGCAGGACAAACAAATGGGTGTCTGCAAACCATGGGCGCCCACAGAAATAATTCCAGGAGGGGCAAAACACATTTTAACACAATGGTCACATTTTAACACAATGGTATTTTATTTTAGCAAGGTTTTCAAATTTCAATGTGAAATATTAGCATTTGCATTTTCCAGGGGACAAGTGCCCCCTCTTGCCCTAATGTGCAGGCGCCCATGCTGGTATTGGTAACAATTGAATTCTGACCCTCTGCATTATCTTCAGAGTTCTGTAGTGACTCTTTTCCGTCTGAATTAATTCTGGAACAAAATCAGCAAGAAAAAAATGACACAACACTCAGAACACTTTACACTGGAAAGCAAAGCATTGTCACCTTAATTAACGGAACTCCACCGGGCAATCAGTGGCACATACTTAGAGTATGGCAGGTAGGGCAGAAGCCCTGGGTGCCATTTGAAGGCGGTGCCAAGCAGTGTTGGAATTGCGGGGGTTTGGTGGGTTGAACCCCCCAGCTAACTCTGCAACCCTCCCAAAAATCGTATATCGAGTACATTCAGTTTCTGTCAATCATTGAATTTCAGCTCAAATTTCACAACTCCAACACTGGTGCCAAGAAACTTGTAGAAAGAGAAGAAACTGAGAAAACTGACTTTGAGCACATCATAGACCAGTTAACATCAGTAGAAGCAAGACAAGTGCATTTGAAGTCTTGTATCAATACAACAATACAATAATAATAATATTGATGAAAATACTGGTAATAATAATAGTAATATCGATAATAATACCTGTAATAATATTACTGATAATAATAATAATAATAATACCATATAATATAATAATATTAATATAATATACAATAGTGTTGTATCTTGTATCAATAAAATCATCATTGTTAATTACAGATCTGTTAACTTGCTAATTTAATTTCCTGACACTACCATGGTTACACTCCTGGCTACATTGGATACCAGTATTCTGTCTTTCATTCACTCAGGCATGGAAGTCACAAGACCTGAGTTGTATTGCAGTTACGGGTTGGGAAATAGACTAAAAGCAGCATTTTTCAGAGTAAGAGTGGTGGATAGATGGAACGAATTGGATGAGAAGATAACGATGGCTACTAGCGTAAATGCTTCTAAAATAAACCTAGGTGCTGTGGGATACGAGATTGGTCTTGTAGAGCTACCAGGCTGCAAAGAATGAGAGCACACAGCAAGACCATAATTTGGAATGAATGAATGGATGAGTGAGTGAGTGGAACATAGTGCTTCTCACACAGGGCAGATCATATTGAACCACTATAAAGATAAACCCTGTTATTAGTATAATCAAATGTATAATGTTTGTGCATAATAGTATCTAACTATTGCCGCAATGCAGGCTGAAAGTGAAGATGGTGATGATGATGATTAGTATAATATTATTATTTGGCAATACAAAAAAATTCTCGCATAAATTTAGAAAATTTAATAAAACATAATCTCCGTCAAATACCGTAACAGAAACGCGTCTAACCCCATATGTGATCTTGCCGTTTTATGTTCTTTGCGTTCATTTTTTTCAGCGTTTTCTTGTCAACGGTAACGCTCCAAGCTTCCGGCTCGTGCTCCGTCAAGACAAGGTCTGGCTCATCGTCGAAATCAACCAGCTCAGGAGTCGCATCATCCAGGGACTCGACCGACGCCGATAGCAATTCTGTGAAGCTGAAGTTTAAAAACAGCTACATGGATAACATGTTATTATTATTATTACAGGCATTATTATTATTATTACTACGGTATTATTATTATCGATATTATTATTACAGGCAATATTATTATCGATATTATTATTATTACCGGCTTTTTATTACTATTATCACTATTGTTGTCATTATTATTATTATTATTATTATTATTATTATTATTATATCACACAGTGCCAAAGACTTTTCTTTGTAATGCTGATCAATATTAATAGCTAGTCATGACTCATGCATCTTAGGCTTCAATATTGTTTGTGTATATTATTAGTTCTTGTGATTTTCATTGTTATTACTATTATTGCATGGTTGTTAAAGCTTGTTAAATCATTCAAAAGTGAAGAACCCGAGTAGTGGTAGGATTCTTGCCACGCAACCGGAGGGTAGTGGGTTTGAACCTGACCCCGGCCACTGCGTAACGATCCCTAACAAGTTGCTTGCCCTCTTAGCTGTGCAGGTAAAACACGGGTCTAGAGAAAGCAGTGGCAAACTACTCTTGAATAGCCATAACTGAAATGTACTGGTCACTCATTCAGACCTTATGTTTCAGAGCGCTCGTGAATAGACTGGTGCACTGCAACGAGCTATTTGAGTAGCTCATAGAAATTTAGTTTACTTGCTTAGGGGCCATCCCTAAAGTGCGTCATGTTTGGGTGAAGGGTCTAAGAAAATGTGACAGTTTGTGACAGGGGAGGGTAAAGACCAGCATGACGTCACACTTTCAGTATCAATAAAATCTTAAATATACCTGATAGGACGTATAGTAAAAGACATTTTTAATTGCTCATAGCACTTTTTTGCCCGAGATACATTAAATTTTAGATCTCAGCTACATTTGTTATCATTGTCGGAAGTTAAATATTTGTTTTGCTGCAGAAAATTGAACAAGAAACTCGAATATATTAAATAGGAAACCTGCCTTACGTAATGCATGGACAACGTTTCAAGGGGATCCTAGATTTGTGACGTACTTTTAGGGGGTCCGAGATTTGTGACAGCTTGTGAAAATGGGACGGGAGTCAAAAATAACCAAAATAGAGTGACGTATTTTATGGTTGGCGCCTTAGGACATAGCCCAACAGAAACAGAGTAATTTGTTTTACAAATTATTTGAAAAAATACAAACTTGTGAATATCAACGATAAGAGAATTGGTGTTAACCACATCGTCACCCATTTCGCGACGCAACCCGTCCCTCTGGTTATCCTCTGTAATTGCTTTGCTGAAGATCACACCACAGGCAAACATAAACTCAGCAGTCAAGCAAACACTAAAAATCACTAGTAAGAGCTATGCAGTTCAGTTTCTGCTATTAGCATCGAGAAGTAATCTGTAGAAAACGGAATTGCTGGGAAATTACAATACTACTTCAGAGAGACCATCGACAGATGTCAAATGCATAATAAAATGGCTCTATAGAAGTTCTTTAGTCGTTCAGTTCGGATTAACATGTAACAATTCTAGCTAAGGCTGCTCCTTAACCCCTTAACTGGGCAACTATTTGTAACTCAATGTAAAATGGACGAGTGGTACTCGGGGCACCCAGTTAAGAGGTTAAGATCTCTTCAATGACTGTCGTAGTCTTCCAAGAGCAATAAGGTAAAACATATAACAATCAGTTTAATGAAAAAGTGATGGACTTAAGAGAGTACAGCTGGGCAGAACGACAGTATTAAAAATAAGAGAGGAGTTTGTTTAAAATGAAGCAAACTCATATTCAGGGAAATTGGCAGACTGAAACTACTTCCCTTTAGGTTCAACCTGGAGCATGAGATATTTGTCCTGAGTAAAACTGGATCACAATAACAAAAACCATGGGGAAAATGCAAGAAACTGGATGATCAGAGAGTGAGTGAGTGAATCGGAAGTCAGTCAGTCAGTCAGTCAGTCAGTCAGTCAGTCAGTCAGTCAGTCAGTCAGTCAAGAAACTGTGACAGCACCAGCGCAAAAAGATTTTTCGAAAATACCTTCTGATCCATCAAAACAATGATGAATTGATGATTTGAGCCATTTTTGGGGAAAATGTAACACAGAAAAAGACTAATGCATAGGCAGTAAATGTACCACGAATCATCCTGACCAACAAACAGATCTGAAATTGGTATCCCTCTTTTTAAATTGCTCTTTTTCACCACTCAATTAATCAGGACATGCAGATGAAATGCTAAAAGACAACTTGGGATTTTTGAAACAGAGTAACAATTCCTGCAAAACGAAGAACCTCACGACATGAAATGTTGCATACAATACCGGTATATCAACAAAAAGACATCAGCCGCATTATTCAAAAACACTCACTACTCAAAAACATGCGTGTGTAAAAAACTCAAGAATAAACTAATATTCACCGCAGAGCGTTCAGCCAAAAATACTTATAAAACACTATGTGTTTTATAAAAAATTATATAAAATACTTATAAATACTTATATATTAAAATACTTATAAAACACTATGTGTCTATGTTTTCTACATAGTAGAAAACATAGACACTACACACTATAGAGTCCAATAAAATAAATAAAATAAGTCATCAAAAAAGGCCAAGTCAACAAAATCCATACACCTAAAAGGGCACATCCATATAGTACGTACGCAAAAAATGCATATTTTCAACCCCCCACAACCATCTGTTGCACACACCGTACATACACAAAATCTCCAAAATCCAATCCCACCTTAGCGCATATGCACTATATGGATGGACCCTAATCCTATATCTATCATGTGATGTCTGGACCACAAAAACTGTTCCTGCAAACAGTCAGTCAGTTTCATGCAGTTCTATTATAGACAACACAACTTTTAGAAACTCTACAAAACACAAAGATGCAGTGAAAATGGCACAGCCCCCAGTCATTCATACTTGGCTAAAAATATTGTGCATGAAAATGTTTGAGCAACATCTTGGCAATAACTTTCATCGTGTGACATGTCATATATCGACTTGTGACATGTCATATAATCGATTAAATAAATTCTGAGAAAGTTTTGATGAAGAGGAACAAGGTCATCTAAACATTTATATCTAATGCTGGTTCAGACCCCCACCACAGAAAATGTCCTGGCTGTACTTGATGCATAAGGTATGTATACCGGTAATGTATTATTCTGCATTATGTTTTGATCTTGCGTTTTTACCAAGGTTGATTTTAATAAAGCGATCTTGTATTGTATTGCATTGTCACTGCAAAATACAATCAATGCACAAGACAGACTAAACTGCAAACACTAAAACTGCCAAACAACAAAAATGCTTGTCACAACGGTCAATGAAAAAGTTGCAGGCGCAAAAGAAAGCGTAGCCGCAAAGGCAGGAGGCTCTTACTCAATTCCTAATTTTGTGGCTACCCTTCGCCACTGAAAGTATCCCGTATTAATGGCCGGACTGACAACAGCCGCCATGTTCCGCGATGAACTGTTCTCCGCAGCAATGCAAAACACATCCAATCAATCAATCAATCAATCAATCAATCAATCAATCAATCAATCAATCAATCAATCAGTCAAACTTCTATAGCGCCACTATCATATTGCCCAGCGCATCAGCCGATGGCGCACCAAATCCAAATTGAATTAGAGCCAGATCAACCCGGAAAAGATCAGCCAGAAACGGCGGGAGAGCAAACAAAGACAGGGTGAAAAATACTGTTTGGCATTTTTTTCAGACCTTCTAGCAACATTCAGACGATACATAGGGGTGCAACTAGGGTGTTTGGAGCCAGGGCTGGGAAATCCTGGTTTTTTAGAAGCAAAATATCGGTCTTAAGGTTTTTGATTTATTTAGGGTTTCTAGGTTTTTAGGTGTCAATGTCTGGCATTTCAACACCCATAAACCCTTCTCTATATTATTGTCACATATGTGTTCCGCTGTCTGTAGAGAGTAAAAAAAGCTCAAAAACATTAAAAATTAGCTTTTTTCTTTATTTGACTTAAAAACAAAAACCCCAAAGCCTAAATTTGGATTTTCACAGGCTTTGGGGTTTTTAAAAACCTAACAAAAACCGAGGTTTTTAAGCCACATTTTCTAGACATGTGTGGTGCCAATGGCAGAGGGCCAGAAAATAAACTGGTTAACAAACCTTCATTTTAACAAATCATGGCATTTTATTGACACAAGATTAAAACTACAATTGCGCTTTTCTTGCTTTTACTTAAGCAAACTGGTTTATGATGTGCCCAAAGGCAGTTTTCTCAGTCTTTTCTCTTCTCTTTTTTTACAAAAAGCAAAGGAAGATCGCAGCTTTTTAACACCCTCTTCAAATGGCACCCAGGTATCTGCCCTACCTGTCATACCTGAGGTAAGTCACTGATGCTGTACAGTGCAGTTCTAGCATTCAGTTTCGTAAATAAGACCACACTGGAAAACTTAAAGTATGATCTTTACAAGCGGCTGGCAACTTGATATGTAGGAATGCCAATGCTATTTAAACAGCATTCTATCAGCTCAATAGCCTTGCTGAATCGCTAAGAAATAGACGACTGCATACTACATACACCACAGATATACAGTATCATTAAATCAATTAATGTTCAACACGGGAATACATGTTTTTATATATTATATACCGTAAGTGCACAAATAACTGCACATTCAACAAGAAGTTCAAATATGCAGCAATTAATCAATTCTACAGGGTGATAATCTGATATCTACAACACTGGCCTTATTGTTTGCCATGGACTTGGAGTACCATCAATAATTGATGCCTTCCTGGATTAGAACTGGTACAAAACATTGGTACTAAACAAGAGCATAAGTACTTGGTACTATGCAAGAGCACAATCGTGATCATCCTGATCGCCGTCAATCATCAATGATAACTTTTGATTACAAATTTAAATCTAAAACCTCAAAATGTTTAGAAGAAATCTTACCTGGGGCTCGCAGTTCTAGGTGCTGTCGAACATGGACTGGCAACCTGAAACATCAAGGGGCTGATAACAACAATGTGAAATTATGAAATTATGTAATAAAAAATCTTACTAAACTTCTAAAACGATATAAGAAGAGACTCAAATTCCAACTCTTTTTACCCACTGATTTGACCCACTGATTCACTCACTCACTGACTCACCCACCCACCCACCCACCCACCCACTCACTCAATCAATTGATCACTTAATCCATCACTTGGTCGATCACTAAGTCAATCAACTTGATTACTATCCAAATAATAATCCTAAAGATTTGGTGATTGAACAATCACATTTAATTAAACAGAAAAAACGTTAAATGTGAGATTTCTCTTAACCAACGAATAGTCTGTTCATCAACAGACCTGAACTGAAGACCGGATGGGCGCAGAAACGGCTCTTTTCTCCTTCACTGAGGCGGACGATTTCAGATGAACTCCTCCCCCTCCTCCTCCACCACTCCCTTCTGAAGGATATTAAAATTGAATACTGAATATTAAACATCAATTATCATCACATTGATACTTTATGTAGCACTACAGTGTAAAACAATTTGCAAGAATGCATGCATAATAAACAAAATAGAATAAGCAGTAGCCATAATGTATAGGGTGGCGCAAAAAAACCGGACTAGTCACATCTAGGTTTGCATTTAATATAGTCTGGTTTTTTGTGCCACCCTGTATATATATGTATATATTTATTTATTTATTTATGACGTCTGCATAATACATTTATATGCATATATATGTACACATAATCTAAACAACCAGTTCAAGTGACCTCCTAAATGGGAGGCACCTCAAAGTAGAAACAAATGGGCATTATAACAATTAAACTAAGAGGTGAATACTACACTTCTCATTGTACAAGTAGAACTTCCTTATAACGGACTCGGTTATAATGCATACTTGGTTATAAAGTACTGCAATGTACGGTCCCGTGTGATGCGCTACCGTATTAGATGGTATAGATATCACGTACCTGAGATATGACGTACTAAATTTTACAGACTCGCTAAGTACGTTGTAGCTAAGTTTTACTGTATTACAATGCCATAGTCTCTTCCACTGAGGATAAACTCGAATCATTCAAAAATTATGGACACCAATAAGAATTTTTAAAATATCAGTTCTAAAATTTTAAATTTTATTTTAAATTATCAGCTCTCAGAGAGAGAGAGAGAGAGAGAGAGAGAGAGAGAGAGAGAGAGAGAGAGAGAGAGAGAGAGAGAGAGAGAGAGAGAAGAGAAGAGAGAGAGAGAGAGAGAGAGAGAGAGAGAGAGAGAGAGAAGATAAACTAATGTGATTTTCCAAGGCATTTAGAAAATGGCAGAAAGATTGGCAAGGGATTGTGTGCATAGGCCTGGAGGTTCAATGAGGGTATACAAGTTAATTGGACACAGATTTCAATCAGGGCCGTTGAGAGAAAATATGGGCTGGGGGACAAATATTGAGAACTTCAGCAAAAAAGGTTATCTTCATATTAAATAAATGTGTTTATTTTGTTTCATCTTGGTCCTGTGGCTGGACCTGGGTAAAAATTTACCCCTGTCCCTCTCTTGCCGGCCCTGACTTCAATATTAGCACATTGTAGGTCTGAATTATTGCTTTTGCAGGCCATCCATTTCAAAACAGTATTCACCATCAGGTAGTACAGAATTAGACAAGATTTTTATGTTGACAATGATCGCCCCCCGATAAGCAGTGGCAGAGACATGAGCTGAACTCAAATTAAAAGCTAAAATGACTTTATAAAACCAAACTAATCAGAGGCAAGAAAAACAAAAAGCAGTGATGTATGCCAGATAGTCAACATCGTTATCAAACAAAGTGACCCTCAAACAATTTTGACATTTTGATATATCTATCTAATCTCATGTGTAATGTATGTATACATATACACTGTATATATACATACATACATACAATGTATATATACATATATACATACATACAATGTATATATATATGTATATATTATACATATATATTATCATTCTCTCTCTCTCTCTATATATATATATATATATATATATATATATATATTAATCTCTTACACAAATGCCCATTTACATAAATTATATATATGGTCAAAGTTTCTATCTTTACACAGAGAGCAAACAGCAATACATATACACATACATAGATAGATAGAGAGAGAGAGAGAGAGACAAATGCCCAGAGAGAGTTACAAGAGTCAAAGTTTCTAGAGACACAGAGAGCAAACAGCAGAGACAGAGAGACAGACAGACAGAGAGACAGAGAAAGAGAGAGAGAGAGAGAGAGAGAGAGACAGACAGACAACAGATAATAAACTAATGCAATTATTCTCCAGGGCATTTCAAAATGACAGAATGAGAAATCGTTGCAGATACCTGGCAGACTGCTTGACTTCTCTTTCAAAGGGTCTCCATTAGGCAACTGAAATATGAACAGCATCAAATAATACTTCAAAGGCGGTTCAGATTAGTTAAGATTAGTAGCGCTTGAAAAACCTCAGAAAATGGAATTATTCAGCTATTTGATGACAAAATCTAGGCATCGAGTCTGTTGGGCAGGCATTGGTTTCTTCATAAACAGCACTCACGATAAAATGCTTCTGTGAGCAACAATGCTTATGCTTATGCTTTTTATTTGCAGATCTTAATTACAATTATCTAAACCGCCATTACACTGCCAGAGTCAAAAAAGGGGGAAAAGGAAGAGCTCTCTATCTCCCTCCCTCTCTGTCTCTCTATTTCTGTCTGTCTCTCTATCTGACCCTGTCTCTATCTGTTTGTTTCTGAATCTGTCTGTCTCTGTCTCTGTCTCTCTCTCTCTCTCTCCACACACATTGCTCATATGTTGGCTCCGATGTGGGGAATGCTCTCACAGTTAAATGCAGCAGTAGGAGGAGTTGCAGATACAGACCCAGAGACCCTGCCTGAGATTTTATAAGTGCCAAACATGACGGTTGGGCTAAAAGCCTTTGCAAGAAGTGACACCTTAAGAACACATGGCCTTCAGGAGTGATGGATACAGAAATCCGCCTGTCTTAATGTGCATGTATGTGTGTCTCTGTCTGTGTGTCTGTGTGTGTGTTCATATAACTCTGGAGAGTGGGAAACCCTGCCTCAGTATTTTAAAGCAATGCCAAAAAGTGCAAAAACATTCCTACTGAACTAGATTAACCCCTTAACTGGAATCCCGGATATAGCCGTCCATTTTACATTGAGTTACAGTTAAATACACGGTTAAGGGGTTAAATGATACAGTAGGACTTCGTTATAACGAACTCGGCTAAGGCACATATAATACCGGTACTCGGTTATAAAGTACCACTGTCACATATGATGAGCTACCACATTGGATGGTAGAGGATACAAGTTCAACGTGCCTCAGATATAGTGTACTAAATTTTACAGACCCGCTAAGTATGCTACAACAAAGTTCTACTGTACATGAAATGAGAGAGAGAGAGAGAGAGAGAGAGAGAGAGAGACAGAGAGACAGAGGGAGAGAGAGAGAGAGAGAGAGAGAGACAGACAGAGAGACATGAATAGCTACTGCGGTACTACATTCAAAAGCGCTACATAAAATCACGACATTCTACTAACTTATCTACCTGGACCTAACACAGAACATTGGCAAGAAATGCTTTTCTTCTGCTGGTCCAATATATTCTGCAACTATTTTCATCAGTCTTCTAGATCCTTCAATTACTTTATATCTAAACTAACAACTCATCTCTTTCTACTGGTTTTCTTCCATAGTCTGTCTCAGTTTCCCACTCTGACAGCTTTGACATTTATCAGATCTCCTGCTGACGGATATGGATTACCTTTGAATCGATTGATACCTTTTGTTTTAGAACTATAACCGGTAATGCCATAAAATGCACAGTAATTGCTGTACAGTGTACATATCAAGAATGGAAATGCCTAAACTTCTTTGCAGGGACGTACCTAGGCAATGTGCTCAAGTCCCCCCCAGCCTGAAACTAGCCACCCCGCCCCAAATGAATTCAAGCCCAAATAGTGTTGTGGGCTCAAAAGAAAGGGAGGGGAGTAAATCCTGGACTTCAGCCCCCCACCCAAAATACTGGCTACGTCCCTGCTTCTTTGATGCATATATGGTACAGGATCTATCTCATGAATTCTGCACACATATATAAATGTATACACATGCCTGAGACACATATATACCTTATATATACACACACATATACACACACACACATATACATACATACATATATATACATCTATATACTGTATGTGTGTGTGTGTGCACTCATATATATAAAAATAAATGTGTGTGTGTGTGTGTGTGTGTGATAACAGATGAAAAATATTACCCCAACGCGCTGACAGCGTGCACAAGGAAAGGTTTGATCTTTGCATAAATTTTCATGAACGTTCAGAAGACAATCTGTGAGAGAAACATCAAGAACTCATTTGCAAAAATATAGGACTTAAAACTCAAAAACAGTTTTTTTTATAATGACTACACATGTAGTACTCAAACTCAGATGTAGTACTCAAACTCACATGTAGTACTCAAACTCACATTCAAATCGATCACCTTCTGTCATTTTTCTCTCTGCCACTTCAATATTTTTCAAGCATAATTCAAAATTAAATAAACACTTCAGACATGACCCTCAAAAGATTAAGAGGTGAAAAATTCTGCACTCCACAATATCACAAAGTAAACTTCAAACAAAAGGTCAGAATTAATGTCATAAAATTTTTAGCAGATTATAAAAATAAAATCTCAATAATTTCAATGTAAAAGTTATTGAAGCTTTTCAAAATGAAAATAATTTCAGAACTTTTATTATCCAACTAATTATAATTCTACTACTACTAATAATAATATAATAACTATAACAATATATTCAAAATTAATTAATAATATACCAGATTTTCAATTTAAAGGGCCAAATTAAAACTATATTCAGCGTTGGAGTTGTGAAATTTGAGCTGGGGGGGTTAAGATTTTCATTAGACTGAAATTCAATGAATAACAGAAACTGTATGTACCCAAAATGCGATTTTTGGAGGGTTGCAAAGTTAGTTGAGGAGGGGGGGTTCAACCAACCCCCCCGGCAACTGCAACACTGACTATATTCCAGATGCCAAATAATTTCTTGATTGCAATAGAAATACAATCAAACTGAGGTCTAGAGCATAGTAACATACCCCAGGTTTCAAGTAAACACAGTCAAAATTCCATAACGTCAGGGGCTTACCTATGGTATTTGGCACCCATGGCAAAGTATCAGAAAATTAAATTAGCAGGTTAACAGATCTTTAACTAACAAATCATTACATTTATTGACGAAAGATTAAAACTACAATTGCACTTTTCTTTCTTTTACTGATGCCAACTGATCTGTGATGTGCTCAAAGTCAGTTTTCTCGTATTCTTCTCTTTCTACACCAGGGGTGCCCATCCCCCCACCTGCTAGAAGCAGCTTCCTCTTCCCTGTCCTCCCTCCCCACCCCTAACGTGAAACCAAAACTCGAAGGGGGGAGGAATTTCCTCCCCTAGCTTTTTAGGAAGCGTTTGCTTCCTTCTCCCCCTCTGTGGGCACCTCTTCAAGTGGCATCCACAGCATCTGCCCCATCATCTATTTATCTGCCATCATACTTGCATAACGGTCTTTGTATGCATGTGATAATGGGATGGCAGTATGCCATTGCATAACGGTCTTTGAAAAACTAAATTAAAAGGACAACATGTGAAAAGTGGGATGGCACCAGGGGCGTAGCGACGGGTGGGGTGGGGTGGGGGGTATATCGGTATATATACCCTCCAAAATCAGACTACCGACCTTAAAAATAATTTTAAAATGTTTTTTAAGATTTTCAAAGTTTTTAAAGAATCACAAATTATACCCCCTGCCCAAATCAAATTCCTGGCTACACCCCTGGATGGGACACTTACTTTGACACTGCAACGCTGGTTTGTTAGCAAGTGACTTTCTACACACGTCACAGGTGATTGAGTTGCTGCAGGAAACCAAGACGAACTCGTGAGTTACGTGGTTAGTCTTCCGATCATCTTTCGTCGTTGTTGCTGCAACAATCAGACAGCAGAATGAAAATAACTAGACACGAAATAATGTGACCCTGTAATATATGACATCACAGAAATCCCCTGATTGCATAACAAATGACAAATACACCTACACTGTATAGTGTACACTTGCACATGACAATTAGTGATGAAGATACCGTACGCACTATGCACTTGCATGATGTAAACATATGTCGCAGCTATAGGAAGAGATCTTGGTCACTGTTTAGCAGATTAAGTCAAACATGTTATAATTAATTATCTCTGGTAGGATAAGAATTCTGTCGGATATTTACCACCAAGGTTAAAACCTACCATCAGGACGCTGACTAATGAAGTTTTCTGCAAGTTTCTTTACAAGTTTTAAAATAGGTGACTAATTAAATTAAACATTGTGCCCAATAATATAGCTTACCTCAGCTGTGAAGTCATAGGCAAGTATCAATCAGCAACATCTCCCTACATCTGTCTGTCTATCTGTCTCTCTCTTTATTATTACCGGTATTCTCTCTGTCTCTGTCTCTCTCTCTAATCTATTCTTCTCTCTATCTCTGTCTGTCTGTCTCTATCTTTAGCCTTATCTCTGTCTCTGTCTGTCTGTCTTTCTCTCTCTCCCTCTCCATATCATCAGCTGATATAGGCCTGCCTGCCCCATGTATCTTCCAATGGGTTATGCATTCAGCCGGCCAATAGGAAGGCGTTATAGATTGATAATGTTATACATTGCATACATAGCAGTAACATCTGCATATATTTTGCCAACTAAGGCAAGGCACGGAAATAAAACCGCATTTTAATACATGACCACCGCGGACTGATTTGCTGTCTAGCTGCATACAAATGAATAGGCCATACCCACACAAGCACACACAGGAATACGGGTACTTTGAACCAGATGCAAAATACAACAGGCTATCAACACATCGTATTGGTTCGAAATATTATCGATCACCAAAGCAGCACCTGGTCATTTCTCTCACAGTATTAACACTGCTGTAGAATTTTCTATGCAATGCTATGATGAATATGGTATGTCCACTGCAGAGCACATCACATCCTATTGCTAATCAATTTAAAAGAATGTCTGATAGTAAGCAGTGTTGTAAAGTATTTAAATACTTTAGTATTTAAATACTATTTAAATACTTTGTCCAGTATTTAAGAAAGTATTGAAATACCCATTCAAAATTAAGTATTTAAATAGTATTTAAATGCCATAGAGTATTTGGATGTATTTAAGAAATGTAAATACATTTGATTTATTGCAATGTTCATTTTTACATTTCCTTTACTGATGGTTTAGACAGTTGAACATTAAGTAGGTCTACATTGACATTGTTAGAAATAATTTTAACTAACATTTCTTTACACAAAAATATGGTTGTGGCAAATCATGTGTCAAATACATTATCAAGTATTTAAAAAAGTATTTAAAACTTATTTGCCAGTATTTAAATACTTACCCTGGTATATGGGTATTTAAATACTATTTAAATACTACCTGAGAACCAAGTATTTATGAAAGTATTTCAATACTTCAGTGAAGTATTTATTACAACACTGACTATGGTAAGTTTCATCCAAGTGAAACTGGATTAATTCTAAGTCAAATATACCAGCCACTCACACACACACATACACACACACACACACACACACACATACACACACAGGGTTCAAATCTGACCCTAGCCACTGCATAGCAACTTTTGGGCAAGTTGTTCACCCTTCACTCGCTCCACACTTGCAAATCTGCACTCTGTGACTGACTTAACGTGCACTAATAATAATAGTAGTAATAATAGTAATAATATTATTATTATTGACAATAATAATAATAATACATACATATATACATACATACATACATACACGCAGGTTCTCATTATACTGTACCCTTATATTATTACCGATAATATTATTTTATTATCAAAATCTGGCTGCAGTTTAGCAGATGTCTTAATAGAAGATATGTTTACCGGTAATTAAGATGTTGATACATCATCATCATCATCATCATCAAAGGTAACTTTTACTAGTCTTTTAATGTAATTTATTTGCTATCTATAGCACAGAGTAGCATCATGAATCATGATATTAGATATTTGATGCTCAAGATCAAATATTTAACAACTATTTCTAAGATTTTTAAACAAAGCGACATGTTTCCATAAAATAAGTTCAAGTTATCACACTTTCTGCCGCTCGTATGTGTATTTCTAAATGATCTCGCAGGCCGCATGAAATCCGGTGGCGGGATACGTGCAGCCCGCAGGTCGTAATTTGCCCGCCTCTGAGCTAACTCGTAGAAGTCCATGCGGGCTGCGGGCCGTAGTTTACCCACCCCTACATCAGAGTTAAGGTCAACTCAGCCTTACTCGCTAGAGGGCGGTTATAACATCAAATTGAGAAGCAGTGTTCGCTGCGAAGTAAAGCACGGGCCTAGACGTTTGACTTGCAACCCACTCTGGGTTAATGGCGTATGCCACCTGCGTCGCTGTATGCCTAAGCACCGGCCCCAAAGCTTGAATTCTGGCATGGGAAAACCAGTGTCTAATCTAGACTCCTGGACTCCGGGGGAATTGAAATTTCCGGGAGGAAGTCAGCTAGGGGGTCTGGGAGGGCGCTGTAAGTATGCCAAAATTTCCGGGAGAATTTGAAATTTCTTGTTTTCTCCCCGAAAACGGCCTAGATTAAACACTGGAGAAAACACTACTTTACCTTACTTTTTTACATTAGAGGGATGAAACAGATTTTTAAAGCTCGAAGTGTGTACCGACCTTTTTCTGGCGGTAGCTTCCTAATTTCGAAAAGACACTGCCCCGCCTCTTCACCTTCTGGTGCTTCACTTCCTTTTTTGGAGCATCTTCCTCTTCCTCTTCTCCAGTCGATGTGCTAAGATTGACAGAAGATGACTCATCATTAATCAGTGCAGAACAGCATTGCAGTGGGGCGAGAGGCTAGCAGAGTGGTAACAGTGGCGGCTCCACGGGGGGGGGGCCCGTGCCCCCCTATTGAGTGCCTGGCCCCTCAGTGGTTCCCCTGTTGGAACCCTATACCTAATACTACATACCTAACAACAAATGGTTGGCCCCCGTGATTAGAAGCTGCCACCCCATCGGCCCCCCACTTGCCAAATCCTGGAGCCGCCACTGAGTGGTAACAACGTTGGACAATACAGCAAACCAAACAAAGTCAAACAGGTACGATACGCGATGCACTAGTCAAGTATCCATAGTATTGTACGCCCGGCTGAAGGCTATAGAAACGGAGATCAGCGCCTCCTTGTGAACCCGTGAGGCTTGGAAAAACACTTTTTGACTTTGGATTTTGACCATTGTGTTGCATTTTCTGGTTCAGTTGACATGACACAACATCTAAGGCAAGAACTCTAGAACTGATGCTGTTGATTTCATTCTAGATACGGACATCTCAAATGCTAGTCGATCCTAACTGACTGACCCCATTGCTTAGCCATGGTACGACTTTCGAAAGAGCTACATAAATTCATGCAAGTTTGCTTACTGGCTTACTTAGATTAATTATAGGCCTACTGGAGTCAACTGCCGATGTCAAGCAATAAGACTATTGGGGGTTATTGTTGGTTGACAGTGGCGGTTCCACGTGGGGGATGAGTGGGGATGCATCCTCCCACCGGACTTTTTTGCTTGTGAAACCTATTTTTGGGTAAAAGTCTAGTAAAACCACGTGGAAAAACTGCAGGTGACCTTTTTCGGTAAAAGTGTTGTAAAATTAGGGGGGAAATTCCATTTTGTCAGCCTTTTCCGACAAAGTTTATTGATTTTTTCTTTCTCTTTTCATCCCCCCACCAACTTCCTAGAGATTCATTTCATCATCCTCCCACCAAGAAATCCTGGAACCGCCACTGTTGGTTGGTATACGAAGCAGTGAAACTTGTATTGAGCGTAGGTCTACTGACATTCCTACTGCGTCTTTGAAGAGACAATAACGTTTATAGCTCATCAAACGGATATAAAATCCGGCTACACTAAAATTATTATTCATGTACTGTGGAAGACTGGAAAAGTGGACCAACAACCAGATACAATACTAGGCCCACATACAAAATATTCAGCAGTTTAATGGTTGCCTATACACCATGTATGAGCCAATTAATCTGGCTTTATCTTGAAGGTGGACTGGCCCCTGAAAAGCAAATACTGTGCAGAAATTGGGTGTCAGTCTAAGCGGGGTGGGGTGGGGGTAACCTTTAGCGTCTCCAAGACCTTTAACCCAAGCGATAATAAATAATAAAGAAATTACAGCATCTGTGGTAAATAATTGTGATACAGAAGGTCTACTGTCTATACAATTTAGCTGAATAACATGAGGTAATATAATATAATATAATATAATATAATAATAAGTTATACAGTGGTTTATAATATACCGGTAAGGGAGAATCTTACCCACTGCCCAACTGCAGTACATCTTTTCGACATATCCCCCCACTGCTCCAGGTCACAAATCGCACCCTGCTTACTTAGCATACTAAACTAAACAACTTTGAATCACATTATTATTATTATTATTATTATTATTATTATTATTATTATTATTATTATAGTTTAAATTATTGACTTATTACAGTTTAAACTGTTTGACAACATCTGCCGTTGACATTTTGATCCGACTTTTATTCAACGTATCCAGAAAATTCGACGGCACTTCGCAGCCTCCATTCTCCGACTCCACGACAGAACTAGGCAAGTTCAAACTGGAGAATAAAAGATCGCATACACGCCAATTACTATGCAGTTTATGTGAAATTCCGCTTAAACATTGCACCGACTTCCCGATAGTCCAAGCCATAAATCAATACAATACAATATCGCCGCTCTATTAAATCAATCTCGGCAAAATGCAAGGTCAAAACACAATACATAATAATACATAATAATACATTACACATCAACTCAGACATTACAGGCTTCATTACAGCCTGTGACGGTTCCATCATGTTGATGACTGGGATGCATCCCCCACCGTGGTTCCTGATGACTTTTTTTGGCTTGTCAAGCTATTTTCCGGTGAGTTTTTTTAATGTAGTGAAAAATACTGCGAATTACCTTCTTTTTGCTTGTTGGCCTTTTTGCAAGGTTTATTAACATTTAGTGGGCAAAACACTAACAATTACCTTTTTTTCTCTTTTCTTTTGTTTTTTCTTCTTCACTTTGCATCCCCCCGCCAACTTACTATAAATTTTGTCATCCTCCCACCAAGAATTCCTGGAACCACCACTGTCGGCGGCTATGATTATGGTATTCTACCCAAAATTATTGTCAGCAAATCGTGCAATATGATCCACTTCAATAACATGAAACCAAAGACCACTGGATCAAAAAGTAATGTGGATGGATGTCCCAGACCAAAATTTTCTACTACTATTGGAGGGTGTCAGAAGCCAAAAATCAAAAATCTTTGTATAAATAATTGTCTGTTTATGCTACATCTCGGAGATTGCAATCCCTTTCAAATGTGGCAAAACAAGCAATGCATATAACTATCAGTGTATCTTTGCCAGACAATTTCACAATTACTATAAAGGAAAGTGGTGGGTAATGCATGAAATGTTAATTTTAATAAAATTTGTTTCTTAAACCCATTTGAAAAGAAAATTTTTCTCCAAACTTGTGACCCATTACTGACACTTTAAAGCAAGAACACAAAAAAGAGAAATACAGTGGATCCCACTTAATCGCATATGTTAAGCGGGTTTCACTGTACAGCCATAACAAGCATTTCATAACAGTACTTCAGAAGCTTTCTTGAAAACAACACCTTTTGCACTTTTAATTTACCCAACTTTGACAGATTCAACATTTGCTAAATATTTCTTGACATTTGTCCAAACAATGCAAGAAGCAATTTATAAAGCTCAATAATAACAAAAACAATTATAAAAATGATGATGATTTAGTAGTTGTCAATACGATAATGCGGTAACAATGATGACGACAATGACGATGATGATGATGATGATGACGACAACGATGGTAATGATGATGACGACAATGATGATGGTGATGGTGTGATGATGATGATGATGATGATGACGATGATGTAGTTTGCAGAACCAGTTGTAATACATTAGCAGTGGATGATGCTCAAAAGTAATTGGCAATGCCCAGGCCAACTATATCAGGGACATATTCCCAGGGGAAAGCCTGGGACAGAGAAATAGACTATCATGCAATTCCACTGAAGAAAACTTTCCTAATTGCCTTTCCATTTCCGATCTGTTCCTTCAGTCAGCCCCAGGGATATTTTTACACCCCCCAACAACCCCTCCCCAATTTGAGGTTGACACCCCAAAATTTGGTAATGTGACAATGGTATGTGGATACAAAATGCATACTAATTAGCTCCAATTTGAGGAGCCCCAACAGCCCCAATTTGAGGTCGACATCACCCCAAATTCACAATCCTAGAAATATCCCTGGTCAGCCGTTAATCCAGTATATGATTTATAATCCACTTAAGATTTCATTCCATGTGATATGATAGGAAGTACAGTAGCAATTTCTATGGTTTAATGCTTAACAAATTATCAATAATAACCATAGTAGTCATGATTCTGGGATGGGGGAGCTGCGGGCATATCGACATTTTTGCGTCAAAGCCTCTTGACGAAGGAAAAAGTCATCATCTCCAGGAGTCTAGGACTGCGAACACCCATAATCTCTTCAATCATACTATCTAACCCCACTCCCCACCCCAATATCACGGGTTTTGCGCAAATCTCATGACTGCCCCAAACTGATTGAGGGGGAGCGGACCCCCCATGCCCCCGTGACTACGCCAATGATAATAACAACAATAATAGTAATGAAATAGACGAAGTCAACGACGATGAATGACAACAACGATGATGATGGTGACCCTAATTCATGTTAATGGGGTTTTACTGTAGTACACGAGTTACATAAAATATATCCCATGTCAGCAGTTCCCAAACATTTTTTAAAATATACATCCAAGCAAACATGTTAACTTTGCTTGCCCATACCTCCCTCCTAGGCAAGTAACATACAACATTTGAAATAATTTTTTTAGTTTTACACTATGTCTTTTGTTTTTTATATTGGCATTTAAATTAATTTTGGAGATCACGTTTTCTATTAAAAAAAGTGTGACGACCTTATTTTTCCCCTCTGTAAATTTGAACTCCTTCCACGGATTCTTTTGCTGCAATTACACAATGATATAACCTCACTTTCGCTCAAATTTCCTCTTATTGCCTATTGACTGTTACCCTTTCCACCAGTGGCAGCTTCACAGAGGGGCCCCGGGGGCCGTGCCCCCTATTGAGTGCCTGGTCCCCAGTGGCCTCCCGTTGGGACCCTATACTTAATACTACGTACATAACAACAAATGGTTGGCCCCCCATGATTAGAAGTTGCCACCCCAACGGCCCCCCCCCCCACTTGCCAAATCCTGGAGCCTCCACTTCTTCCCACCAATCTTTCAATCATTTATCTCTATCCTATTTTTTACAATTTTTAAAAATTCTTATTTCCTTCACGTACCCCTGTGCAACAGCTCGCGTACTTTTAGGGGTATGGGTACCACCGGTTGGGAACCACTGTTATTTTATAGGCTAACTCAGTTACTCACTCCTGTTTGGCCACAAACTTCTGTATTCCTATCAGAGTCTGCTGTAGAGAAATCCTACAGAAAGCATTCAAAACTACACTGTAACTTGTGTGTATATATATATATATATATATACATATATATTATATATACATATATATTATATATATGCATATATATATATATATGAACACAAGAATCTTTATTTGCAATTATTGCCGTCTACAGTTCTATCATATTTTAACTCGCACTTTTGACCAAAACCTGGACACTTGCCTGGATGAGTTTGCTTCATGAAAACCAGTAGAAAGACCACAACCTAAAAAACACATACAATCATAGCAATAAGAGAAACATAACCATGCTATCATTTGCAGAGCTGAGAACATGTATTGATAAACTTCAATAATTGGCTAAAATCAAAAGATTTCAATACTGTCAAAAAAAAGTAGAATAAAGTTTGTTATATATATATATATATATATATATATATATATATATATATATATATATCACACCAAACTAGCTTTGGACTAAAACTAAATTAAACGATAGCTCAATATACAACCACAGGATAATAAGTCAGACGGATGGCATTTCCGTGATACCAGAAAATGCAAAAATTCGACCATTTTAAAACAATTAACCAAGGCTATTGAGAATTTGCCTATATATAAATATATATATATATTTAGATATATATATATATTTATATATATATATATATATATATATATATATATATATATATATATATATAACCTCTTGTAAGGCCTTGAAACATGTAAAATACTACAGCATTGAGTTGCATAATCTTAGGTTGCACCAGGCAAACAGCCCCTATGCCATCCTATGGTACCGGTAATCCTTTATAAGGAATGCATAGGCAATACAAAACAGAATACAAAATGAATGTCTGCACATTACATTATGTAAGTAAACTTTTAACATCTATAATGTTACAATTTATAATAATAATTATAATAATAATAATTATAATAATTAATTATAATCTATAATTTGTAATGTGTCCACACAGTCACTGTATTAGTTGCCACAATAACCTCTACGTTTAATTAATAATAATAATAATAATAATAATAATAATAATCTCTTTCTCTTAGATACGTTAGTCAGTATGGGCGTTATTGTTTCATATGTCTGGGAGTTTGACGTTTATCTTCAAACTAGCAGGCCCCTGCCCAGTGACTGCTCAACTTTAAACTTACCGGTAACCAAGGAAGAAAAATTTTTAAGCGAATGGGTTGTGAGCAAATGAGACAGTTTTGACGAAAAGGCAGTAACAGTTGATACCATAAACGGATTCAATAGTTATCTAGGAAAACTGGGTTATTAAATGTCAAGATGCTACAGTGGACAGTGGCTCTCATACAGACTAATTTAGCCTCCTGGGGGTGGAGGCTCACACAACTTTTCAATGACAGCATCACATGGAAAGAGACCAACCCAGGGACCAATAAGCAAGTTAAGTTCTTTAAGAATTTTAAAAATATGTCATTTAAACAAAGAATCTTGGAATCCAAATCAAATTAATATTCAGCATATCCACTTCAATTGATTTCATTATTTGCTATATAGTACCAATGCATGATCACATTATTTTCAATAGTCAGCATAAAGTACAAATAAGACAACACTGGTTTGTATATTCAGCATAATATACCAATAACTTGCATTGGTTCTATATATATTCAACAAAAAGTACCAATAAGGTTACATTGGTTTTCAATACTCGACATAAAGTTACATTAAGGTTACGTTGTTTCCATATTCAAAACAAAGTATCAGTAAGGTTACACTGGTTTCTGTATTCAACATAAAGTACCAAAAAGGTTACATTGGTTTCCATACTTGACATAAAGTTACATTAAGGTTACATTGTTTCCATATTCGAAACAAAGTATCAGTAAGGTTACACTGGTTTCTGTATTCAACATAAAGTACCAATAAGAATATGGTTGCACTGCGCTGGAATTACAAATACTGAAAATGCTTCAAATGTTGGCAATTCCTAGAATAGCTTCGATCACAGTTTGCCTTTCGAAACGCAAATCATCCGACGTGAATATCTGGCAGCCGTATCAATCTAACCTCAACAGCTATCTAATGCAACAACTGCAGGTAAAAGGAATTCCTACCGAGGTAGACAAATGCCAGACAGACGTGTACCGGTAAAAAGAGTATCAAGGAAATGCGGAACAAATGGATACATCAATCAGATATACAGTAGAGACCACAATGAATGTGCTGTCATTGTCTTTGACACAGATATAACCCTGTGGTGCACAAACTCCGGCCCGCGGGCAAAATCCGGCCCACGAAGAGTCACCAGGTGGCCCGCCGAGTCCAATAGGAAGGAGACAAATAAATAGTATATTATGATTAATTATGCTAGAATTAGACCTGCACCGATTATAATCGGCGATAATGTATTGGCTAAATTATCGAAAGTACCAAAACAACAGGCAGTGTCACCTTCACGCTAAAATAAGTAAAACTTGGCAATAGACGTTTAGTTAATTAAAAAAATCATTAATTTCAATTTTATCGCTTGTGTGGCCCTACCCAGTGTCTTGGAAAAAATTATCCATGGTCCTTTCTTCAAAAAGTTTGTGCACCACTGACATGCAGTGGCGGCTCCACAGGGGGCCCGTGCCCCCTATTGAGTGCCTGGCCCCCCCAGTGGCCTCCTCTGTTGGAACCCTATACTTAATACTACATACCTAACAACAAATGGTTGCCCCCCATGATTAGAAGTTGCCACCCCAACGCCCCCCCCCCACTTGCCAAATCCTGGAGCCGCCACTGCTGACATAACCAGTTATAATCACACTATTACGTGTCTGATCAAGCTGAAGGATGCTAAGCAGAATTGACTACTTCATTTAGTACTCCATGGACCCACAGTTTGGGAAACACTCCTATAGCAAAGCATATCAAGTTGCTTTATATGTTCAGTGCATTTGCATGCATTTGCCCTTTTGTGTACTAAGCAAATTTTGATGCAACAATAATTTGCTGCCTATGTTTTTAAAATATGCATAGAAAGTCTATTAAAACTACTATTAGGCATATACACCATTTACTATGAGTGATTATAGTGAATGGTGTAAACGGGTAATAGTATCTACCGGTATATAGGAGAGGTCTTATATATACCTGGTAACTGTTGCTACATTGCATTGCACTTGGTTAATCTTAGCTGGAATTAAGACATAGGCCTAGTAGGACAACTGAACATACAGGACAACCAGCTGACCGTCTATATCTAGTCTAATCTTGAACTTCTATAGCGCCATGTCAGTCTATAGCAGATAAGCCAGGTTATTATTAATTAATTATTGATACAGTGAAATATTCTTCCAAATCCAATTCATGGAGTCACATAACCGAAGACCAAAACTCAAAACACCACAAAGCATTTTATAGTTAAATGACTCTCGTTGGCTTTGAGAAATCCTTTTTCTGAAAGAACTGCATCAGAATTGTGAATTCAACAAATTACTTAACAAAACAATAACATTGGCTACCAGTGTAAATGCTTGCTATTAGATATTACATTGGTCTTGTAAAACTATTAGAATATAGATATATAACGCATGGAACTTATTGGTTCTCACACTGGGCAGACCCTACTGAACCACTCTAAACCTTATAATAATAATAATAATAATAATAATAATAATAATAATAATAATAATAATAATAATAATAATAATAATAATACTGTGGTAGTAGTAGTAGTAGTAGTAGTAGTAGTAGTAGTAGTAGTAGTAGTAGTAGTAGTAGTAGTACCAGTGTTAATAGCATTATTATTATTACAACTGATCATTTTAATCTCAGTCTGCGTAATCTTCATGATCGGAGGTTATCAAGTACAAAGTGCCGCCTACTCATAAACAACCAGTAAACTCTGAATCCCATATAAACATCTGCATACTAATTCTGTTAAAATGTACGCCAGTTGACAACCGATTCTCCTATTTGTAATCCAACAATAATAAGACTGAAATTTTACCGGACCCAGAAGTAGTAGTATCCCGTACAAGAGATGGTAACCTACTGAAACAAAGCAAGGCGATTGAGCCTCATACCGTAATTCAAGAAGTGACCATACTCTTCCACTTCGCCCGGGACAAGTGAAAGCAGCTGCGAAGCCTGATTCCCCAAGACAGGCGATGCTGGCACCGTCGTGGCACTAGCACCCCGGGCGTGGACCTAGGTAGGCAGGCCCAACCGGCACCCAGTTCGCATATGAATAGGTGGCCCTGGCCCTGGCCCTGGCCCTGGCCCAAAAACACCCAGACAAGCACAGATAGTCAAGACGAGGCGTGTCTACTACTGCTGCCGCAGCCTCCCGGAGTAACCGCGCACTACAACCGGCGCCCAGCTTCTAGGTTTCACGCTGCGAGTGCGAAGGAATAGTACTACTCAAGGCAATTAAATACCAAAGGCAGGCCAGGAACCCTTCTTTTGCATACGGGTCAAGTAGGCGTGGCTATATGACGTCACTGGTTGATTGGAGCGACTGTTGCTACTGAGAAATCGTATCTAAGAATGTAAATGTACCTTTTCTTTTTATAACAATTTTTTTCTTAAGCTTCACAAACGTTTCGAAATACCAACCATCTTCCTGTATGAATGTGGTATAGTTGATTTGGTAAAAGTTTAGATTAGAAAACATCAACTATAAGCATTACAACAACCAAGCAAAAGCAAGAGAATGTTCAAATGTAGGCCCTATCTTGGAATGTTTTAGTTTGTTTATTGAATCAGTGTTTATTCTAGCCACCTTGACATTGGGGATTTTGAAATGTTTGGGGCAGTGGTGGCTCCACCGGGGTCAGGGGCCCGTGCCCCTAATGAGAGCCTGCCCCCAGTTGGGACCCTATACTTAATGCTACATACATTAAACAACAAATGGTTGGCCCCCATGATTAGAAGTTGCCACCCCAACGGCCCCCACTTGCCAAATCCTAGAGCTGCCACTGTTGGGGACAAGGTCTAAGTCTCCAAAAACCTTGACAAGCAAAAAGGTTATCTTCCTTTTCAAATGGGCTGGCAAGCAAAAAAGGTCATCCTTCCATCCTCCCTAATATTTCGAATGCCCTGCCAAGCAAAGTATTGTCATCCTTACATTTTCCCCCTCCAAAACAATAAAAGCCCCCCGTCGAAGCACTTTTGGGGAAAATTTCCATCCCCATGCAACATATTAAAAAAATTGGGGGAATTTTAAAACTTGGGGGATTCCTCCCCAGAGAAAGCCTAGAATAAACACTGCCTTGAATAAACTAATTAATTTGAAATATGTAAGTAGGGGCGTAAAACACGGAGGACGGTCCCCCAATAATTAGTTGGCGGGCGACAGAGTATCAATTATCCTCCCAATGCTTTGCGCTAATGCGCTATATTGGAAAAAAATTCTATCCTCCCCATGATGTTGATGCCAAAATGACGCAAAATCCGCATTCACTCATTTCGGATGACCTTTTTTGCTTGTCAGCAGGGCATTTGGAGGGGGAAAATAGAAAAATATCAGGATGACTTTTTTTGCTTGTCAAGACTTTTTCCAGAGACGAAAGGCGGTCTGACTTTATCGACGACCCCCTAACATCTTAACGTATTTCATGGGCGATCTAAAGTCCCCACCATGATATGCAATATCCCCCATAATGGACGGGTTTTTTTATATTTCTGGGGGTCAACTTTCAAAGTTATTCTTCCCCCACTCCCAATGTTGACACCAGGTTTACGCCACTGCAAGTAACAGTTAGATGGTATTAAAGCAGACAAATATATTTAGCTGCTGTAGTAAAGAAATGACTGATAGCACCGTTTAATCTACGTTTTACGCAGTGTGGCATCTTTCTGAAATCGATGCAATGAAACGATATGCTGTGATCGTCTGATCGTCTGTCTTCCACGTGTTCTTACAATTTGCAACGGCACAATTTTGTGGCATTTTATCATATACACTTAGCCTGACTGTCTAAGTACTGTCAATATACTATTACTAACTTTTATCAACAAATATATGTATTCCTTTAATATTACAAGGACTGGCTGTATTCCTTTAACATTGCAACAGGCTGGCTGGCTGTTCCGAATCAACCACTGACGTCATAATGGGCGGGGTTTGAGATAATGAGGCAGCAGTACATCGAAGTTGACCAGCCTCTTAGTATTAAACAGTCTTGAGTACTACTACTACTCAAGGCAATTAAATACCAAAGGCAGGCCAGGAACCCTTCTTTTGCATACAGGTCAAGTAGGCGTGGCTATATGACGTCACTGGTTGATTGGAGCGACTGTTGCTACTGAGAAATCGTATATAAGAATGTAAATGTACCTTTTCTTTTTATAACAATTTTATTTCTTAAGCTTCACAAACGTTTAGAAATACCAACCATCTTCCTGTATGAATGTGGTATAGTTGATTTGGTAAAAGTTTAGATCGGAAAACATCAACTATAAGCATTACAACAACCAAGCAAATGCAAGAGAATGTTCAAATGGAGGCCCTATCTAGGAATGTTTTAGTTTGTTTATTGAATCAGTGTTTATTCTAGCCACCTTGACATTGGGGGATTTTGAAATGTTTGGGGGGACAAGGTCTAAGTCTCCAAAAACCTTGACAAGCAAAAAGGTTATCTTCCTTTTCAAATGGGCTGGCAAGCAAAAAAGGTCATCCTTCCATCCTCCCTAATATTTCGAATGCCCTGCCAAGCAAAGTATTGTCATCCTTACATTTTCCCCCTCCAAAACAATAAAAGCCCCCCGTCGAAGCACTTTTGGGGAAAATTTCCATCCCCATGCAACATATTAAAAAAATTGGGGGAATTTTAAAACTTGGGGGGGGGATTCCTCCCCAGAGAAAGCCTAGAATAAACACTGCCTTGAATAAACTAATTAATTTGAAATATGTAAGTAGGGGCGTAAAACACGGAGGACGGTCCCCCAATAATTAGTTGGCGGGCGACAGAGTATCAATTATCCTCCCAATGCTTTGCGCTAATGCGCTATATTGGAAAAAAATTCTATCCTCCCCATGATGTTGATGCCAAAATGACGCAAAATCCGCATTCACTCATTTCGGATGACCTTTTTTGCTTGTCAGCAGGGCATTTGGAGGGGGAAAATAGAAAAATATCAGGATGACTTTTTTTGCTTGTCAAGACTTTTTCCAGAGACGAAGGGCGATCTGACTTTATCGACGACCCCCTAACATCTTAACGTATTTCATGGGCGATCTAAAGTCCCACCATGATATGCAATATCTCCCATAATGGAGGGTTTTTTTATATTTCTGGGTGTCAACTTTCAAAGTTATTCTTCCCCCACTCCCAATGTTGACGCCAGGTTTACGCCACTGTATGCAAGTAACAGTTAGATGGTGTTAAAGCAGACAAATTTATTTAGTTGCTGTAGTAAAGAAATGACTGATAGCACCGTTTAATCTACGTTTTACACAGTGTGGCATCTTTCTGAAATCGATGCAATGAAACGATCCTGTGATCGTCTGATCGTCTGTCTTCCACGTGTTCTTACAATTTGCAACGGCACAATTTTGTGGCATTTTATCATATGCACTTAGCCTGACTGTCTAAGTACTGTCAATATACTATTACTAACTTTTATCAACAAATATATGTATTCCTTTAATATTACAACGACTGGCTGTATTCCTTTAACATTGCAACAGGCTGGCTGGCTGTTCCGAATCAACCACTGACGTCATAATGGGCGGGATTTGAGATAATGAGGCAGCAGTACATCGAAGTTGACCAGCCTCTTAGTATTAAACAGTCTTGACTACTACCAGTACTAGTAGAAGCAGTAGCAGTAGCAGTGCAGTAGTAGTAGTAGTAGTAGCAGCAGCAGCAGCAGCAGCAGCAGCAGCAGCAGCAGGCCCAGTAGCAGCAGCAGCAGCAGCAGCAGCAGCAGCAGCAGCAGCAGCAGCAGCAGCAGCAGCAGTAGCAGCAGCAGCAGTAGCAGCAGCAGTAGCAGGCCCAGTAGCAGTAGCAGCAGCAGTAGTAGTAGTAGTAGTAGTAGTAGCAGCAGTAGTAGTAGTAGTAGTAGTAGTAGTAGTTCACTGCATTATAGCAGGCCCTAGACAAAGTTCACTTCACTTTCTCAAGTAGACAAACTTTACTATATGACTGTCAATACGAATGAAGTCTCTTTGATTAAAAAAACTAATTTTATGCCACAGTAGAACATCATCATCGTCGGATTCGTCGCCACTTTGATTAAAATTTACAATTGTTGATAGTGGACACAGTGGTTATGGGTCTAAGACCGTCACAATGTGCTAACCTCTACTTGAGTTCGTAATCGGAAGAGGCTCGGTCATGCTGTTCGTAGAAAACGCCAGGAATTCCATTTTCGTGACGTTGCACAAGTTTGATGGAAACCCAATCGACATACTACAATCCTACCGATTAATAACATAACAATCAGCATTTCTTTATTTGTACAAAACAAGAGCACAAAGCGCGACTGTCAATAGAGCAATTGGGCTTACATGGAACTAAAAATGTAGTTAACATATAAGATGGTCTGCACGACAATTTAAATCGAGTGTGTACTTCTGCACTGGAATGGCACAAATATCGGTAAAAGTTTTGAAATTTGCTTTTGGCAACATTTTTAAAAATTGTAGGGCTATAATTATTATAGTGTTATAGTTGCTGTCTCTGAGGTTCAGTTGTACAGTAACTTGAACTGCTAGCCAGTGATGTTAATCCTTGTCCTGGTCCTTGTTTAAGGACTTTTTAAGGACCAATTTGAAGTCCTTGTCCTTGTCCTGGTCCTTGGAGAGTCAGTCCTCGTCCTTATCCTCGTCTTTGGGGGGTTAGTCCTTGTCCTTATCCTCGTCCTTGGAGGGGGGGTCGGTCCTTGTTAACATCACTGCTGCTAGCAACGCGAGACCAAATAAAAATATAGATGTGCAAAATTGTGATTCAGCAAAACAATAAGTGGACAGTGGACACAATGCTTTTGCTGGATCATTTCAGTGTGTTGATGTTTTCATTTTTATATTTATATTTTGATTTATACTTTTAAATCTCATTCTGACTGCAAAAAGGCCTATACACAATGTGATAAACTTCCAAAATCGTTTTTAATAATAATAATAATAATAATAATAATAATAATAATAATAATAATAATAATAGCAATTATGATGATAATAATATAATATTATAATAATTTTATTATAATTGATGACACTTAAATAAGCCATATTGTTATAATAAAATAGGCTAATAATAATAATAATAATAATAATAATAATAATAATAATAATAATAATAATAATAATAATAATAATAATAATAATAATAATAATAATAATAATAATAATAATAAATTGTTGTTAAAATGTCTCTGGTTGAAATGCCAACATTTTCTAATATCTCAATTTTTTACAGTAATGATAGCGAAATTTGTAAATCGTAGCCGGAAAGAGTTTAGAGCTGAGTGGCGCCCGATAGATTCCAGCAATAATTTTTAACATTACCGATTGAAGGCGGCGAGCGAGAATTACGGTTAAAGTGACAACTGACGTCCGTTTAACCAACGTCTCCAACTCTACGCCCAGAGGCTATACGCCGCCGCCTGCGTCGCACGCCAGCTGGCGAACGGCAATGTAATAACCGTAGCGACGATCACTTGTATATTGGGCCAATCCCGCGCCAATTACCCGAGGCAATCAACGGTTTCCATGGCGACTGCCAATCAAGCGGGGCGGCGGTCAGAGCCGCCGCTTGATATTGGTACAGATCTTGGACACGGCGAAAAACGGAAAAGGGACAGACGACGCAAAACGCATAACGTGTGCGATTGTTTTGAGACGTGGTGGCGTAGCCAGGATTCCGGAATGGGGGAGGAGGAGTGGTGGATGGCGTTGAGAAAACTATTGGAGACGTTGGTCAAACGGACGTCAGTTGTCACTTTAACCGTTCTCGCCGCCTTGTCCGTAATATTAACCCATTAACCGTGTATTTAACTGTAACTCAATGTAAAATGGACGGATATATCCGGGATCCCCAGTTAAGGGGTTAAAAATTGCTGGAATCTATGTGATTATATCAGCTTAAAATCTGACTATGTATCTGCACTCTGCACTTTCACTCTGCGCCATATGCTAAAATTTGCTTTCTGTTAATAACTTGCTTGCTGTATCATATAATACATAGTATCTAATCTATTGGAACATGTTTATATTCAGTACAAGCCTATTGGTTCACCGGTAAAGCAGGTCCTGTACAGAGAATGTTTCTCTTCTCCTGCTTCTCCATTTAGTTTCTAAATCCTTTAAATGTCACATTTTAAATATAATAATTACTCTTTCAAATATTGTTATATTATATATTTTAGCATTTTTACCTGTACAACTCTTTTACATCATAAATTGTGACATTGATGATCTCTGGTTCTGTCATTGACATTTTGATACTAATAAACTGATTGATTGATTGATTGATTGACGACCAAAAACGTAGTCGTCGTGTCAAGCTGCCCAAGCACTTCGAACTTTCACTTTGAACTTTCACACATTCTCTTCAATAACACCACAGTACCTGGTGTACCATCCCAGGGGCGTCATTTGGGGGAAGGGCAGGGGCCCTGGTTCCCTAAGGAAATGAAGAAATAATGTATAATGTATTAAATAAACAAATAAATATAAAACTTGCAAAATAATCGCCAAAATTTTGCCAAAAATTGCCCAAAATTTGACCAAAATTGGCCACAAAATTATCTCGTCCCAACTTACTCCCAAGAAAAGTGTGAAATGACGCTACTGTACTATCCTCACAAATTTCTCAATGGTTTTGAACAAATACCCCCGATAGGTTCTATTCAAAACAAGGCCCGGGCCCCAGTGGCCGTGGCTAGGGTTTTGAGATACAGTGAAGTCCACTTAATTGCATAGGTGCCGTGCAAGCCTTGCTCATGCGATTTACTGGGCTATGCGATAATTAATTGTACGCACAAAACATTGGTTCGGGTTTTTATGTTGTTATGCGATTATGTGGGTTATGCAATTAAGCGGTATGCGATTAAGTGGGATCCACTGTATTACGAAGTGGCAAGTGCAACACTTCCGTTGGACGGGTCTGTTCCTACAAATGTAGAGGGACACATGGACGTTAGACGCATATCGCACAGACAACATGAAATTGGTGATGTAGGCCTATGCTTAGACTTAGAGCAGTGGCGGTTCCACCATGTTGATGACTGGGGATGCATCCCCCACCGGCCGGGGTTCCGGATGACATTTTTTTGCTTGTCAACCTATTTTCCGGCGGGTTTTTTTAAACAAAAATTAGTGAAAAATACTGCGAATGACCTTATTTTTTGCGTGTCGGCCTTTTTGGCAAGGCTTATTAACATTTAGTGGGCAAAACACTAACAATGGCCATTTTCTCTCTTGTTTCTTTTTCGCTTTGCATCTCCTACCAACTTCCTATAAAATTTTACCCCCCCTCACCAAGAATTCCTGAAACCGCCACTGCCTTAGAGCATGGCACAGAACATAATGAAACACTTTTTTCTGCATGGTTCGAAATTCAGAAACCATGTTGACATCAACCAGTGTTTATTCTAGGCCTGTTTCGGGGGAATTCCCTCCCCCAGTTTTAAAAATCCCCCCCAAATGTATATGTTGGCTTGGGGATGGAAACCCAAAAAAAAAAGCGTGGAGAGACAAATCTTATCCCCCCAAACATTTCAAACTCCTCCCACCCAATGTCAAGGTGGCTAGAATAAACACGGGACATCAACCGTGCCGATAACTTCAGATGAAAGCATTCCAGAAAACATGTCAACAGACCTTTCCTGCAAACAGAGGCTTTCCACCTACGCCAGCGATGGCATGCAGTCCTCCAACACCACCACCACCACCATCACAGGCCGCTTCGCTGTTGCGTCGTCTGGCACTACCAGCGCCGGTTCGACCACCTGTCGAAAACACAAGAGCTAATTTTCTATGCGCCGCCGCCGCAGAAGGAAAAAACCTTTCTTTAAGCCTTTAACGCCACAAGTAATTTTGGTAAAACGTCGACGCGGCTCGACTTTGAAAGACATTCGCGTCTAAGAGTAAGAGTTTCCATTCTCTGTTATTTCGTAAGTTGAACTTTTCACACAACTGTCAATGTAAAGTACTAATGGATACAAATGAATTTCGCCGCCGCGTTCATATTACCAACCGGGATTTTTAAAGGAGACGTGTGCATTCAGTAATTGCTTAATTTGCATAGTAGTGTCGGGTGGCAAAGATTATGGATCAAGCCGATATATTTTCAGTGGCGCAAACCTATTCGGAAAAGCGGCCATGTCCTAATAATTTCTCAGCACAAAACACATTGGCCGGGGTAACTTTTTTTGTTTGTCCGACTTTTTAGAACGTCAAAAAAAGCAAAGAAGCACTAAAACCTAATGATAACCTTTATTAGCATTTTAAAAGCAACAAATATGCATTTCCAAAGCATTAAGAATATGAACTCCCCAAAAAATACCCATGCCAGGACATGAGGACATGGGTCGTGTTTGCACCCACGAGTGGTTCCCAAACTCTTCAGGTAGAGGGCCATATCTACTATTTAGTTGACCGTCGACACATTTTTGAAGTGATAAAACTACGCAATAATAATAATAATAATAATAATCGTCGTCGTCATCATCATCATCATCGTCGTCGTCGTCGTCATCATCATCATCATCATCATCATCATCAAAGTTGTTGGTGATGACAGTCTATTCCAAACTATGGCAGCCGCCTCCGGAAGCATGCGGTCACCAATGGGAACGTGCCATGTAGACGGAACAATGGGCCCGGCCTTGAGGACTGAGTTCTTGTTAACATCCCTGCTATTAGGGGCTGTCCATTAATTATGTCAGCAATTTTTGGGCAATTTTTTACCCCCTCCTCATTGTAAACATCTGTTAGCTTTCAGTGACCCTCATATAATTAGGCCTATGCCAAAAACGTTTGGACACCCCTGAGATCAGTGACGGGTCCCCTAAAATTTTTTGAAGGCCATTATTTTATGGCGGTGATGAACTTTTCCCCCTTTTCTGCTCGTCAAGTGTCAAAATGATTACGTTTTTGCTTGCCAGGCTTTTCTTCGTTGTAGTAAATAGTATTCCATGAAATTTCCTATTTTTTGATTATTTGTAAAAAGTGAAATTATTGACGTCATCTTTTCTTGACCTCCCTCAGCCCCTGTCAGCAACTGTCAAACTTTTTCAACCGCCCCCTATTTTGTTGACGTAATTAATGGACAGCTCAATATCTCTTCAAAAGCGCACTCATATTGTTCTCTTCGAAGTCAGGCGACGTCGAAGAATTTAAAAAGCTTCATCGCTCGCGAACCCAAAAACGAAACCAGAGCCTCAGCCGACGCTGATGTATCTCTGATGTATCTCTGATGTATCTCTGATGTATCTCTGATGTATCTCTGATGTATCTCTGATGTATCTCTGATGTATCTCTCTCTACAGCGACCATTAGTCAACGAGGCATACCGCACACAAGTCGACGATGTCCTCAGAACTGTGTGCAGGACCAGAGAACTAATTGAGAACTTCAGAGACGACAGACAATTTCCCAACGGCATCATCATCATCATCATCATCATCATCATCATCATCATCATCATCATCATCATCATCATCATCATCATCATCATCATCATCATCATCATCATCATCATCGTCGTCGTCGTCGTCATCATCATCATCATCAGTAAAAGAGAAAGCGAATAGCGGACTAGCAATGCTGTCGTCTCATAACGCATCGTGAAGTCGGCAAAACGTCAAAGATTGCGAAAATATGCAGCGCTATATAGTAGACGCTTTGCTGGGACACCGCATATATACAAATTCTCTCTCTCTCTCTCTCTCTCTCTCTCTCTCTCTCTCTCTCTCTCTCTCTCTCTCTCTCCAGTGACGGTTCCACCATGTTGATGACTGGAGACGCATCCCCGATCCCCACCGGGGTTCCGGACGACTTTTTTCCGTGTCAACCTATTTTCCGGTGAGTTTTTTTAAAAGTGAAAAATATTGCGAATGACTTTCGTTTTTGCTTGTCGACCCTTTTTGGCAAGGTTTATTAACATTTAGTGGGCAAAACATCAACAATGACCTTTTTGCTCT